>ML779793.1:44344-98892 GCA_009831015.1 Picea engelmannii
AGAGGAAGGGAAGTAGAGAGGGAGACATAGAAGGGGGGTAATGAGAGAATGAGAGGAAGGGGGGGATATGGAGGGAGACAAAGAGAAAAAGAGGGGCAGAGAGAGTGAGACTGAGACTAACAATGACGAGAGAGAGAAAGGGTGGAATAAAGGTGGAAGAGAGAGGGGAGTGAGGGACAAAGGGGGAGAGAGAGAGAAAGAGAGAGAGAGAGAGAGTGGAAGAGGGGGGATATAGAGAGGGAGTGGGTGTGAGAGTCTGAGGCATGTCAAGGTAAGGTCTAACTCTAGGTCTTTCCATGACTTGTGATGTCTAAATGTTGCCATGTCTAAGTCTTACCATGTATAGGAGTGTGAGGGAGAGAGAGGGAGACATACAAGGGGGGTAGAGAGGGAGAGTGGGAGTGAAATAAAGAGTGGGGGGAGGGGGTAGATGTAGGAGAGGGAGGACAAATATAAAGAAGGAAAAAAATGTTTCTTAGGAGCGTGCACGTGTTCTTGGAGTGTGTGCGCTCCCTAGAGCACGTGCATGCTCCTAGAGCACGTGCCCACTTGTTGGAATTCAAATTTTTTGGGCAGGATTGACAAGGTGTATGCTAACTTGGTTGACTTGGGTTTAGGTTCGGGATGAAAAACCTAGTGGTTCGGTCTGCAAATTCATAAAAACCTCCATTTTTGTGAATACCCCTCTATATCTTTATCTTTGACGTTATTTTTCTATAGGCCAAACAATTCAGTTGTTGAAAAAATTATAGACATAGATCGAGTCGGCTATGCAGATTTCAAATATATAATGTTTTTAATAAATTATTATTGTTTACTATTTTTAATCTATTCTTGTCTTCACATGTATCAAAATCCTAGAATACATACCTCTCTTATTTCTGCTATAACATTTTCCCGGCTTAACCATTTCTTAAATGAGTTATATGTAATTTTAAAAAAAGTATTAAATTAATATTAAAATTTCCAAAAAATACACAGCACAAGAAAACCGAGTTCTCTACAAGTTTTTGGAACGAAATTCCATCTTTAAGACACTCAACATCTACACGAACGGAAACATATACCTTATAGTTTTTTGGAAAAATAAGATACCACTTTTAGAAAAAAACAAATTTGACCTAGTTATTTAGAATGTCTATGAATAAAAGTTGTATATTCGGAAAACTAATTCAATTTCCGTTGTTCATCTTCTTATATTCAAATTCATTGTAAAAGTACCTTGAATAATCCCTCCAATTTAAAAAAATTGTTGTTTTTCCAGGTTTGCATTGCCACTAATGCATCATGAGAGACCATCATTAGCTTGCACTCACCCTAATGCACCTTCAACATTTCAAAGATTGATGAATTATATTTTCAAACCCTTCCTTAGAAAATTTGTGTCAATATTTTTTGATGACATACTAATCCACAACAAATCTTGTTGAAAACATGTACAACATGTTGACAGAGTATTACAACTTTTGGAAGAGCAACAACTTTATGCAGAGCCTTCCAAGTGTGCCTTTGGGGTTCAAAGAGTGGAATATTTGGGTCATATTTCATCTCATGAAGGTGTAAAAGTGGATCCTAACAAAATTAAATCTCTGAGGGTCTAAGGTTTAACATGCCCCTTCCCTTCAAACAAGTGTTACAATCCTCAATTGTGGTTGTTTCTTCATGAAGAACCCATCTTCCCATATCACCTCTTCCACTGGTAGATTCTTCCATTTGACAAGGTACTCAGTAATTTCTCGAGAACTATGACCTCAATAACTCTGACCTCACAAACTATGACCCACGGAGCAAAGTTTGAATATTGTAATGAGGTTTGAAGATGCAAACAAAGAGCTATGGGAAAGGAGGCCTATTTCAAAATTGGGACCCCTTATCACTATCATTTGTAAAGGGAAGCCCTGATTTTGAAGTCGGGCTTGATCATTGAATAAGTCAAGGTTGAAGCACTTTGGTGAAAAGAGGGCTTGGTTTTGAGGTTTTAGACTTATCCAAGAAATATGATTATGGTTTTAGAGGGCTTGATTTTGAGGCTTTTGACAGATCCAAGAAATATGAGATATCCTTCTTTAAACCATTGAAAAAACATTTTTATCTGAATTATTTTATTTATAAATCCATATCTATTTAATTAGCCAAATCACTAACATTGATGATAATGGACCATGCTATTTGAAACTATTTATTACGCAAACTTATTAAATATTAAAAACAATAAATGCACAATAATATGTTCTCTAAATTTTGATTAAACTAACTATTTTGCAATTCACTAATATCAAATTATATTTTGATCCGTATAATTAAACTAATTAAATGACTTTAATCAATTAAACAATAAATTCATAAAAACATCTGATTAAACTAATTATTTTTCAATTCACTAATTATTTTGATTTAAGTTCAAATCTCATGGAAAGCTAGGGTCAAATTTAACCATTACATGGGGTGACCTTTACGGTATTAGTGTGGGAAAATTGTAAATATAAAGCCCGTCCCAAAATCCCTTGATTATATATATATATATATATATATATATATATATATATATTAAGTCCACGATATTTAATTATAACTATATTTTTACTAATATATATTTTTAAAATCTAAACAATGAGAACAACATTTCTTCATTATATTTTGATAACTTATTTATTTTATAATAAACACAAATATATCAAATATAATTTTATTTAAACTAAATAAATTAATTATATAATTTCGATAAGTTATATATATATATATATATATATATATATATATATATATATATATATATATATATATATAATATTTTGATCCTATAATCTTTATTATGATTATATGATTTCAATAATGTGATACAAATAAAACATTTTTTTCCAATCATGTCTTCCTTAAGAATATATTCATTAGGATTATGATTATATGATTTCAATAGTGTGATACAAATAAAATGTTTTTTTCAATGAACAATATATTAAACTTTTTTTTCAATGAACAATATATTGCATAAATCAAAATATTTTTAATTTATAAAATTAATTTTTTTTGAAATTAACTTTTCTCATAAATTATGGATACATATTTATTAAAAAATATATAAAATTGTGTGTTGATTGAATTTACAAATTAAAATTAAAATTGTGTACTGTGTTAAATATTTTTTTTATAAGTGACTTTTCTTCATTTACATTATATTTAACATAAACATTATACTTACCATACTAAATTTTAAATTTACATTTTTAAAATTTATTATTAATTATTTAAAAATAAATTTATATAACAATTTATAATTTTATGAATTACATAATTTGAATAATATTCTAAGATATCCATGTTAAATATATACATATTTTATCCATTATTAAATATATACATATTTTATTAAAGTTAAATACTAAATACTAATAACATTTATTATTTATATTTTAAAAATATTTGTGTATGATTTAGACCAATAATTATTTTTTGCGTTTAGATAATTAAATATAAAAGATTTAAATAATTATTTTTTGTATTTAGATAATTAAATATAATAAATTTAAATAAATAAATAAATTATAATAAGAATTAAATAAAATAATGATTAAAAGAAATTAAAATTTAAGATAAACAATACCATTTATATATGTATAGAGGGGCTTCCGCAGTGCAAGATATTAGATATTATTTTTGGGATTAACTGCGTAGTGTAAGCCATTAATCTATGACCCATATTCATGAGTATTAGTCTCAACTGACAAATAATTCTCATGATATGAATAGTCCACTTAGCACTAGATAGTCTAATACTCATGAATATGGGTCATAGATTAATGACTTACACTATGCAGTTAATCCAAAAAATAATATCTAATATCTTGCACTGTGGAAGCCCCTATATACTTAAATAATAAGAGTCAAGGGAGCTCTAACTGGGTAGTTCATAAGGCACAATACTTGCTAAGGTTTTGCAAATGGGGTAGCAAGCTAAGTGGGCTTGATTGTGGAGAAAACTCCACAGTTAAGCGCGCTTGAGCCAGAGGCGTCTTGGGATGGGTGACCACCCGGGAAGTCCTGGTTACTGGGTGCAAGCCCCGGAAGTGATGATTGATGCTATGCGATTCATTTCGTTGGCTTCAATCCCATTTCTTCACCCCTGTGAGCATCACCCGATGCAATGAGTGCTAAGTAGACTATTCATATCATGAGAATTATTGGTCAGTTGAGACTAATACTCATGAATATGGGTCATCCCAAAAATAATATCTAACCATTTATATATGTTTTTAAATTTTGAATACAAAATTTAAAAATATTTAATAAAGTATCAAAATTATTCAATTAGGATTAAAAAATAAAGTATGACACTTGATCGATGGACATGAGACTCAATTCCGAAAGCATATGTTACATTAAAAAAAATAAAACAAAGATAAGCATGAAAGGATAGGCACCCGAAGGATGTAAACCAAAGCAATTGTGGAGGTTGAACCTCTCCCCCCCCAAAAAATTGTGGAGGTTGAACCTCTCCCCCCCCAAAAAAAAAATAAAAAAATTGGAAGGATAGGTGCCTCCCTTGAGTGAACATAGCCTAGGGTTTATAGTGACAACCAACCCGATTTGAACTTGAGCCTCGCCCAAGTAATCCCGACCAATTACCAATTCCCCTAGATCCAAAAAAAAATAAAAATAAAACAAAGATATATCTCTTTCCCTAAAATTTTAAAACAAATTTAATAAATAAAATAATTAAAACCATAAACCAATCACTATATATTAAGCTTTAATTTAACGCCTTCCAGTTGGGATCGCATCCCACCAATAACCATGACCTCTTATTTACAGGGGACAGTTTCACTTATCTTGTCTTCAATTTGTCACAAGCAAATACCTCGACAAACTTGAGCAACCAACTAGAATAAGGCATGCGAGCTTTGGGTATTCACTAACCCAACTAGGCAATCGCTCCACATCGCAATGCTGAAGAGAGGAAATATCCATATTTTCCATCGCCTCCATATCCTGCGGAAGGTAATCTTGATTTGCATTGTCAAAATTCAGAAAGGGATATCTCATCCTCAACCATTCCCCTCCTTCAGTTGTGATTTTATGTGTACCCTGAAAACCATGAGAGGACTCCAACTTTGTAGGTCCTTTAAACAAGAATACTTTTTTTTCGCACTTGTTTCCTCCTCGAATCCAATGGAACGGTCTTCCACAACGTCAATCTTTCCAATGAAACCAATTTCAAGATCTGACATGGAAGATGGCTCAACTAGTTGCATTCGCTTATGTCGAGGGACCTCAGACGTTTGAGTTCACTTGTCCTCTCTGGAAGTCATTGTAATTGATCACAGTTACTAACATTCAATAATTGAAGCTCTTTCAGGTTGCCTATGGTTTCCGACAATTCCTGGATGCCCTTACATGTATATAGTTGGAGGGAGGAAAGATGTTTAGAATTTTGATACAAGGCAACAAAGACGTTATGCAGACCCTAAGTGAAGGAAACTCGTTCAGGAAGCTTTTATGAACTTCTTTAATGGCATTATTCTCCTTTAACAACAGAATTGGGAAGGACAAAAGAAGAACTAGGAGGGATAAGCATCCAAAGGTTGTCGATAGGTAGTGTAGACCATTCTTGATCGATGCATTGTTGCACAACCCTCACAGTCTTCCTCAGAGGGAAACTTCCCAACTTTAAAATAACCTCGTGTTCCTTCTCTGTAATGAGAATCACCAGGGAGAGGGTTGGATCGCCAAGCGCAAACTGCCCAACTTTAAAATTTCAAGCGTGCCTCTAAGTTCAAATTTCAAACCCACCTAAATTCAAATTTCATGTTGTATGCATGGATGGATATCCATGGGTGCATGACATGACATGGCAGTGGAAACAAAGGACAGAGGAAATGGAAAACGACGAGGGAGATGAGGTATGTGCCTGAGCAAGGAGAAAACATCGAGACGTCGAAGGTGTAAACGTCGAGATCGTTGGAGATGGGAAACTCCGACCGTCGAGAAAGCCAAAACATAGAACAAATAACCTACGCCTATTAAAAAATAGTTAAATCTTTATTTATAAAAAATATTACAAATATAGAATTATAAATATTTATAACATGAAAAAAAATTATAAACATACCAATAAAATATTTTATCTACACTGATAAATATAATATAGTTAAATACATCTACAATGATAATTATAATATAGTTAAATATAAAATCACATTGAAATATAAATTTAATTTATGAAATAATAATAAGTATAAATATCTCATAATTATAATAAAATATCTCATAAAAATTTATAACATATTATTTAGCATTTAAAAATGTAAAAGTTCTTTATACAATATTTTGGGAAATTATATTACAATTTTCCCAATAAGAATGTTTTCACATTGAAGTTATGAAGCTCATAATAAAATGGATTGGAAATGTTATGGTGATAAATTGTTTTTAGTTTGAATATATTTACTATGTTGAAAGAGTTCTTTTAAGGGATGATTTCTCAACAAGACTTTTTCATCTATTCACCTCTAATGCAAGCATGCCATTTGTCTCTATAACCACCATTTTATAACATGCGATGCTAAGAAATGGAGTCACAATAGGTTTTACAATCAACAACATGGTTGTATATGGGACTTTACTCTAGCATTTCATAAACTTATGGGCAGATCTCTATAGAGGAGTGGCCATAATATCTGACCCGCCACTTCATTGTCAATGTTTCAACATAAAAGGCTCCCATATAGCTCTTAACCTGCATAAACCCAAATGATTGACAAATTCTTCCCGCCTGTGCTGACAAAAAAATATTTCACTTCAACAAGGAGATGTTATCAAGGCTAAAGGACAGAGCTAGCAAGATGAATTTAAAGGACCCAACTTTAATCTCCTCATTCCAACCTCTTTCTACCCACATATGGTAGGCCATCACACATGCTCACAATTTGCCTCTTGACGAGCCAACGACCTTTGAGCTCACATTGAACTGTCGACCAAGATTGATACCTTTGTTTCCTTATTCCTACTTCAGTAACACAATCCAATTCATTAGCACCAAAGTCACAACAAGGGAGCTCCTAGATTGTGATATCTCTTCCATAGCATGGTTGTTGCATCGCATCATATCTCCACATCGCAATGGAAACATCAAGGCAAAGCTTCAAAGATATAAACAACATCACACTATACTGAAGTTGGATAGAACAATACGTGATAACAATGTGATGATGGAAATCTCTCCAAGATTTCCAATGTATGACAACGATTTTGTATGGGGAAAGTTGATGGGCGTAAGGAGTGGTTGGGAAACCAAAAATTGATGGGAAAATGTCTACATGTTCGAAGAGGGGAGGAGGAGGTGGTGTGGATGTAGAGATTTGTTTTCAAACTTATTCCATGGCTACTTTGGAGACCGACCCACAATTTATTTTCCCTTGAACAACTAGCCAACTCTATTATTGGCTTATGTAGTATACATCTCTGTGTGCATGTTCAGGACAAATAATTTGTATGCTCTCGCTTCTTTTGACATGTTGCATGCACACCTTGGGATAATACTAATATCTATCATAAATAAGCATTGCAGATATTTTTAAGCTATTTCATTAGATTATGAAGCTCTTAGATTGAGTGGTTGTTCATATTAATTAGATTATGAAGATCTTACATAGAGCAGTTGTTGTTTCCTCCCTCATTGTCTCTCTCCATCCACATGTATTTTCGATATATCTATCCTCTTCTCAAAACTAGCTTTCCTAGGAGGACTAGTTTGACTTATGGTCTAGAGTTTGGGCTAGTTGTATCAATATGTCGTCATATTTTCCCATTAGATTCCACATACTATTCACCTCTTCCCCCATAGTCCCACCCCAATGCCACCACTTAGTAAGATCTTGAATGTTGAAATCTATTATAAATGTCAGCATCGTCCTCCACCATGATGCATCTCTTGACTAGGGTGGTTATCCTCGAGGGTGGTATGCGAGTGAATGTAGCGAAAGAAGACCAATTGGAACACAAGCTACATTATCAAGGAAAGATCTTTGGGCATAATCAAACCTGCTCTAGTTATTTAAATCTATGAGTAATATTCAAACTTGCTTTAGTCATGCTTCTCTTTTTCGAAACTATTTTGTATTTGGTATTTGATATGTGGCACACAGGTAGATTTATCGACCCGAAACCAAATGCCTCTCAGAACAATGATTTGTTGTCAAAGCACCAGATCTACCATAGATGGAGGATACGTTGAGAAGTGATCACTGTTGGCACTGGAATTACCTCAAAGGAAGTATTTGCTACGATTTGGTCAATGGAAGCCCCTAGATTTCACGATCCACTTAGGAGATGAGCACCAACTAGATACACATAGATCGTTGTACAAATCAAACCATGAGGCTTGTTGCAGATCCCAACACTACAAATCCACAAGGTCACAAAAGGATAGCCATGGATCTCTAAATCAAGGAAACAAAGCAACAATTTGAAAATGAAGGCCTCGATCTGGAAAAAATCCAATCCAACAAGAAGATCTGAAGGTCAAAGCTAGACAACTGAGAAATGAACATTGAATATGATCTCACACAAACAAGTAGGCCAAGAAGTGCCCATTCTGATACCATGTAGAAATCCGAGTCTAACCTAGACTGTAAATGAGCCCAGACTCCATAGAACAAAACAACAATCAATATACGTATTATTGTTGTGTGTATACTCAATACAATAAGATAACCATTATATATAACAATGGGAAGAGACCCAACATTAACCAAGGATAGTTGTGACAACTGGACAGATAAGGATGCCTACGTGAGCTTACAACTAATACTAGTTGGTTGCATAGGAAAAGTACACTAACAACCTACCTACCTCTAATCCATTAGGAAAAAAGGCGTCACTTATTCAAATCCTCTTTGTAAGAAATTATAGTCTTCTTCAATATAGACTAAAAATATGAACAATAAAATCCTTACCCACAATATATCCCAAGTTCATCCATATGCCTAGCATGTAAAAATAGATAGGAAAGTAACTTCCATCTTTTTTAACCCGTATACTCTTTGAGAGTTGGACAAAATGGGGAGATACCTTTAGAAAAATACCTTTGTTCCTCCCTTCTTATGAAGGAGGCCAGAGACCTTTGGGAAAATCCCTTTGTTCTTCCATTCCTCCAAGGAATCTACGAAGAAATTCCCTAAATTATCATGGATAACTTATTTCATCACACCAATTTGGAAAAACCCCGTGTGGGGAATCAAACTTACCAAATACAAAAGAGTTTCAAAAAAGATAAGCATGACCCCATCCCAAGCTTGGTCTAAAGATGTAATACTCAATTTGAAGAATCCCACATATCTATCATATCCTAGAAAGTACAAATGGTCAGATTATTTCCCCACATGATTGGTTTCCCTGGTGTTTTGGTTAAAAAAAATAGAGATGATACCACATTTTTCAGAACTTAAAAGACTAAGAAAGGGAAGAGTTAATGGTCCCCTCATAGCCAAAATATTCAAATTGAATTTTGACAAAGCCTCCAAAGGCAACCCAATGAATTATGAGAGTGTCCAATTAATTAGAGACAAATGGAGTTGAGAAGATCATTTCCTTGGGGAAAAAATGGAGTTATGAACGCCATTTTCTTGAGGGGAAATTGTGTGGCTACAAATAACCAAGTAGAGATGACAACACTGCTTGAAGGATTCAAACTTAATAAATCTTTGAATATTAGATCCAATAAATTCGAGGGTGATTAAAAATTGATCATTGATATCATGAATGGATTAACAAATACTTAAAATTGATTTCAAGTAACAATGTGAATTGGGTCTTGAGATCTACACAAAACATCGATATTGCCTTTTCTCACAACATATCAGGAACAATGAGGCTAGGATGACTGGATTGCCAACTAGGAAATATCTTTATTGGGTGATTCACTTTCTTTAAAACCAAATACTCAGTTTGTTTAATACTACATGAAAAACTAGTTTAAAAGGATCCTTGAACTGTTAGGAGGACCCATCTACAAGCAATTTATGACAATTGGTTGTTAAGAGCTTTTGGAGGCGCTGAACTATTGTTTTATATGCAATACCATCACTTGCTCAAAAATATCTCATGCACATTATCGAAAAATAATTGGAGGCACTAGACCACTGTGATATTGTTATGAACATAAAAATACATATAAATAGGTATAAATAGGTAATAATTAATAATATAAATAACTAATGATTAATAATTAATTATGAAGAGACATGACATATGCAAGGTCATTTCTCTTATGAAAGGGCACCCCTGTGTGGGTATATATATACAAGCCCTCATTTTTGTTGTAATATCATGTTATTCATATTCTTATACATTTATTATTAAATATATTTACTATCCATAAATGGATTATTGTGTACAGTCCTATTTATACTGGATATTTACATAGTGAACCAGCTTGGTTCACCACAATGGTATCAAAGCTTTGTTTTTTTTATCCTGGCTGATTTGGCTTTTGGCCAACCTCCAATTCTTAGAGTTTTTTTGATCGGGTTTTTTCCCACAATCGGGCTTTTGGCCATTAAAAGTTCAAATACCGTCAAGAGTGCGAAATTCCATAAAAAAAAGAAAGAATTACTCCGTTGAAAATTTACAAATATATAGGTCCGCTACAAATTTATAGGAAAAAAAAAGACAGAATAATCTTGTTGAGATCTACGGTAACAACTGCCAAAGAATTAAAGTTGTAAGGCTCTAAAAAGGATTGTGAATCTAGGAGGAGACGTTGCCATTATAACTTCTCAAAATAGCCAAATCAAAGACGTCATAAAAAAACATTGCATATGCCCTTAATCTATTGAGGATTGAGAAGAGTTGTGATGATGTGGATTAGGTTGCCAATTGAACGCCACCACTCGCAACACGTAATACCAGGTCGACATTTGTTGCAACGTTTTAAATCCCGGTTGTAACCCTTGGTGGGTTCGTGGTTAAATAACCAAGTTGTAAATACTAAATAATTAATAAAGGTCGTGACTATTTTCATCAATCGTTGTTATAATAAGTTAAAAACAGATCATTAAATCACAAGGAAATTATAGTATAATCGTTGTAACTCTGCGAAAGTGAGTTGGTCAGACTGCCGGCAACTGAGATTATTATGAGCCGTGGTCAATAGTTAATGTGTAAGAATTAAAACGTCAAGGGTTAACATATCATACATCGGAACACATATTGTCAACAGCTAAGACATCTAATACATCAAGGTGTAATTTAATTAAAAATAAAAATGATAAATAATCGTGAGTTGAGTACGAGACTCAAAGAGATTAAGTTGAAAGTTACAATATTATTTGACAAAGAAAGCTAGTTTATCGAAAGGCAGAGTAACAAATATTATATTGGATATTAAAAGTTTCATAAAACTGTGAGAATATATCATATTAAAGGTTTCATAAAAGTGAATATATTATATTTTAAAAGTCACGAAAAATAAAAAGGAAAAAGGTAACAAGTGAATATATTATTACATTAAAATTAAGGAAAAAAAGGATTCCTTCTTCCATTTTTGAAATTGTACTTTTTATAATCTTGAATACAGTTTTATGATTATTTTTATGATAAATAATTATATATATATATATATATATATATATATATATATATATTTTAAAAATAAAGAAAAAGAAAATTATTTATATTTATATAATCATATTTATATATGAAAAATAATCATAAAAAATAATCATATATATATATATATAGAAAAAGAAAATTATCTATCATAAAAATAATCATAAGACCGTATTCAAGATTATAAAAAGTACAATTTCGAAAATGGAAGGAGGAAGGTTTTTTATGAAGGTTTTCCAGTCGTATGTTACGGTTTTTCGACATTAAAGAGAAGTATTCAAGGCAGAGAAGTTAGCATCCTTATCAACTTAGACTATAATGAAAATTACATTAATATTGATTTGGTAAATCAGTTATTAATTCCAGAGTTGAATATAATTGAAAAGAAAGATATTTTTCAAATTAAGGATTTACAAGTTAAAATTTATGAATATGAATATACATCTCAATTCTATGTCACAACTATGTATAGAGAAGAAATCAGCATCATTATCGGGCTATCCTGGTTTAAACGTCTAGGTACCTTCATCTTAAACATGGAAAAAAAGTTTATGACATTCCCCTATAAGGACATGATGATAACATTGCAAGACACTACATCGGAGCCAAATTTGATAACACTAGAAGACTTTAACGATATCTCATAAGTAATACTTCAAGAAAATAAAAAAACAATACAAAAATAATTTGAAAAAGTTATTAAGGATAAAAACAAAGAAATTTCAAAGACATAAAAACGGGCGACTCAGAGAAGCTAGGGTTTTGCCGACGGACTAGGGTTCTGCAGATCTCTCGCGCCGCGGGGTTCCAGCAATGGCCCTAACGGGGCTCATGTCTCCCAAGGAAGGAGGGCCGGCAGTCGATTCTTACAGTCAAGCCACAACAGGAGGCAAGGATGCTGAGAGGTCTAAGCGGTCGACCTTTGAGCCGCCGCCAGACCTGTACTCGAAAATATGGGAAGAAGGCGCGTTCAAGGACTGAGAAATGGAGATCGACCCCAAGAAAGAAGCTTCTTCTACCAGAACGTCAGCTCCATGGTTGCCTGGTAAGTGTATTCCATAAACACCACAAGCCCCAAAGTATGTGATTAGCTCACCACGCATAGAAGAGCAAAAACAATTCATGAGAGACTATGCCCTGGTGGGGAAATTCCTAGGGTTATGGCCCTCAGAACGGGATCTGATCAAATGGATCTAATACTGGTGGAAGTCAAAAGGTCACTACGAATTACAATTAGGATCTAAGGGCTTTTTTACAATAATCTTCCACAACCTTGAAGACCGTAACCGCATCTTTGATGGAGGGCCATATTTTTTCAACTCGGCAGGCCTCTTCCTGCGTTTCTGGACGGAGAAGTTCAGTCCTGAAAAGGAGGACTTTGATCATGCGCCTGTATGGATAAGATTATATTCTCTCCCACATGAGTTCTGGCTAGAGGAAGTCCTGGCTGGTATCGACAATACCATCGACATCTATGTCAAGTCGTCCGAGGCCACCAAGCAAAGGCGTTACACCTCTTATGCACGAATCTGCGTATACCTGAATATAACTAAGCCACTCCCTGGTTCCTTCATACTGGAATATCATGACGAGGATTGGATCTAGACCATCGACTGTGAGCACATTCCATTCCGATGTCGGAGATGCCACGAGCACGACCACCTCTTTAGAGAGTGCCCCCTCAACAATGCTCACAAGGAAGGAAACCCAGACAACAGCAAAGACAAGGACGACTTCACTCAACCCACAGGGAAAAGAAGACCAGGAGGAAGAAGACAACCAGCCCAGGTAAGTAAAGATCCCTCAACTAGCAATAGATTTACAGCTCTGCAAGACCAACCAGAAAACCCTGCAAGCCACTTACAGCCTAATGAGCCACCGTCGGCTAATGGATCTCATACGACCAAACAAGGGGAGGACAAAACCCCTCTGAGCAAGGGACTAGAAATTACCCCCCCAAACGCGAATCAGGAATCGCAAGATCCTTTGGATACAGAGGATGGAGATGAAGAAATGGAGCTGGAAGAGCCAGATTTAGCAGGGATCAATCTGGTACACCTCGAGCATGCATATAGGTAGCATAAACTATACACAATACCCAGAGATCAATTACGAAAGGTGCATAAAGTCTTCCTCAAATCCTCTGCTGGATTCTCGGCAAGAGCCAGTCAAGGGTCGGGAATACAAAGTAGTCAATCAAAGAGCACCGGCAAATCCCAGAAAGATGAGAAGAAAAGAGGGTGGAAATCCACCAACAAGCTTATTCAAGAAATTGGACACTTCATGGTCAATTCAGGGCAAATCCACCTGATCTCGGATAGCTTCCCTCATCTCCCCACCCCCTCGTCATCATGAATATTATTTCATGGAATATCAGAGGCCTTAATGGGCGTAGCAAGCAAAAATTGCTACGAGATCTGATTATTGCAGAAAAACCTGATAGAGTTCTTCTGTAGGAAACAAAATGTGCCTCAGAAGATGTGGACAAATTACTCCTCTATTGTTGGAAGCAGGGGGAAACTGTTTCAGTAGGAGCCATAGGTAGAGCAGGGGGACTAGACATCCTTTGGAATACAAGTTCAATACTACTAGAAAACTTCATGGCTATAAGAGGGTCCATCACCACGGACTACAGACTCATTGGTTCTAATAAACCAGGACACTTAACTAATGTATATGGTCAACCCAGCATAAGGGAGAAGGCCGCCTTCCTTAGGAATCTGGAATTCCTAGCCACCTTAAATCAGCACAATAAATGGATTATAGGAGGGGATTTTAATATCATCCGCAGCCTGGAAGAGAAAAGAGGAGGCTCCAGAAGACTGGACCAAGAAACCAACAACTTCAATAGCTTCATAGATAACCACCGCCTCATCGACCTGGAAACCATCAATGGCACTCACACTTGGACAAACAGAAGAACTGGCATACACCAGATCTCTTGCAAGCTTGACCGGTTCCTCATCTCAGACTCTCTCATGTTAGAAGGCACAACTATGGAGTCTTCAATCCTGGACATCCCTGGATCGGACCACTGGCCTATTCAGCTCTGGCTGGATATCCCAACTGCGACGGGAAAGTAACCCTTCAGGTTTGAGCAGTTCTGGCTCGACCACCCCGAATTCCAGGCAAACATACAGAACTGGTGGAGGGAGGCAGAGATCACTCAAGGCTAAAAAATGTACAGGTTCCAACAAAAATTAAAGAACCTTAAACAGTCCCTCAGACTCTGGAATAATAACACCTTCGACGATATCTTTGAATCTCAAAGGCAGTTAGCAGACCGCATGAGTGAAATTCAGAATCAGATCAGAACCCGGGGGCTCACAATTGAGTTAAAAAACCAGGAAGAAGTTGTAACCCAACAATTGGCGGCCAGGAAAAGAAAATAAGAGATCCTCTGGAAACAAAAGTCGTGCATCCGATGGCTCAAGGAGGGAGAACGCAACACCAAATTCTTCCATAGAACGACCATTCACAGGAGGCACACCAACAAAATCACGAGCCTTATCTCTGCAACTGGGGAGACCCTTCACTCACATGAGGATATGGAAGCAGCTCTGGTTGGATATTATCAAAACCTCCTTACAGAACCTATTCGGGATAGACATGAAGCCATTGCCAAAGTAAACCAGCATGTGTCGTCCCTGGTCACAAGGGAGCAAAACTTAGCCCTGCTACGACCTATCTCAATTGAGGAAGTGGATCAGGCACTTCAGGACACGCCCAAATGCAAGGCTCCAGGACTGGATGGCTTCACCAGCGATTTCTTCCATCATTGTTGGCCGATGATCAGGCACGAGGTATGGGAAATTCTTGAAGATTCCCGAGCCTCTGGACAGATCCTACGGGCTCTAAACTCAACCTTTCTTGCCCTCATTCCCAAAGAGGGACAGGCGCATCACCCTCAACAATTTAGACCTATAGCGCTCTGTAATATAATTTATAAAATCTTGACGAAGGTCATAGCCAGTAGACTCAAGCCTATCCTACCGACAATCATCTCCCCGGAGCAATCAGGCTATGTTGAAGGTAGGCAAATCATGGACAGCATAATCCTTGCCCACGAGGTGATCCACTCTCTGCAGAAAACCAAAACTCCAGGTATGCTCCTCAAACTGGATCTCTCCAAGGCCTTTGACAAGATAAGCTGGGAATATATGCGAGCTATGCTCCTCGCTTTTGTCTTTGATCAAAACTGGGTCTCTTGGATCATGAACTTGACTTCCTCGACTTTTTTCTCCATCCTGGTCAACGGTGTTCCTTCTCGACCTTTTTCTCCCTCAAGAGGTATCAGGCAGGGGGATCCTCTCTCCCCCTTTCTCTTCATCGTCATGGCTGAAGGCCTGGGCCGCTCCATTCGAGCTACAGTCGAAGGAAATCTGATAACGGGCTTACCCTTGCACGACATCTCCCCTCCCATTTCGCACAGTCAATTTGTGGATGATTCGCTCCTAATGGGCACCCCCACTGTCCGCGAAGTCGATGCTCTTCTTGACATTCTCCACACCTTCGCAGATGCTTCGAGGTTGGAATGCAATAAGGAAAAGTCCCAAATCTTCTTCTTCAACACGCCTCCTTCGATTCAGTGCCACATAACTGAACTCCTAGGTTTCAACAGAAGCTCCCTTCCGTCCAAATACCTTGGCATTCCTCTGATAGACAATGCTCTTCAGAACTCCTCGTGGGAGCACCTTCTTTCCTCTTTCACCAAAAGGCTCTCTTCTTGGACCCTCAAAGTTTTAAATCTGCCCAGCCGCCTGGTTCTCCTCCGGAGCGTCCTTCACGCCCTTCCGATTTACTCCTTCTCGGCGCTGGCTGCCCCAAGACATGTTCTCTCGGCCATTAGAAATCTTCAAAGAAACTTTCTTTGGCAAGGTTTCAACTCTGGAAAGAAGATAGCACTGGTCAGCTGGAACAAATTGTGCAGAGCCAAAGATCAAGGAGGCTTGGGGCTGCGAGACCCTCTCATTATGAACAAAGCTCTCATAGCCAAACTCTGGTGGTGATGGCTCAAGCAACCCCAGGACCTCTGGGCTAGATTCTGGAGGAAAAAATACATGCCAAATGTAGCAGAAAAAAACCTAATTCGATGGGATGGGGAAGGTCCCAGATCCCTGATATGGACAACGACCAAGAAAAACAAGCAGTTGGTCACCCGAAACGCTTTCTGGGAAATCCGGAATGGGGAAACGACTCTCTTCTGGCAGGATTCCTGGCAACAATGGCCAAATATAGCCAAAAACAGTTGGGCGTGAGACATCTACCCACAAGCTACTCTGGCAGGCCTGACAAGAGTGGCTGAATATTGGCAGGACATTTCTCCTGGGGACATGTGGCGCAGATGGCACCTGGACAAAGAACGCATAAATTTGGGCGAGCATGTGGACATGGCACCCTGGCACGAGGAGATGGCCAAGCGGAAAATACCCAAATTAGAAGGAGAGGATATTCTTCGGTGGGGCCATTGCCCAAAAGGAATCTACAGCAGACAGGAGGCCTACCAAGTCATAACCCAGGCAGACCCTCCTCTTACTAACGGACCCTGGCGCAAAATCTGGAGTCTTAAGCATTGGCCAAAAGTCACTATCTTTCTCTGGCTAGTCTCCCACTCCAGGATTCTTACTTGGGACAACCTCTCGAAGAGAGGTTTTGTCAGGCCCTCCATCTGCCTCTTGTGTGAAAGTGTAGAAGAAACCATGAATCATCTCCTGAATTCTTGCTCCTACACAACCCAACTCTGGGATCAGGTGGCAATCATCATGCACAAGTCATATCGACAAAGAGAAAGTGTAATTGATACCATTGCAGACTGGAGAGATTAGGCGTTCCACTCCCCCCTCCTTAATCGGATATGGCAACTCCTTCCGGGCTTCATCCTATGGCAAATCTAGAAAGAACGGAACAGAAGGGTCTTTCGAAACCTATCACGACCCTGGCAACAATGTTGGCATCAATGTCGCAGCCACATTATGGAAACCATATCTCTGCAACACTGGACCGACGATAATGGGGGCAACATTCCTTCTGAACTTTTAATCCTCCAACATTGGCAGCCTCTTCCTTCATTCCCTCCTCTGACCCTCTCTCCTCCCTCCATCCACATCATTAGCCCCTCCTCTTGGTCCCCCCCCCCAACCCCCTTCATAAAACTCAATTTTGATGGAGCCTCTAAAGGCAATCTAGGAGCTGCTGGGTATGGAGCAGTCTTTCGCAACCACCTCGGGCACATCCTTTTAATTGCCCCAGGATACCTGGGGCATTCCACAAACAATGCAGCAGAGCTCTGGGGACTGATCCGTGGGCTGCAACTAGCCAGTGATCACAGTTTTAATAATTTAGTAGTTGAGGGAGATTCACAAATCATCATCAATATGCTACGGAGAATTCTAAACAGAGAAAACCTGGACAAAATCACGCCCAACTGGAGGCTCTCACATGGCTTACAAATTCTTACCAACCTCATGAAACCAACACAGGCAATCATCCCAGCCCATGTCAGAAGGCAGGCAAATCAAGTTGTCGACGAGCTCGCCAATCTAGGCACCACTTGGACTCGTCCTGATCTCCTATGCATTTCTGCTTTGGAACCGGAGCATCCTGTTCTCCAGTAATGCATCCGCAAAGCAGGCTTAGTCGACTCACCCCCGGATGGGGTGATATTGCGTTCCACGCGGCTTCATGAGGAGGCGGGGCTAGCCAGCAAGGCACGATGCCACGTGAAGGGATCGTGCCTTTGGGCGCCACCCTGCGCAGACATTAATTTGCCATTAACCATGGCACGAGGTGCTTTACACTCCAACCTTTCTCCCCATTATGTTCATTCCATGGCCGAGCTTTGTTGGTTTCTCATCGTTCCCTACGCGAGCCTCACCTGGTTCTCCTCGGGGCAGTCTTCGGGTGAATTATCCGCAATCTGTGATCTCGTTGGTGTTTGTCTCTGGTCGCGAGATCCCTGTCGCCACCCCTGCTACCTAGCACCCCCCAGCCAGCACGAGACTTGTCCCATGCCTCGGCCTCGAGGGCGCCCACGCAGAGGATCTCCATGGAGACCTCACCGTCCCCCCGTTTCGCCGCCAACGTCGCCCTCATCCTGTTCTTCCCCCCTCACTTTGTCGGACACCGTTCCTGCATCTACCGACTTGGCTTCAGAGAGAATGGACAGTTTGGCTCTTGTCCCCTGGGTGCCGACTCCCACCTTGCGCCACATCCTGGAATAGCCTCCGTGCAAAGCTCCACCAGTACCAACTCTGACCTCAGCCGAGCCGACTATGTCAGAACCACCTCCTGGCAAGTCATGGCGCACTGAACACCAGGCCCAGAACCCTTTCTCTGATGCTCAACTCAGAGAAACCTTGGCAATCATCTTCGGTTTGATCTTCGAGCTACGCTAGGGGGTAGATGACCTCCAATTCCGGGTGCTCGTTGTGGACCAGAATGTCGCTTCTCTACTCCAACTCCTTACCTCCTTGTGTGGAGCTGCACCCTCAGACCCGGATGGCGAGAACCCCGCGAGCGCTTCTGATGATAGGAAGACCTTGAATCCGAGATTTCTCAGCAAGAACCCACATGGCACCCAACATGCGGAGCATGCACAGGAGATGGACACGGAACAGGTAGGAGCGCAGGACACTCAGCCAGCCGTCAGCACCGAAGGAGGAGTGGATGTAAAGCGTTGGGATGACCAGGTGACTTACATCGAGGAGGAGCCTTGGTTAGAGGTGGACCACAACACCTGACAAGGCTATCGGGCAAGTGTATGAGGTTTTTCTTTAGAACTCTATGGTTTCTGTTGACACTTTTACTCTTAGCTAATGACCAGTCAGCTTGAACAGGTCATCTGACTTTTCAAACTCTTTTTGGTTGACTATCATGCTAGCCGGACTGGTTTCCCCTCTGTTGGGGCAGTCCGGTAACTGCAATTGGTATCCTATCTGTACTGTGTATCTTTTTTGGTCCAGGGAGGCCCTTTATATATAATATCACTCACTTACTTACAAAAAAAAAAACAAAGAAATTTCTCGTTTAAGGGAACATAGTAAAAAGATACTTAATCAAATTAAGAAGGCTAAGGTTACGATGCTATATGGAAAAAAATTAAAACAAGAAAAGGAGGATCTCTAAAAGCTATATTTGTTTTACTACGGATGAAATGTAAGCCCTATCTTTGTATACATATACACAATTCAGAATATGAAAAACTTAGGTCTGCTGTGAAGGGTTTTTTAATGATGATTTTACGATGTACTGTTGTTTTATTTAAGCTGGACATGATAATAATAATAAAAATCCAAGCACTGTATATGGTTTTTTAGTAATGATTTTATGATTTACTGTTGTTTTATTTCCAGCAGAGATTAACTTTCATAATATCTAGTTGAAATTAATTTACATACAATTGATGCAACAAATATCTGGCTAATTTGTGTTAAGAGATCAACTTTCATAATATCTAATTGAAGTTATTATTTTTGCAAATTTCTATTCACAAAGATAAATATATGTGTTTTTCATTTTATTCAAACCTGTGTTCATATATTAACTCTCATAATATCAAGTTGAAATTATTATTTTTACAAATTTCTATTCACAAAAACACAGATGTTACATATTAAAATCATAGTATTATCTAAAAATTCTAAACAAACACACAACAAAGTCTTTCGATTTTATTCAAGCTCAAAGATGTACAGAGGAAAGTTCAATAGAGCACACAAAGAAACCACCATCACCTATTTAATTTGTTAAACATACAATATCCATTCACATGTTTTACAATCAAAAGATAAAAATAATCTATGTTGGGTACCAAGTAATAATACATCAGACTTCTTCGTGATACTTGAAAGCCACATTGATCTCCCTGTACCCTCAACATGTTTTGTTATAGCAATATTTTTAATTGGAAAAACTATAAAGTCCACCAAAAATGCTTAAAAAGGAAGTCTACCCAAACAATTATTTAGGCTCCGAATTCGGGTGTTTTGGTTTCCTCTCAAAGGAAACACTTAATGACAAAAACAACTCAGAAAATACTAGTTTACCCCAGTACATTATCAACATATCCAAATTGAGGTCAATGTTCTTGAGTTTCTTTACTATTGTGATATATCTTGGCATGACATTTGTCAAAAACTTGTCCACTCATATTCTGCACCATGCCGAGTGCAGGGCATGAGCATTCATGCATGTTTCTTTTCCAAACAATCCACTCTCTTATAAATGCATAGCTCATAATGGTTAAGAAAAGAACCCACAAGTAACATTAAAGCATCGAGTGCAAATCAAACGGTGACATATAATTTCAATGCCAAAGACTTTTATATTCTCAACAAAATTGGAACAAATTAATAAAATGCACTTTTAGATAATTTTTAAAATTTATTTACACTAACAAATTACACCACCAGGTCAATAGAATACTATAATCACTAAATAGTCGATCCAGCTCAGTACTTAATTCATCATATGCACAAGCCCACAATGCATTGATGGGGAAAGAAAACAGAGTACCCCAATCTCTATTGTGTGAAGAAGTAAAGATTTAGAAAAACTTCCTTATTTACCCAGAAGGATGGTATTCATATCATTGCAAATGGAATAAGCACTAAAACAACAATTGTAGCAGCATTAGTGTGAGTATCATCTAGTTTTCTCTTTTGGTAGTTGATTGAACAAAATGTCCATTTATAGTTTCTTGATGGTTCAAGACTGCCCCATATCGTCTATTATTTCCTTTAAATGTATTGTGCTTCTCATTTATCTTTGGTAGCAGATTTTCAAACTTTACCTGAAAAGGAAAGAATGGCAGCGATTGTATTGCTTGAGTAGTTTTCTAGAGGGGTCTCAACTCCAATAGTACCTTGACATTTACTAGCCTGTGAAGGATGGCCCTTATCAGGTTGAGAGAGTTCCCTTTTTCCTGGCAGAGTCCTGAACAACAAAGCTTTTGTTGAACTTTGTGTTGATCAGAAAAGGTTTATAGGACTTTTAATTGATATGCAAACAACCTCTCCAAATAGGCTGTCATGGGATCTCAAGGAATGTTGCAGGTTATAGTTTCAAATGAGATGAAAATTTTCAAATAACTGGAGGGGGCCACATAATCAAATCTAAATACTAGTATAGCTGAGTAAGCAATATCTAAAAGAATCATTCAAAACAGTTTTGCAAAGAATACAATAAACAATCGATTCACATGTCCCTCTTAGAACTTAGAAGCAATAAAACTTTGCCCAAGTTATTGATGCATGCTACCATGTCAATCTTAGATGCACTAAAACCCTGCTGCTCATTCTTGCTTATTATTAGACCAGAGCTCTCTCCCTCACTGTTTAAACATGTGTGTGTTTGTGAAACTATCAACCCAAGCAGTCAATGCAAGCGTACAGGTTGTCCCCAAGTTGCTAATAACTAAATTTTGAAATAGAATCAGATACTAACAACTCAATACTATCGTTACAATCAGATGGTAAGAGCAAAAACAGGAAATGTTATCACCCCTCTAGAGTAGTCTTGAAACACCACCCTAGAGCTCTGTACAGTTCTGTCTCAGATGGACTGGACTCAAGCAACCTCTGCATCCTGATATTGATATCAATGCCACTATGCATGCAACTTTTCACAAGACTGGCGTAGTCATTGCCATCACATAAAATAATCTTCATAATGCTTTAATGAGTGATGTTTATGCATGTAATCCACAAACCTTTCCCAAGTTATGATAGGCTCACATTTCTCTGTGCATTTTCTATTGTTGGACTCTCAATCACTTTGTATAGTTCGGGACATCTTCAAAATTAGATTTTTTCTGCATCATCATAGTGATTAGCTTCAAAATAGAACTGAAGTGCACAAAACCATCCATTTGGGGACTCACATGGATATTACCTTCAAATATCAGGAGGACAAGGTTTACATGTACTTTGAAAGGGTGTTGGAATCCAAATGACATTGATGTAGATTGTGTGGATGTGGTCAAAGTTGCTTGGAACATGATTCTTTCTCTAAAAAAGTTATGCAAACTGGTCAAAAATCTTTCCATGGTGCATAATTGTGGAGCACTTTATTAGTCATTATTGCAAAAAAATAATGTCATCACTCACAATGGAGTTACTATTGTTAGGTTTTCTTTGACATTAAAGGAGAAAATAAATGAAGGTAAGATGGGGATCAAGATCAACCTTATGCTTCTTCTACTATGACTTGATTGAAGTGGGGTTTTTTGGTGAGGTAAAATTTCACCTTCATCCACTCATTTTTTCAAAACTATCGTGATTTGGCTCATCTTACTCCTTTATCAGGAATCTAAAGGAGTCCCTATAACTGCTTTTACAAATATGAGATGTGGGGCTAAATCAGGATCATGCATTACGTTCTCCGGTGACACTGAAATTCAACAAAATTATATATATATATATATATATATATATATATATATATATTAGATTCAATGCAAACATGCTTGCTGATAGGGGATCCTAATTGATCAGTTGAACCTGAATTGTTAATGAGAATGTATCCAACTTTGTAGTTGCTGGTATAGAGCTTTCTTTGTCATTGGTTTCAGATGGTGATGCGAGTGTATAAATTATTTATGATTCTTCAAGTATTGTTGAAGATGCAGTTGATTCTGGTTATGATATAGTTTCATTGGATCAGATTTTTGGAGGAAATGGCTCATAGGATAGAAAGGCCAAATATTTATTATGTTGGGGGATTTTGTCATGCATTTTTGGAACAGTATCACCTAGTACATCCTTAGAATTGTTCTTCACCATGCAAAGCAATGAAAGCTTGGTAGAAGATCATATTTTGTGGCAGATTTGGAAGATTTTCAATGTCATCTTGCAAGTTACCTGTAGCAGATTGGTGAGCCCATCTTGGAAGGCCATACATTTTACTTTTAGGGCTATTGTGAAGCCTTCAATAGTATTATATCGCCAATAGACCTTGTGGACATGACCAGGGTATAAATCTAACATGTTTTTTTTATGTGGAATGCCTTGACCTAAAGGAGATAAGTGGCTAAAGCCACGAGACTAAAGCCACGAGACTAAAGCCATGAAAGTAGAATTAATAGAGGAATAAATAAGGCCAGTGTTCTATATTTCTTGGACCAAACAACTAGTTCATGGATGGAACATACATTCATTACTTATGGATTGGATGAATTGACCTTCTAGCTACACATTTCTAAAAGGGCAAGTTTTGCATGATTTTTCCACAAGGCTAAAATAACAATCCACATAAAATAATAAGGATTTGAAAACCTTCTTAAATGGAGCATCAAAGATATTTCTAGAAATCAGAATTGTATGTGCTCAAGGACTGGTTTTGCAACACACAAACCTTGAAACAAAATAATAACACCTTGAGTGTGATTCCATCCATATCCCCCAAACAAATACATGTGTTCACCAAGCTATGAAAGAAAGAAGGCATTAGGTGACAATTTCCAACGTCATATACAACCCAACAAGATGGAGTAGCTGAGAGGAAGAATTGACCTTTAGGAGTATGATGAGTATGATTCTCCAGGAATTACCTATGCAATCATATAAAAAAAAATGTGATTGATGTTATTTCCCATTAGCACTACTCTATCAATTCCATCCACAGTGAAATCTAAGTAATTTAAGTACGAACATTTAGAGTTTAGGTATCCATATTAGTCTTCAACATTTGGCACTGATTTTGGGTCTGAACATTGACAAAGGAAATCTCCCACTTTGGTTGATGGAGACACTCTCATCATCCAATGTTCTTGTGTTTGTAATCAATACTCTGCTATTTCAGGAAAATGTTTTCAGGCACAAAAACTGGTAAATGGTCCATGGACTATTTAATAGAAAAGGTACAACCTGCAATGTCTTTCAAAATTCCTCATATTGGATACATTTCTCACACATAAACTGAATGCCAACAATATGGTGAGGTTTCATGATAATTGAAATAGATATACGTACATAGTTATTTATTTCTTATTTAAATTTTTTTATTATCATGTATCGTAATCTTCTAACGTATGTGACAACATTTCCCTCATACTAGGATGTAGAGCACCTCGCTTCTCTTGAGGCTATTTGGTAGGAAGAAATGAGTTTTAGGGCCCAAATGAATCCAAGATGGATCTTTCTAGATTTGTGTTTAATCCTAGATCAATGACAAATCGATAACATAGCCAAGAAGCCAATCTGGAACGATACAAGTAAGAATAATGTAAATTATAATCTAGCAATACAGTCACCGCCTTCACCAACATTAGACTTAGGGCACTAACATTATTGTCATCCTTCTTGGAACGAGAATAAGCAATATTGGTAAAACTTAGTTGAAAAGGTTCATGTTGATTTATCACATGCATCTTTGTTACTCAACTTGTTTGCTCTTGCAAGCCCTACAAAGGGATAATAAAGAGCTTCCCCAAGTTGCAATTTATTCTTATCTAAGAACTAATAACCCATTGATTTAAACATCGTGTACATATTTATTTATATTCTACAACCACTGCTTAACTGGAGAGCTTAAACTTGTAACTAATCAAAGAAAGTAATGTCAAGACTCAATACATAGAGGCAATCATGTTGACTTCCAACTGATTGTAAACACTACTAATTCTAATAGCAATCTTTCTCAGGAAGAACTTACTCATATTGCTCTGATTGTAAACACTATTGATTCTAATAGCAATCTTGCTCATGAAGAACTCACTCATATTGCTCTGTGAATAGGATGATATCAATCAATCACCATGAAGGCATTCTTAGTAATGTTGAAGTATTAACACTCCAATGATAATATTAAGAGTCAAGTCATAAAGTTTGGATTGGTGTGACTAATATTAGTTGATAAAGTATCATTAAAGTCTAAGTAGTTTGGGGAAGTCAGTGGCCCAACTATCGACGATATGAATAAAAGGATATCAACTTAAATTAATAATGGATTCCAAAAGCCTAAAAAAGTAGGTCAATATAACTAAAAGAGTACATCCAGTATAAGTACAAAGTGGGAGTGTGAAATACATGAGTGTGGAGTACTCAATCAATACTAAAATACATGTGGGTGATTTGAAGCCTATGGCTGGAACTTATGTCCCTCATGATGTCTGAGAAGCCACTGTTGTCTAAGACCATACATGTAGGTGCATTATTCGAAGAGAGAAAAGGTTGAATTTCCAGTAAATGGCAAGTCAAGGTATGAATGTTAAATTAAATTTAAAAAGGCATATTATTTTCTAAGGTTTCGAGGTTTACAATTTTTTTAAAATTTCAAGGTTTAGAATGATTCAAACAAACATGTGGAGGAAGAATTTAACAACAGGTGTCCCAGCTCTCCAAACAAGAAACACCCATTAGGGCAGGACTCAAAGAAAATAAGAATAGTAGATGATACTCACCAAACACGTGGACTTGTGGAGTGAACATGGAAATATTTGCAGTCTCAAGAAATGTCCACCAGCATAAAGAGAACGCTGCAAAGAGAGAGATAGAGATTCAACAGTATAGAACAATTGGAAGATTGTAGATTGACACATATACCAGTCCTATTTTCTGGTCACATGGGCATAGACCAAACACCAGTCAAATGGAGTATTTATGGAGACCATGAAAAAACATTTATCTACAGAACTATAATCAGATATCCCATCCTTCTGTGATTCATTTCTGGCTTGGTATTTTTTCACTTTGAAAATAAATCAAGGGAGTTTGGGCCTTCCTAACATAAGGCCTTTTACTGCATAAAGAAAGAGAACTAAGAAGCGAATCATACCCTTCCCAGACTAACATACTTGGTTGAATTGGTGATCACAAACTTCTTCATTGTAAATCTTTATAACCCTAACCTTCAAAATATCATCCCCTACTCCTTCCATGATATGGCCACTAAAACTGGGTCTTGATTTGGGCCTGGAACGAACTATGTCTTTCGAACGAGAAGGGATACCACATACTATCGAACAATTGTCTCTTGCTTTCCTACATCTCTGACACCTTTGCTTTGCGAACACAATCTGAACACGGTAAAGGGGGGTAGGGTTGGAAACACATATTCAGTTACATCAACATTTATTGGAAAACCGTGTGAGCTAAGTGAGCCTTATTGCCATCACCAAACACCAATCCTTTTCTGTCAGCCTAAAGAACCAAGCGTTTCTGAACCATTCTAAGCATTTGAAATGTGTCGATAGATGGGCTATTTGCAGGTATGCAATCCCAGGGAAGGAGGGAATTGATCAAGCACACTTTTCTTCTCAGGTAACCTTCCTATATTCAGAAGTGTAAAAAACCTAGTTATGAAACATAAATAACAATGCAATTTCTTCCTCTTCATTCAATGAGAACTTTTCGATTATGCAATAAGGTAGCTAGATTACTGAATCTACCATGGGGGTTTTATTTAAAATCATAAAATCAAATGTTTGCAGGGTGAAATCATGAAGATGGGTGTCTATTTTGCTTGTTTTATGAGAAAAAAAACTATATTTTCACAAGTTCTTCAACTTCCGGCATACAAAAGTATTTTTATTTTATTTAGATTTTCACTTTACAATAAAAACAAAATTTGTGAATAATTTTGTTAGCTTTCCAATGACTATTTTTCAATTTTTTTTATTAAGATTTGATATGTCAATTTGACAATTGTTTAACAATATGTTCCTTAAACATGAAAGGAATGATAATGAGTTATTCCCCCCCCCCCCAACAATGTATCTATTATTAAACTTTTTTTTTTAACATACGAAATATACTGCAACAATCTACAAATACTCTATTTTATTATGACTATAATTTTGAATCTAACGGATGAATAATATAATTTTTAGAATTTTTTGAAGTTGACCAAGTTAAAAACGTTGCATATTTTAAACATATGTTTTCTCCCACCTTGTATCTATCTTAATTTTTACTTAAAAGTAAAATCTAAAAATACCCTTTTGAAAAAAACAACTTAAGGATTATGAATATAATTTTTTCTAAATTTTTCACTTTGTATTTTTAGAGATACAAATATTTCATTTCACTGAATCATAATGTCAACGGAAAATATTTTGCAGTGATTGTTTTTTTTTTTAAATTAAATAAAATTAGATAAAAATAATGAAAATGAAAACAAATTATAGGAATTGAAAGTAGATTCAATTTTGCAAATGCTGGTGTCATTTTCAAAACCAAATTCTGAGTATTTGCAGGAGTCCGCAACTTCCAAAGTTCAGGTAAGCTAGAGGGAATTCTCTGGTTCCTGCAAACATTCCCATTCGCTAGTTTTCGGCCGAAAAACATTTCTTTCGGTCGAAAAACATTTCTTTCGGTCGAAAAACGAAATTCTAACGAAATCCATTAAAATTAAACGGTTTCCTAGTTTTTCGGCCGAAAGATGGGTGAGAGAATTTCGTCGCCCGGAAAAAATGAAAAGACATGTCGTATCGTTTCCTTTCTCACTAAATCGTATAAATAAGCTTTCGTCCGAACACATTTAACACAATTCATCACTTGTTTCATGGTTTTCTAGAGCAGCTAAACAAAGTTTCAAATCATTTTTTTCGTTTTTGTTGAACAAGGTAATTGATGTTTGTTCAAGTTTTTACTGGAATAACAATTTATATATTGAAAGATAAATGTTGAACAATTTTTCAAGGTGAAGCCTTTGTTGAACATAAAATTATTGATATTATTTTTTAATAATTTTTGTGACAATGAAGTTTTTCCAAGACTATTCTGAAATGTTGATTTTGTTAAATTTTTTTACAGATAACTATACTCATGGGAAACATAAGTTTGCGTAAAAAAAAAATTGATCGCACTCGAGATAAAACTCACCATAACGATAAAAGGAAAGAGCATTTTGGAGAAATAAACGAGAACATGCAAATATTGAAGAAATACGATGACAATGTAAATCAACATTTTTAACAAGAAGAAGTCCAACTAGGTATGCATGCACATATTGTCTATATTAAAAGTATAGAATTCAAATTTAAAATATTGTTTAATATAATTGATTGTAATTACGATTTGATGTTTTTCAAAAAAAATAAATAGATTTTTCTCATAACATTGATGAAGACGTTGAAACCGAAATTGAAGCAAAAGACGAATCACTTATAGGTAAGTACAAAGATTTAAATAATACAAGATGAATACTTGTATATAGTTTAGTGAATTTATGTTCGGATTTTGTTTTTTAATATAAACTTTAAATTGAAATATGCAGGAGAATCTATCAACATTGATGATGAAATATTAGAAAATGTTGATACTGACAAATTTAGGAAGAAAGAAGCTAAACATTATATAAGATATCGAATTAAGAATATGTATAATACTTTTTTCAAAGATGAATCAGTAACAATACAAGCTCAACTTTTACTCTGTCTAATAAAGTCGAGAAATTTAAAAGAAGACACATCATTATTGGGTATTCAAAAGTCGAAAAAAGATACAAAGGTGAAATAGAATGTCTTTGACAATATAACTAGTGTATTAAAAGATTTTGTAAAATCTCGAAAAGAAGATGTCAGTGTTGCACGTAGAGTGATACAAGCAACAATTTTTTCATCTAGTAATATAAAAGATCGTTTGACACGACACATGGTGAAAATTATGAGAACGTCGAGAAAAACATTGTACAAACATGGAAAATTTCGATTGCGAATAGATGCAAATGATGAACTAGCTTGTAGAAAATGTAGAAAATGTAGACAACCCTACAAAGATAGACTTGTAGAAAATGTTAAAGAATTGGCCCGTAATTGTTGGTTGACAGAATCTTGTGTTTCACCACATACAATAGACGTGTTGCGACGAAGAATAGCACGAAAACAATACGAAGAACATCCAAAACATATATTTCCAATGACACAAATAGAATTGTTCAATAAGTTTAAATAAGAGCACAAAGAAGTTAAAATTTCCATCAATACATTTGTGCAACAAAAACCATGGTTTGTTAGACCTGTCACTGTTTGTGACACTTGTTGTTGTCGTTATCATGTGGAATTTGAGTTATATTATGACACTTTTCTTGATTTTGGTAAAACTTTATGGCCAAGTTCACCTTCTCCTTCCACATTTCATGCTTTTATATCTAAAATTCTATGTGAAAGAGAAAGTGATGAATTATTTTACCAAAAAAAATGTGTTGGTGGAAAGAAATGTGATCATTGTGGAAATCTGAGTTTGTTTCACTCAAAGTATCCTATTGATATGAATGATCAATCATTTTATAATATAACAGTCATTTGGAAGAGATATGAATATATCAACAACATGACTCCACATTACTCAAATGTTATTTCCAAAAGGATTGATTTGAAAGTAGATAAAATATGCGCGATAGATTTTTTGAAGAAGTTTGTGGAATAAATTTATAAATACACCAAGCATTCACATAGAGATCGATGGCAAGACCTACAATTCAAATAATCCTATGAAGTGTTTCCACTAGGGACAATTTTGTCTGTAGTTGATTTTATAGATAATTACACATTTGTTGCACAAAAAAAAATACAGAGTGAATATTATCATTCTGATCAAGTCACTATATTTATCCACATTCTATATAGACATGCTCAACGAAGTCTTGATAACATAGAAAGCACCAACGAAAATTGACATGTTATTAAAGAATATCACTTTTATATAAGTGATGATCGAGCACACTACACACATTATGTACAACATTGTTTTGATAAATTTCATGATTCATTGAAAAAACACAGAATCAGATTCGATCGACATTGGATATAGTCAGATGGGTGTGCAGTTCAGTTCAAATCTTCACGATCATTCTATTGGTTGTGTCGTCTTCATAAAAAATCAAACATTACACATTGTTTGAATTTTTTTTGAGACTGGTCATGGAAAAGGAGAGCACGACGGTGCAGGGGCATGTGTAAAATGAGCACTTCGAAGGTATCAGATGAATGCTCATGCCGATCGATTTAAATCCATTTATCAAGTTGTCGAATGGTGAAAAATGACGCTAAGCCATGAAAACAATTCGTCAAGGGATGTGCGCAGGTGTGTCTATATATACATGTTACACATGTACACATGATATTTTTATTCACGCGATCAAATTTATATTCAATCTTCAATCATTTTCTTAAGATATTACAAGTTAACAAGTTCTTGTCTTGTGCATGTTTTTTTGGTATGTTGGAGTCCAAGATGTAAATAGATCAATTCGATATGAAGCCGATATAATACATGGGACACGAAAAATGCATTCAGTTAAAACAAAACGCTATCAAAATGTGTTTTCATTTGATAGAAGAAATGAGTCTTGTTTTTGTTCAGTTTGCATAGAGGACACATAATCCATAGAGAGTTGCGAAAACGAAAATGCAGAATATATTAAAGCTTGGAGACATACCGAACTTAATATAAAAGGGAAAATGCCACTTGCAAGCTCAGAGGAGATGGAATCAAATGAAACTATAGTGTCAGTTAATGGCGATAGAGTTTATGATCTTGTTAGAGTAGCTAATTTTTATGTTTAATTTTTTTCAAATAACTTGTAGATGTACTTGTGTGATAATCTAACACGAACTATTTGTTGTCCAATATATCGAATTATTTGCAGGAGATATCTTTGTCGTGGTTGGACCTATAGACAACACTAAAAACATGAAATATTATTTGATGCGATGCAAAAAACAAAAGATGAGGTTATTAGAATATTTTGATGATAACAATTTTATATATGAAAGATGATCCATTGTATTGAAAATATTTTTTTTTCAAGAAACCCATCAAACCGATACTCATGTTGACTTTTAAGACTACTAGTCAGATATCATAAGTTGTCAATATAGTCATTTGGTATGTGCAACGGCATAAAGTTAATAGAAGTTCAATTAAGAAAAAAAACAAAAGTTAGAAAATGAAAAATGTCCAAAGCCGATCATGAACGAATAATTGAAGATGAAATACCATTACAATTTCTTTAAACAAGTAACATGTACATTCCAGAATTTATATTTTGCATTGAAAGTACACATATTTATGAATTTAGTTTACTTTCATGGTCCATTCAATTAAGAAAAGTTGTTTTTTTGATGAATTATAAAGTTTACTGGAAGCCTTATTTACAATTTCAGGGAAGAACCTATAGATTGTATCTAGGGAACCTAAATAGACCTATAATTTGGATGATTATACTTTATTCCTACAAATTATCGAAATCGTATACACAAATCCTTTAATGCATGTAACCAATTTACTACATATAGGATTTGCGTTCATTATTTGCAATTTCAATGCTTTTTCATATAAAGAGGATAACTTCATATAAAAACTAGGACTCATTTCCATGTCATTATAAGGGACTTTTGATGGCTTAGAAAAACTTTAAAGACATCTTAAAGTGTATTCAATTAACATCGTAATTAAATAATTCAAGGTAATACATGTATGGTTATCAGCCTAATTAAAAATTTTAAAGTCATCTTAAAAAATATCAATTGTATTTATGAAATTGTGAATTTTGATTCCAAAAGTGTTGATATTATATTAAATTGTTAAATTTCTGCATTTAGATTTCAATATCTTGAAGCAAATTGAAATAAAAATGTGTATGATGAACATGTAACAAGTTACTTATATTCTACACATTAAATATAGTTTTCATTGAGTTTGATTGAAAAAAACTTAAGTTGAAAACGAATTTGATTTTGTAGCCTAATAACAAAAAATAAAAAATAAGAGGTCATCTACTAAGGGTTGATTTGTTGCATTTAGATTTTTGTAATTTTAATTGAATTAATGGTAGGTGTCATTAATGGCATTAGTGAATAGTTCCAATGTGCAGAGGATTGATAATTTTCATCAACCATTTCTACCCTTTTCGATACGAAAACAATTTATATCAATATAAATTTTAACGAAAACCACTTACTTATATTAAAGTATATTTTAATTTTACATATTAAAATAGGTTCTAATACTTCCAATGTGCAGAGGATTGATAATTTCCAGATCAACCAATTTCTACCATTTTTGATACATAAAAATTTATATGAATAATTTTTTTAATGAAAATCGTTTACTTATATTAAAGTATATTTTAATTTTACATTTTGAATCGTGTTTTTATTTCAATTTTTATTATAAAGTACACATTTTTGTTTCACATTTTCTTGAATAAATATATTGAAAGCTCAGAAAGAAACCAAAGACTAACATAACCAATTTAGTGTTTGATTGTTATTTCATTGTGAAATTTCATAAGAAACTATAAAATTTGATGACTTGTTTTGACTATTTTCAACCATATTTCCAAATCAAACAAAATTTAAATTATAAGTTAGAAACTACAATTTTTATTTCACATTTTCTTGAATAAATATATTGAAAACTCGAAAAGAAACCAAACACTAACACAACCATTTTAGTGTTTGACTGTCATTTCATTGTGAAATTTCATAAGAAACTATAAAATTTAATGACTTGTTTTGACTATTTTCAACCATATTTCCAAATCAAACAAAATTTAAATTAGTGATGTCATTTTTTATATAACTCCTTTTCTGAGAGGTTTCAAGTAGTGACACCTGGAGGAATTGCAAAAAACACACTGAAGAACATTGTGTATCATTTTCAGATCTTTATTCATTACAGGTACATAGTTATGATTATTTCAAGTTAGGGTTGTTGACTAATCCAAAACTAGTCATATGAAACTAAAGAAAAGTTTTATGAAAATGCTAGTCTCTTGTTGTTAAAGTTAAGGAGAGTTTGCAGGTATGTGATCATATACACTAGGTCTATTACAGAGTTACAAATCATATTTGGATGATGATATTGATGAGGGCTTTTGGTTGAGGTACATGTTGGGTACATGGTTGAGACAAGTAGTTGATGAGTTGGCACATACATGAGGTGTATAGTTGATGATGTTGGTACATATTGATGAGTCATCGTTAATGAGTAGTTGACACATGATTGGTACATACTTGGTACATGGTTGGATGCACTTGTTTATGGTACAGGTTGATTACAGGTTGTTTGGTATAGGTTGGTGCATGGTTGATGCACTTGTTTATAGTATAGGTTGAGGTACAGGTTGATGCATGGTTCAGGTTTACAACGGTATATCTCACAGTGATAGTGTGATAGTGGTTTCATCATTCTACTTTTACTTCAGGGCGGTTGGACGGGGCAAAGACAGGTGGTTGTAGCCAGATAACATAGGGGGTTGTAGTCTCATTTTGGTTGTAGCCAAAGAATAGGGGAATTGAAACTTCCTTCAGCTTGTAGCCTGAGAAACAAGGGGGTTGGAACCTCCTTCCAGTTGTAGCTAGAAAACAATGGAAGTTGGTGCTTCCAATGAATGTAATTCTTCAAGACATATAAGAAAAAAAATTCTATGGTTTTCTCCCACTTTGGTTTTCCACGTAAAACACTGGTGTATTGTGTATGTGTATGATTGTTCATTTGTTCATTGCTTATTTACTCTGTAGTTATTGGATGATAATGCTACATTGATGTAACACTTGGATTATATGGTTAAAAAAGATTAAATTTCTCTATTACTGATTCAAACCCCCTCTTAGTAATCCAATAATTGTTATCAGAGTAGTTTCCTTCAGAAATCAGTTTAACCATTGAAAGGTAGATCATGGAGAGAAACGACTTGTATAAAAATGAAATACCACAACTCAATGGATAGAAGTATGCATTTTGGAGAATAAGGATGAAAACATATATACATGCACAGGGATTTGAAATTTGACAATCAATTGTAGATGGATACACAACACCAACAATTCCGCCAACAAATGAAAAAGTAGTGAAACTCGATCAGAGTAATTCCAAAGCCAAAAATGCACTTTTGAATGGTCTTAGTGAAACAATATTCACCAAAGTTGCACATTGTAAATCTGCTAAAGAGATTTGGGAAAAACTTCAAAATATTTATGAAGGAGATTCAAAAGTCAAAGCAACAAAGCTTCAAACTTACAAAGGTTACTTCGAACAACTTAAGATGAAGGAAGATGAAAATATTGCAGCTTACTTTTTACGAGTTGATGAAACAGTAAATGCAATCATAGGATTGGGAGAAGAAATCAAAGAATCTATAATTGTTCAAAAAGTACCAAGATCTCTTCCTATGAGATTTGACCCTAAGATATCAACACTAGAAGAAAGATAAATCTAAACTCAATAAGCATGGACGATTTACATGGAATCTTCACAACATATGAAATGAGAATTGAACAGGAAAATCCATATATAAAAGAAACAACCTTCAAAGTGTTAGAATTTGAAATATGTGTGCTCGTTTTACCATTGACAATACCCTTGTCACCCAACCATAGGCTGAAGCCACCCTCCGAGCATGTTAACCTTGACAGAGAATCACTTCAGAAGCAAACCCTAGGCTAGATAGCCAAACAAAGGGTAGAACACCTTTCCCCAAGGATAGTGCATCAACAAAGGATGATCAGATGTTCCAAACCCTAGCTAAGAGATAGTCCAAGCCAAAACGTAACTGCTAGCTGCAGCAGCTGCACCAACAACTCTCCTCCAAACCTGTGCACAAGACTGCAACTGCATTGCGCATAACTGGCTCTTTGCAACTGCTGAGATGTGTCAAATGAGAGACTGACACCCTGTATTTATAGTGGTTCTGGCAGACTTACTGGGGTCGACTTCTCCTTCTGGGTACCTGTCTGTTCAGTATATTATTATTTCTTCTGGCCGAATACTTCTCTTGGAGGATAATAACCTAATATAAATTATCTTCTTGAGTCGACAAGTCTTCTAGGTTTATTAGCCAACTCATTAGGGTTTCTTCTTGCTTCCTGAAGTATTCTATCCTTGTCAGGTTTACACGTGGAGGTAAATACCTCCTGCAACTACCATACTATCAACACTCCCTCCTAGCTAGGGAGGTATTATAGGTAATGGTCTTGAGCACAAAAACATACCATTCACCCGGTAGCATCAACATAGTTATATAGACTAGATCATGAGCACCATCTCATCATCATCTGCATCATCTCTCGAAACCATACTCTACCTGAGTAATTAGACATGATGCTCACTCCACAGAGTGATACAAGAGCCATTCTTCTAATCTAGAAGAGTAAATGCTCTGAACCATTTTCCATTAGGAAAAACTTTGTTCATCATTCATCTGGTTGATGATTATCTCTAATAAACTGTTGATAGTCTTCAAGGCAATCAAAACAAAAATAGAACACACTGTGTCTATCCATAGTAGTACATAACTACAATCCAGTGGTACACTACCACACCAAGTAACACACAAGTACTTTATTAGCAACATATAGTCACAAACAATGGAACATATCCACCACAATAGTCTTCATCTACTTTCATACAATCTTCATAACAAACATCTTATAGCAACCTGCACAGAAACAATGTTATGATATAACTGAATCATCTGGGCCAATATTTCACTCACATCTATGAGATCTAAAAGAATATCTGCCCTCAGAGTAGAACAATGAGATATCTGGACTATTCTTCTCAAGCAAGGAAGAATAATTGTCCTGTCTTCTAAACCCGGACCATTCCCCACCCTGGGCCATTCTTCCTACACTAATCAAAGTGCCCCTGGAGAGAATGTATAAACCCTAAGGAATGCTTGTCCCTGATTGTTGAGCCTGGACCATTCCCCACCCTGAGCCATTCCTCCTACATTAATCAAAGTGCACCCTAGAGAGAATGTATAAACCCTAAGGAATGATTGTCCAGATCATTTCCTTTGTTAACCACAAGAGGAAAATACTATCCTGTATCAACCTCCAAAACAGACCATTCCTCATGTTAACCACAATGAGAAATCGTTGTCCTGTGAGGTGGGCTAGTCTTCTTGAGTAACCCTTAAGAAGAGAGACTGCCCTAGACCACTCCCCATGTTAACCACAATGGGAATTCACTGTCTATGATACATCAACAATCTGGACCATTTCCATGTTAACCACAATGCGAAATCGCTGTCCGTAAAAAATCTCAATCCACTTTTCGAATAGGAAAGCATCTGTCCGAGATGGACTATTTTTCAATCTTGAAAATGAATTTCTTCAATAATATTTCCAGTGCTCCCTGCCAACCTGGGAGTCATCTCTTCCTTTTTCAATAAGGAAGTCGTTTCCATGAGCTCCAGCTTGAGTACACAAACTCTTTCATCTTGGATAGAAGCTTTACCAAAATGTCTGTTTATCTGCTCATCTGTGAAGATATGTAATGGAGAACCACTTTCTCCTTTATGGACTTCATCATGGATAATGTAATGCTTGATTTCAAATGTACTTTAGTCTGGAACACTGTGAAGACTTCATGTAGCTCTGAACAATAGAGTATATTATTGTTGGAAAAACTGGAACATATCCATGTGGCACTTCTTTTGTCATCATGAGATCTGATCTTCTGAGTAATTATCTTGTTGTTATAGGAAATATTCACCACGCTTCTACTGTGCACTGGAGGTTCTCCACCAAGTTATCTTCTTTTATCTGCATACAAGGGTCTCGTTCTGGTATGCCTCAAAGTCTTGAGATTGCTCTTCATACGCTCTTTATTCAATTTCTCTAGAGAACATTCTTTGCATACATCTGATGTAGAATTCCAACTCATGGATGTTATAGATGATATAACGACTCATGTAGAGATAAGTCTGGTTTACTGGAATGAGTAATCATCATAGTCTTCTCCCTCCATCTGGGAGAACCTCTAGTTTTGGATCTTGCAGCTTTCATTCATAAGTCTTCCATACACTAATTATTTTTTTTATCATGACTTTCAGTTCCTCTGCTTGATTGTTTTTATTGAGTTTATATCAGGCTAACAATCTTGTGATTCTTGATACAATGACTGGTTGTTCTAGCTTCTCTTTCTTTCTTGGAATCTTCATGTGTTTCTTTAGTTCTTGGGTCCATGGAGTTTCTTATAGATTCCATGCCCTAAAGATTCCATCATAGGATCACAGGTGTGGATGGACAACCAGGGATACTTTAAGGCTTCTCTTTGAAGAATACGTATTGTCTTTCATGGTTGCTATCATGGATATATACTTCATCATCTTCAATGGATCATAGGATTAGCTCCCTCCCAATCCTTGATTCATGTATGAGTGCATATAATCGGCTCCCTCCATCTAACAAAGTCCACGCTTCCATCTGCATCCTTATTGTCTTCTGCAATATATAATTGGCTCTCTTGTCTAACAGATTCCACACTTTCATCTTGTTGTCTTCTACAAAACGTCATAAGTCTTTTCCAATTTCCTCTCGATTGCTGACTTCTTTCTGTCTTTGCTTCTTCTAAGTCTCTTCATGATTGATTTGGCTTATCTTGCAACAACTTCCACATGATTTGAATTTCATCCTTTCATGTGTATTATCTAATGATATCCATTCTTATCTTGTTATTCTTCCATAGGTATAGTTCTTCTTGGAATACATTATATTCCAAGAGATAGATATACAAGATATGTACATAGACTATGCAAACAAGATATGTACAAGAAATAATAAGAGTTTTGTTACCTTTAGAAGAAGAAGTCTCTGCCATCCTGCTTAGTCTTCTTTGTAGGTTCCTTTTCTTCGACAATTGATGCTTCGTGTTTCCCCTTCCTTTTATTTAGCTCAGGACAATGATTCTTGTAGTGACCATACTTTTGATAGTTGAAGCATTGTACTTCTGATATGTCTTTCTCTTGATTTGGCTTCCTCCTTGAACCAAACTTCCTTTTGTTCCTGAAGTTCTTGAATCTTGCTGTGAAGGCTTGATCATCGTACTTCTTATTGTTCCAGAGTCTGTACTTAAGGATTTAAAAAGTATTGTGTCTAGGCATCCGAAAGTTAGTAAGATGTAAAAAAGGGAGGAGGGTATACCTTCGGGAAAGGAAGCTAGGGTTGATTTCTAGATTGTCGATGTCTGGCTTCCAATTGTTCCTGGATGTTTATATCCCTTTCAATTGCAGCCCATGAACGTTCAATTTCTACCCGGGTGTTAGCCGTTTTAAGTATGGTATCAAAGAGATTTAAAGCGATATGGGTTTGATCTGTCAAGCCGGGTTCAATATTGGGTTGTCTTACAACAGGGACAGCCATAGAGGAACAATTTTTTTTAAGGAAATCCGAAAGTTTTTATGCTGTATCAATTTGATTTTATAAAAGAGAACTTTAGAAATCAATATTAAAATCAAAATGCAAACCAAAGGCCCTTTTCCGTAACTGCATTATATTTGAAATAAATGGTGTATGAATTATGGGAAAAACATTAAGCTGCCTATAAAATAAGGCTCCTATCGAGGGAGAATCTCACTCTGTAAACAGAAGAAGAAAATAAGATAAGAAATGGTCCGATGAAGCATAAAATATGACAACCTAAAGATTCACAGGTCTTGTACCTATTGGTAGCCGATACAGAGGAAAAACTGTAAACAATAGATAGCTAAATATTAATCACTGCAGTAGAAGTTTTACTAAATTGCAATGCAACATTCATCATATGTATATAAGTGAAATAAGAATGAATATGAAATAACAGAGAGAACAAACTTATAACACAATAGTGACGGAATTAAGAATCTCCGGATTTCTTTGTATTAATTCTCAAAAAGAGACAGTCTCTATTACAATTAATCAAAAAGGTCCAGCCCTTTTTCTTTCTTCAAAATGTATATTTATACAAATTTTTATGCACTGGAATCTCAATAGTTCTAGAGGTTTTCGGTTACAATCAAAGGAGTCGAAACGTTTCGTTTCTTTATCTCTGTTCTCATTTGGTACCCGAAACCTGCCTCTTCGCATGCTCTTTGCAAATAATGCACTTCTCCACCAGCTGTGATATCAACTTAGATGGCTCTGCTTGATTATTGGTCTCAAAAATATAGCAGTCTTTCATCAATAGTGGCAGCTTTCCTTTCACCTGTTGATCTTTGGCATTGATAGAGCATAACAGTATACTCGGTTTAATTAGCCATTTGTCTATTTGCACTATGTCTGTTTGAGTTATTTGTGATATTTCCGCTAATTCTCTTTCTTCATTTTCCTTGATATTTAGCATATATTTAGCTGTATTGATCTAACCTAGTATCTCCATGCCACTTTCACCATCGGAACCCAACCAAATCTCACTTAACAAACCAAAAATTTATTTGCAAGATTTCCTTAGCTTCATAGCTTGTTGTTTGCCTTTGGATATATTTCGCTCCCATTCTTTCAACAAGATATTACCCCTGGTCTGCTCTACGATGGGAAAACTAGAACTACTATTTGTTTCCCTTCTCGTTGTGGCTATAATAGCCTCCTGGAACGCCACTCGAGCTGCTCCAACTTCCCTTTCTTTAAGAGAGAGGTTTTCCAACATCTGATCAATGAGTTGGAAGATGATTTGAATTGTTTCTACTTTAACAAGCAGACCCTGTTGCACCGCCAATAACCTTTTTCTGATCTCTATTGCTTGGGATTGAAATATCCCGATATCGATTACCTGGCTTTTGACGAATTCTAGTTTGGCCCGAAGCTGGTTTATCAATTCTCCTTGTTGGCTTATTTGAGTCTGACTTGCCTGAACCATCAACTGTGTCTGTTCGAGATCGACTTTAATCCGCTCGATTTCTTTTTGATCTTCTATTCTTGCTTGCTCTAAAGTTGCACTTGCCTGATATTTAGCAGCAACCTCTGTTGTAGCTAGTTTAGCCTCTAGCATCTTGATCAAACGATTTTTTCATTTTAGATAATCCTTTAGGGTCTCGACTGAATATTGGTTCGCCGTGGTGAAAGCCCCCAATGTTCCTACTATTTGCGTCGCGAGTTCTTCTTTCTTCATATTTCTCTCATCATTTAAAATTTTAAATTTCTTAGAGACAGTACTTGCCTCTTGGTAGAGTTCTTGTCTCACAACCACTTTCCTCTTCTTATCGAAGAAGAATTCATTCGAAGGTATTTCTTCTACTGATGTAGGTGTCAATTTTTCACCCAAAATATAACCTGCGTCGGGGATCTCCTTTGTAGACTATAGGGGGGTAATGGAGGTGATGGGATTGCCGACCTGTTTAGAAGATTTCCCAAGAGTAATGACCGGGGTTGACTCTCTCGGAGGATTTGAAGTCTCAGCTTCCTGTTTCGGGTCCTCCATTTTCCTTTCCTCATCTTGATGTTCCTCTTGACTGGGTGCTAAACCTTTAGAACCTTTGGCTTCTGTTTGCTGCTCCTCTTGACTGGGTGCTAAACCTTTAGAGAATTCGACTTCTATTTGTTGCTCCTCTGCTATCGTTGGATCTTCACCTTGTAATACTGGAGGAAGGAAACACCACCTATACTCTTGGAATCTGACAACATCAACCCTCTCTTTGGGTGACAGGGATTGTATTCGAGCCAAAACCTCGTCATAAGATCTTGTGCCTTGAAAAATATAATCATGAGGCGAATTCTCGTGCTCAAATCTTTTAAGGCCACAACTGGCCAAATGATTACTCATGACCTTGTGTGGATCGTGTTTCTTGAATTCGATGTGAATCAACTTTATATCTTCTAGGGCTGTTGCCTCGGCCTTTGCATGCCCAAAATCTAATAATGAATAGGTGTTTAAATGAATAGGAAAAGGTGGCCATACCTTTTTTGAAAACCCTTTCAGTTCTTTACTTATACTGCCAATTACGGTTTGCTTGGCGATCTCACGACAGGCCAGCCTGTTGGGTATAAGTAAGGGTAAAGCATGCGGAGGGACAAAAGCGCCGAAAACCCTTATGTATGGAAATTCTTTCTCCACATACCAATCGACCACTCTGCTTAAATTTTCCGCGATGTTATCCGATATCCTGGGTGGTGGATTACCAAAGATGGCAACATGCATCGTTACCATTACCCAGTTGAATATTTCGTATACAAAATCCGAAGCCTTGTCCTCCCAAAGCTTAGAATGGTATACATGGACTGGCTCAGCATCCGATGGAGCCCAACTCCAATTCATCAAGGGAAAAGGCGTCATGTAACATACTGTGTCCATGAGGTATGCGGACATAAAGAATGAAGCAACTTTCCCGCTTGTTTTCTGCGTCCGATATTCTGTAATCCGACTGGTCAGACTATCAGACAACAGTTTCACCCGGTTGAAAGAAAATCCCTCTGCCACTGTATGCATCAGAGGTACCCATGGGAGGAAAAAATGAGTGGTGTCTTCCCTCCCATATAATCTGCAGGTCATCATTGCAATGTATTTGAACTACAGTTCCAGAGAAGATATGGAATAAATTCCGTGGCTATCTTCCGTGAACTTCACAGGGTGCGAGACCCAATCTTTGATCAAATCAGATAGACTTTTGCCGTACTGTTCACATTCCTTCCTTTTAAAATCATCTAGAAAATTAGCATTGTATGTGAAGTTCAACGTCGGTGGAAACTTGTACATAACCTGTAAGATTTCTGGTCTAAAGGTCCCCATAGTGACCTTCCGCTCACTGATGATGGTTCTGGTTGGGATGTCTGCATGATCTAGCGCCCATCGGATCATGTCATAGTAAGGCAAGAGTGTTACACATTATTTTCGTCGGATTTATCCAATAATAAAGAGGCATGGCCTTACCGCTACTTTGTGCATCTCTGCCTGGACGACTATCTTGTATTTGGTGTTCAAGTCATCTTTTTCGTTGTCACTGGAGTCGTTCGAACAGTTCACCAGATTGGCTTGTAGAACCTCGAAAATGTACGACCAGGTTCGTATGGAATTGATGCTTCGTGGCAAAGTATCCGAGACATTATCAGAACCTTGTCCTGAAACCTCAACGCTTTTCTTGGATGCTTTTCGCGGGGCCATGATAGGGGATTGTAACTTAGCTCTTCTACAATAAAAATGTGTATAAATATAGAAGTTAGCTTACTAAGAAAAAATTCTCTGTGCGGGATAGAAATGAACTTTATGAATAAAATAGGAAGCAAAAGATCTATATCTTCGACCATTTAACATATCTATGTCCTTACGAACAGAACGGTCCAATGATATTTAGATAAAGATTTTGGCAATAAAAACCATATCCTTACTTTGTCGTTTCACCTTATTTCCAATTAATGCCATACATTTCGACAGTTCGTGGCACAAGCTGGCGCAAGGAACATTTGAAATTACCTCATAAACTGTGCATTATTATCATTTGTATTAAACATTGATTATGTTGGCTTGGCTTCCTTAATCAGGATTTAAATCAACATTTCGACGTTCGCCGTATCGAGACTTTTCACTCTAACCTTTCGAGCCTCTAAAACCCGAGATTGCGATGATTAGATTTAATTAAGCAAGAATGTAACTAGGATTAAGTGTTTTAATTAATTATGCTTTAATTTATATCGCAACTTCGTGGCTCGGAACTTCGAAGGTATAGTTTCCGGGAGGAATGTATGCCGAGTTGTGAAATCCCGAGAAACTTAAATCATGGTCAAAACTAATCAACCCTATTTCTAACCTGGGTTACTTAGGTAAAAGTTTCGTGGCTTTGTCTTTTAGAGTTTTAACGGTAATGTTTTAGGAGAGAGTGAACGCCGAGATGCGAAATCTCGATAGCACTTGACTCGGGTTTACAGAATCTTACTCTTAGCTTTCACCTGAGGTGAGCTTTTAAAAATTTTCGCGACCTCGCACATCGGGGCTTGTAAATCTTGTGACTTGTAACTCCCAAAGAGCAATATTCCGAGGTAAAAAAAGCAAAAACCTTCATTTAACGATAAAAAGTGGTAACTTATGAAACATCACATCCCCCGCTATTGTGCATGTCGAGACTACTGAGATTTTCAGTAGGTGAATGTCACGAAGAAAAAACGAACTTAAGAACCGACATTTGACTTTTAAAATAGACTTGAACCAAATGAAAAAGGTGGCTCCAACATAGGCTCCAACTAGGGATCTCATTTTCCTGTGAGGCAGGAAGAACAATAGACCATGTGCCTGTATTGGGTAAATGGAGTCACTCATTTCACTTCTGTGAAACTTGCTTTAGGGAAAAGAAAAAAACAGAGGGAAGGAAATATTTTTGTCTTTCACTGCTGTAAAGCTTTTCAATACTCAAATATATTTCTCACTCAGCTACAGTCCCTTTCACAACTTTCTCTTTCTCTTTACTGAGTTTAGGTCTGCATTAAGACAAATCAAAACAGTTCTAGGAAATCCAACAGATCTTGCAGTTTTTGGCTTACACCCAACGAAATTTTTTGCATTTTTTTAATCGGGGAGTCCCGTCTGGACTTAGGATGTGGATCCAGTCTTGAGAAAGTTGATTACCAAAGCCGAGTGAAATTCATGTATAACAACCTTATAGATATCTCATATATTGCTTCACTACCAACGGGCTTGTTCAGTACCCTGGTGAAGTTATCTACCCCTTTTTTGTTGAATTTCCTTTCACCACTTCGAAATGTATTTATGCATTTAAATGTTGAGACGAGGGAAATCATTTCTGAATTTCTTTTCATCGTCTCTTCAGACTATATGTACAATTAGATATGACTTTCCTTTCACCATCTGTCTTATAATTTTCTTTTTAGAATACAAAGCGGGGGCAATCAGATTGTATGAGGGGTGATATCTGTGTAATATTTTGCAATGTAGGTATGTCAACTTACTTTGATTACTCGGTGCCAACCTTCCTTTGACTTTCAAAACACCTTGGTCTGCAGGGAGAAAAAGGGGAAACATTTTTCTGGGGGTTTTCCTTTGAGTAAGCCTTAACCCTTCGAAACTGTTGAAAAACCTATAAACGTCAGGATCCACCTACGCATAACTTGTTTAGTAAGAGACCGAGGAGTTGTGAAGACCAACCTTCTTTCCAAAGCATGTTTACAACTTTCAAAGTTTAAACATAATCTCTTCTCCCTATGTATATAAATCTGAAAAGACATTTGTCTTTTTAAGAAGACAAATCTGAATACCGAAAGAAAGGTAATGGATAGATGTTTGTATGCTAAGGAGCGGGGGTCGAAAATTAAAACCGCTTTTTTGAAAACCCTTTCCCAGAGATGCTTCATTTTCCTGTTTGTTTTAACTACCACCTATCTGTGTTCTAAGTTAAATTCTTAGGATCCAGAGCAAGTAACTGTACTTTTTAATAATCAATTAAGTGAAAACATTAGATTTATGGGACCTTTATGATGTTTTGGAGATCTCTGCTTTCTTAAGGAACAGACTTTTCAGGAGTTCGTACCTTTACCTTACCATTTTTAAAAATAACCGAAAACCTTTTCTGTCACCTGTTTTCGATGAATGCGATCTCCGATACATGAATTTTTGTTTTCTCCCTTCGTTCGTTTAGTTTGCAAACCGAAATCCTGTAAACACAAAGGGTGTCTTTTAAAACCGTGTATCTCTATTTCTACAAAATCACCGATCTAATTAGTTAAAAATAAAAACTTACCTCAAGGGAAACATGAAAATAGAAAGAAAATACAAACCGGTATATACAATGGAAATCCTTTGGGAACCTATTATTTCATGTAGTGTTTTAGATAACTCCCGTTGACAGGGGCGTTGAAGATTTTACCATCCATATTTTCTAATAAAAACGAATTCTTTCCTTCGGAAGCTGCGACTCTAAAGGGTCCATACCAAATATGATCAAATTTACTATGTTTCATCGAATCTTCGTTCCTAGCATCCCATCTCAAAACCAAATCGCCCGAGAGAAACTCCCTGTCTTTTGTCTTATGGTCGAATAACCTTTTCATGTCGTCTTGATATTTTTGAAATCTTTCGTCCACCTCGACCCTGTGCTGTTGTAATTCGATCAACTGATTTATTCTCCTTGGGAGTTGGTTTGGTTCTTCTTTCTCATCTTGCCATAGTTTCATTACAGGAAGTGCCAAGTTTATAGGTAATACCACGTTAGTCCCATATACCATCTGAAAAGGAGAAATGTTGATGGATTTTTTTTTGCTAATCTGATTTGCCCATAATGCGTATTTTAAATGTACATGCCAGGATCTCTTGTTCTCGTTCAACACTTTCTTAATTATGTTGATCAAACTCTTGTTTGAAGACTTGGCCAGTCCATTTCCTTGGGATAATATGCCGTAGAATGGCCTAGTACAATATTGTATTTTTGGCAAAAACCGATCATAGCCATAGATTTAAAAGCCTAAGCATTATCTGTTACTATCTTTCGGGGGCAGCCGAATCTAGATAAAATATTTTCTTCTAGGAAATCTATTACCACCGAATCTGTAGCCCTCCTGGGAGGAATAGCCTCTACCCATTTAGTAAAGTAATCTGTGACGGTTAGGATCCATTTGTGTTGAGTGCTAGAATGGGGGTTAATTTTGCCTATAAAATCCAGTCCTCACTGCTGAAAAGGAGCCTCTATTTTGACTGGAGCTAAAGGTAATGCTGGGAGTTTATGCTTGCCTGTGAACAATTGGCAAGGGTCGCAAGCCCTGACTTTGGCATTTACATCCGAGAAAAGTTTAGGCCAATAATACCCTGCCCTCAGGATTTTATAAGTTTTCGCTCTCCAAGTGTGATGTCCCCCACACACTCCTTCATGGAATTCGCTTATGACCTCCTCTGTTTCAGATTCAACCAAACAAACCAATAGGAATCCAAGTGGGTCCTTCCAAAACAATTTACCCTCAGATATACAATATTTGATCGCATGCAGTTTTAACGTTCTGGCTTTGGATGGAGATAAATCACTTGGGCACTTCAAAGTCAGTAGGTAGGATACTATGTTTTTGTACTAGTCAGAGGATGTAAACTTCTCTTCGATTCTAACTTCACTTGTTTGCTCATAGAGCTTGTTCATATCTTCATCTTCTCCACATCCCTGTATGCTATTTATGCCGAGGGATGTGAAATTGGATTCAACTAAGAGTTTAGCCAAACCTTGACCCTTTACCAGCTTCGTCGACTTTATTTCCAGATCAAATTCTTGAATTTTTGTGAGCCACCGTCCCCTTATGCCATCACTGTTAGGCTGCACTAAAATGTATTTTATAGAGCTAGTAGGTAAATACACGATTATCTTGGAATGCAATACATAAGTCCTAAAAGCCTTTAATTCCTTTACCATAGCATATGCTTGTTTTTCCATTATATCGTATTTTAGTTCCGCGTCTCTGAGACTTTTACTGAAAAAGGCTATCGGTTGTTCGAAACCTTCCTCATTTTTCTGGAGGAGCACCGCGACAATGGTATGCTCGGAAGCGAATGAGAAAATGAGAAAATCCTTTAGATGGTCGGGGCTTGCCAGTACAGGTGCCTCACTTATAACCCTCTTGATACGTGCAAATGATTCTTTGGCCTCAACTATCCATTATACCTCACTGTTTTTCTTTAACATACCTGTGATTAATTTCACAATTTTAGCGAAGTTTGGGATAAACCTTCTCAAAAAGTTTATCTTTCCTAAGAATGACTGGATTTCCTTTACATTCTAGAATATTTATTGTGTCTATAGCTTGAACCTTGCTGGGATCAATTTTAATTCCGTCTCGAGACACAATGTGGCCCAGAAGTTTACCTTCTCACATGGCGAAGTGAGACTTTTTAGGGTTTAAAGACAGATTGAACCTGCGGCATTTTTCGAAAGTCTGTTTGAGATGTATTAAATGATCTTCGTCAAACTTAGAAAAAATGGTTAGATCATCGAGATAGATAACTACAAACTTATCTCTTTCACTGACGAAAGCGATATCCATAGCACGCTGGAAAGTGGCACCTACATTCATTAGACCAAACGGCATTTTATCATACATGAATGTACCCCAGGGTGTAGTGAAAGTTGTTTTTTCTTTATCTTGTTCATTTACATCAATTTGATTTTACCCTGAGAAACCATCGATCATAGACATCCTATTTTGTCCGACTACCTTTTCTAAGACGTGATCCATTTTAGGTAAAGGATAGTTGTCTTTAAGGGAAGATTTATTCAAATTTCTGAAATCAACACACAGTCTAATCTCTCCACTCTTTTTTCTAACCGGGACCAGGTTTGCCACCCAATCGGAGTATCTCAGTGGTACTATTATTTTCGCGTCTAAAAGATTCTTGACTTCTCTTTCGACTATGGGTAATAAGATAGGGTTGATTTGTCTAAGCTTTTGACTAAAGGGTTTGATACCAGGCTTCAGAGGTATCTTGTGTTCGATCATGGTAGTGTCATAAGTCCTAAGGTCTTTGTAAGACCAAGCGAAAACATCTTTATATTGTGCAAGCAAATCTTTATACTTACTTTTCACCTCAGGAGGAAGATACTTTGATATTTTCACCATCCCGGGTTCTTCTCTTGTCCCTATATCGCAATCTTCAACCTCTTCTGGTTGGGGTTGAAGAGTAGATTTTAAAGGCATGTCATTTTGATCGAAAAGTCTATCCAGGGGGATTAGTCCCTTTGGAATCTGATTATTTTTTAAAACTAACATGCAATGGTTGGCAATTTTTTCTCAGAACTCCCGAGGGTCTTCTCCTTCTTGCATGATCCACATGTGATCATTTTGATTCTCTTGATCGATGTGAGTTTCAGAAAAGTCACCCACTGCTTCGAGGAACTTTCTGATTTGTTCATCATCCTAAAAAACCTGCCAGTGTTGTATGTTGTTCGGGATGGATGGTCTGTGCCTTACCTCTATATGGTATTTTAATTTAAAAGCTGTGGGGGGAGAGAAAGTCAAGGCTGTCGTGGCTAATGAATTGGCCTGCAAATTTTCGGTGCATGGGATAAAGTGGATATTTACAGACGAGAATAAATTTTCTATTAGATCCCAGGTACAATTTCTATACAATCTCAATCTCAGGTGTTTGGCCTGGTACTGTCGATTCATCTGTTTGACTATCAACTCTGCGTCTCCATATACTTCTAGGTTCTTGATGTTCAACTTCCTGCAGCTTCCAATCCTAATAGTTAGGCTTCATATTCACATATCCTAATAGTTAGTGTAGTCTATATCCCATTGATGCCTGTAGGAAAAAGGGTCAACAAATTTATTTTCAGGTGCCACAAAAAGTATTCCTGCACCTGCTCCTTCACAAGACAGGGCACCATCAAAAAACATCTTCCAGATTCCAATGCTTTGCATATTTTCGGATTCTTTATAGTCTATGTAGTTTTCTTTTGTGCAACTATCTATACCATCATCAAAAGACAAAATACAATTTCCTAGATCTTGATCAGCAATGTAAACAGGAAAATTGTTAGGATTCTGAGGATCGCTCACTGTATAGGCTAACCTCGTTTCCCTATATAACCTAGTAAGTTGCCCACCAAATACAAGAATTGTGGCATAAGTCATGTCCAGTTGAAGGGATCCCCCAAGTTTGGCTCCCCACGACCTTGATAGCAGTAATCCATATTTTGGGGGGATATCAGCAATAACTACATCCATCATAACACTTTTGATTGGGACCTGTGCAAGGGTGACTACTAAATCTTTTATCATACCCAAGTACTTGAATCTTCTTGAATCAAAAGAGTAGAGATCTCCGTAAGGTCGGGTAATCTCGAGGCCTAGTCTATCCATAATATCTTTGGGCATCACATTATGTGAAGCTCTAGAATCTAGCATGCAGTTATGCAGCAGTCGATCATGCACATTTAGGGTGATGTAGAAAGGGGAAATGGTGTCTCTGGCGCCCTCGAAATGTGGACCGAAAGTGATATTTGGCTTGTCATCTTCCAAGTTTATTATGTCTGATTGACTTTATTGATTCAAACAACCTATCACCTTGGTTATCTGTTTTCGATATGCAGGGTTCTTTGCTAATTCAACCAGCAGAATCGGTATTTTGATCCTATTTATTTCATTTTCGAAACTAAAACCACTGCCACCATTGTCCATTTCCCCGGTTAAAACCTCGAGCTCTTTCTTCTCTAACTTATTTGTCTGAGCGGATTTATTACTCATGTTTTTACTTATCGGTGCGAGTGTCTCAGTTGTCTTGATTTCCCTTGTTTGGGTCTCAACCTCCTTCGTTTTGAGGTTCAACAAGTCTGCCTCTTTTATTTTGTTGTTGGATGTTTCAGTCTCTTTCGGGGCAGGCACACATATTTCACCTCTAGAGAGAATTTTCTTCGGTTGAGGAATCAACGTAGGTTTGTTTTTAGACCTCAAGTTATACCTCGGTTGGACCCCAGCTGTCATGGAATTAGATGTTTCTTGACATACAATGAAATCATTATTGTTTATATCATCATCCTCATTTGATGGTTGGGGTGTGTTCAATGACCTCTCGTAATCTTCTTTAGTTACATAAGGTTTAATACAGTCGTCTCCCAAGTTTGTTACATCTTCTTCTAGACCCTCGAAATCTTCCAGGTCATTTCCTCCTATAAAATTTTCATTTTTTAGAGGGGTTTGAATTTTCTGATCTTCGTTTTTAATCTTCCTTTGTTGATTTTGAGGATTAGGGTTTCTTCTGACTTTTAACGAAGGGATCACCCTTAGATTGATCTAGTTCCATTCTGGAAATTTTATTCGACAATTCTTTAATTATCCTGGCCATATCATCCATTTTGTCTTCTGTGGATCTATTAGACCTTGAGGGTCCCACTTGTTCCCTAAAGCGTCTGGTTTCTCTGTTTCCCGTTTCCACTCTAGCTTTCAACTTTCCAGAGGCCATCATGTTAGATTCAATTTCTACAACGTCATCCTGCATTCGGGTTAAGGTATCTCCCCGCCTTTCTCTTAAGAGAAGAGAGAAATCGGGTTCGAAAGCCCCTGCAAAAGTTACTTTGGCTGCGGGTTGGGATGGTTTAACTTCGGTTGGGATCTTATTATACAACTTATTAAATCTTTGGATAAATTCCATAACTATTTCCGAATTATTTTTCCTTAAAGATCCAAACTCAGTTAGGTAATATAAGTGGTCTTTTCTCTCACCCCATTGTCTAAGAAAGGCGTCTTCTAAGGCATCGTAAGAGAGAATAGACCCTGCGGGTAGGCTTCGAAACCAAGTTCATACCTGTCCCTCAAAATTTTGAACAAAAAATCTCGAATAAATGTCTTTGTGTTCCAGACCTAGGATATCAATGAACTGATCGAAGAAATTTATATGTCCAACCGCGGTTAAGTCCCCTTCCCCTGTAAACTTCAGTAAGTTTTTTATATAATTTTTAGGAAGGTCATGAAGAGGGACGGGTAGAACCAAAGGCATGTATCTCACAACTACTTTAGTGAATATTCTGGGGGGTGGGGGAGGCGCTTGCCCCCCCGCTCCTCCTCCAGAGGCCGCCATTGGTATTACCTGACGGGGATAAGGTGTATTATGTAGCGGGTTCTGGAAGACTAAAAATGGATTCCTAGCTTCTTCGGGAGATGAGAAGAGTGAAGATGAGTTAAGAGATATGCGAGGACTTGGCTCTTTAGATTTGCAAGAGACAAAATCAGGAGACCCCGCGGGTGTGAGATTTGAATATCCAGTATACTCTTCAAAACTTGATGAGGTCGGGAGGTCAACGAAAAGGGTCGGTGGGATATCAACCGTTGATGAATTTATTGTGGGGTTTTTACCTTTATTTACAACAGAGGTTTGCAGAAGGATTTCACTTTTAACCACAGAGCTGGATAAGAATGAATTGGTGGTTTTTGGAGGTATACTATGCGAAGTTGAAGGGTCACAAGAATTTTTGGTCTTGGGCTGAGGGTGTTTAAGCTGATAGACTACAGTAGTTGGCTTAAGAGAACCTCTAGCTTCTTGTATTTTTTCGGGATCCGAAACAGGCGTGGTCTGTTTTCTCTATGGGTTTTGTCTGGTATTCCTTCGACCGGATGCCAGCTTATTTATACATGGAGTCGCCAAGTGAAAGATGAGAAAATCCTTTAGAGAGTGCTCAATCTTTGTTCACTATCAAAGGGTGAAACTTGAAAATATGTCGTTCTTCCCAGGGAAAAGGTTTCGTAACTTCGTCCCTGGTAACGATGCCGAAAATATGTTGTTCCAGAGTCTGTACTTAAGGCTTTAAAAAGTATAGTGTCTAGGCATCTGAAAGTTAGTAAGATGTAAAAAAGGGAGGAGGGTATACCTTCGGGAAAGGAAGCTAGGGTTGATTTCTAGGTTGTCGCTGTCTGGCTTCCAACTGTTCTTGGATGTTTATATCCCTTTCAATTGCAGCCCATGAACGTTCAAGTTCTACCTGAGTGTTAGCTGTTTTAAGTATGGTATCAAAGAGATTTAAAGCGATATGGGTTTGATCTGTCAAGCCGGGTTCAATATTGGGTTGTCTTACAACAGGCACATTCATAGAGGAACAAAAAAATTTAAAGAAATCCGAATTTTTTTATGCTGTATCAATTTGGTTTTATAAAAGAGAACTTTAGAAATCAATATTAAAAGCAAAATGAAAACCAAAGGCCTTTTTCCGTAACTACGTTATATTTAAAATAAATGGTGTATGAATTATGGGAAAAACATTAAGCTGTCTATAGAATAAGGCTCCTATCAAGGGAGAATCTCACTCTATAACTAGAAGAAGAAAATAAGATAAGAAATGGTCCGATGAAGAACAAAATATGACAACCTAAAGATTCACAGGTCTTGTACCTACTAGTAGTCGATATAGAGGAAAAACTGTAAACAATAGATAGCTAAATATTAATCACTACATGTAACACCCTGTTTCCCCCAGCTTGTAAATATAAATGGACTGGCCAGGAACTATGGCAAACTCATAAATGTGAATATGTGATGTAAATGGACCTTGAGGAAAAGGTTAATGAATGTAAATAACATTTTGAATTTATTGCAGGACTGCTGAGAGGGGTTGTGCAGAAAAAGAGACCACGATGGCGGTGGAAGGCACCTGAAAAGGTGGCGTTAACTTCCACCGAGAATTAAATACCGTATTTGGACTCCACTGGCCCGGAGAACCAAAAGCGGCTCACTGGCCTCGAATTAAATGCCTCACAGACTGGTAGGTAGATGGCTCCTCATGAATTAATGAGGGATGGGGAGTTGAACCACCCATCCGTAGAGCCATCATGACTGGCCGGTGCGAGGGTAATCGCGCCACACGCAACCTCGCAAGAGAATAAGGCGTGGGGTAGAAGCGATTGGGGGGCAGACACGAGGGGAGAACTCTGGCATTAGGCAGAGTGAGTGATAGCAGAGAGGGAGGATTGCAACCTTTGCTCCTGGTCACTGGAAAATAGAGACGCAGTCTCATAGCATCGTGGTCTCAGCTTGGGGGTGGCTAGTGGTAAATCCGCTGGGAGTCGCTAAGCCTACGGTTGGGTGGAAACGAGCACCCCTCTCAACAATTGCTTGACCCTTGGTTTTATCTCTGATAAGTGTTTTGCCTCTGGCATCTTGATATATATATATATATATATATATATATATATATATATATATNCTTGATATATATATATATATATATATATATATATGTATGTATATGTGTGTGTGTGTGTGTGTGTGTGTGTGTGTGTGTGTGCTTATTCTGATAATTATGCTCATAAGCTGTGAAACTGTGAATGATTTTCATTATAATAATGACTGCATGGTGTTTTGATCAGTACTAGTAGTTGTATATTCATACGGAAAGACTACGTATGTTTTATGTCTTCATGAATTTGTTATTTGCGTGCGTATTGATCAAATTCAGACTTCTCGTCTGGTTCTCGGGAGGACGACATCCTTATATACCTCAGGTAATACCCTGAGTAAACCTCCCCATAGAAATACCTTCCTTGAACAGCCCATCAAGAACCGGGAAGGCGGTTGTGAAGGCGTAAGGCCTTAGTGACTTTGCATGAGGAGGAACGATCTTCTTGAAAACCGAGATGACAACATAAGGATGAAGTAATGAATCGACGAATGAGATTCTGTCGGGAGATCTGTGGTCACTCATGACCGTAATATTGGAAGGAGAATATGGAGTGTTGGGTACCTTAACCTTATAGGTATTAATTGACGGGCGAGATTTCGTCGGGGAATCTACGGTCACCCACGACCATTAGATTAGTAGGAGAAAGTAGGGCATTAAATTCCTTACCACTTGGTTTTCCTGTGTCTTCGTGGGTAGCGAAGAGTTTAGGACCATAGATCCCCAAGGTTCATGAGAGTATATGGACCGTGGATCTTTTCCCTGCCCAAGGAGTCGTGGAAGAATGCATGGGTAGGAACCATTATGAGTCGTCAGATCTTGGCTAAAGAACCCGACAGTCGTTGGATCTGTCAGGAGTTACCTGATGGTTAAGACTCCAGTGTATTAGGGGAGAAAAAACCCTGGAATGGACCTAAGCCGTCCGATTTAAGGAGGTGGCGTGTTGAGAGATTACCTGTCTCGGGAAATCGGGGATCGCGGAATCAGGATTCCTGTTGACAAGAGATCGAGACTTTCCATTGTGGAAATCCCGAGATAGATCTAAGCCGTCCGATTGATGGAGGCCACGTGTCGTAAGATCTCCCATTACGGGAAATCAGGAATCGAGGATTCGGGAGTCCTATTGACAATAGGTCGGTCTCTCGCCTTGATAAATCCCGATGAAAGAGAGGTTGTGGTCATATGGGAAGAGGTCATATCGACCAATGCCTAACCCAAGGGGCTAACCTCCGATTGAGGTTCATTCAACACTTCGACGTTTCGACATTCGGGATACCGAAGGGACATGTTTCCTCATGCTATCAATCCCCGAAGTCCAGACTTATAAACCTCGAAAAGTTAGCATGTGGTAAGACTTTGATGAATGGTCAGGATCCTCTTGGAGGATCCTGGGTCTGGGATGACCGTCCGATGTGAGGTAGAGATTCCAGCTTTACGCTGGGGTGCGAACATGCATTAGGGTAAGTAGCGAGTAGATCTAGATGGCCAGAGTCCACCCACCCAGATCTATGGCTGAGGATGCATTCCAGAGCCCCCTTGCCATTCTGTTTTTAATGGGGGAGGGGGGGGGGTCTGGAAATGGACACGCAACTCTCGAATTGTCGAGATTAATTCATCATGATCAAAGACTCTCAGGAGGATTCCGGACCCCCCTTGCCATT
>ML779793.1:98942-139184 GCA_009831015.1 Picea engelmannii
TGTTCCTATTGGCCATTTGCTGAACTTGTAGGGATTCATCCCCATTGGTTGGTCGCTAGCCCTGTCGGGGTTCTACGGTTGCAGAGTCGAATGTTTAGACATTACTGTAGCGCGGAGGCACGAAATACAAATAGGCATTGCATTCAAATTGAACCGTGAACATGACCTGCGATCACATGGGAACGGAGAAGAAGAGAGAAGGAGCCAACTTACGCTGGGCCTCCATGGGTAATTAGGGGTTTTGGTCCGGCAGAAGACCAGAAAAATCCGATTTAGGTAGTGGGTATGTGACACTGCAGTAGAAGTTTTACTAAATTGCAATGCGACATTCATCAGATGTGTATAAGTGAAATAAGAATGAATATGAAATAACAGAGAGAACAAACTCATAACACAGTAGTGACGGAATTAGGAATCTCTAGATTGCTTTGTATTAATTCTCAAAAAGAGACAGTCTCTATTACAATTAATAAAAAAGGTCCAATCCTTTTTCTTTCTTCAAAATGTATATTTATACAAATTTTTATGCGTTGGAATCTCAATAGTTCCAGAGGCTTTTGGTTACAATCAAAGGAGTCGAAATGTTTCGTTTCTTTATCTCTGTTCTCATTTGGTACCCGAAACCTGCCTCTTTGCATGCTCTGTGGAAATAACACACTTCTCCAATAGCTATGATATCAACTTAGATGGCTCTGCTTGATTATTGGCCTAAAAAATATAGCAGTCTTTCATCAATAGTGGCAGCTTTCCTTCCACCTGTTGAACTTTGGCATTGATAGAGCATAACATTATACTCGGTTTAATTAGCCATTTTTTTATTTGCACTATGTCTCTTTGAGATATTTGTGATATTTCGGCTAATTCTCTTTCTTCATTTTCCTTGATATTTAGCGTATATGTAGCTGTATTGATCTGACCCAGTATCTCCATGCCACTTTCACCATCGGAACCCAACCGAATCTCACTTAACAAACCGAAAATTTCTTCGCAAGATTTCCTTAGCTTCATGGCTTGTTGTTTTCCTTTGGATATATTTCGCTCCCATTCTTTCAACAAGGTATTACCCCTGGTCTGCTCTGCGATGGGAAAAATAGAACTACTGCTTATTTCCCTTCTCGTTGTGGCTATAATAGCCTCTTGGAACGCCACCCGAGCTGCTCCGAATTCCCTTTCTTTAAGAGAGAGGTTTTCCAACATCTGATCAATGAGTTGAAAGCTGCTTTGAATTGTTTCTACTTTAACAAGAAGACCCTGCTGCGCCGTCGATAACCTTTTTTTGATCTCTATTGCTTGGGATTGAAATATCTTAATATCGATTACCTGGCTTTCGACGAATTCTAGTTTGGCCCGAAGCTGGTCTATCAATTCTCCTTGCGGGCTTATCTGAGTCTAAATCGTTTGAACCATCAACTGTGTCTATTCGAAATCGATTTTAAGCCACTCGATTTCTTTTTGATCTTCTATTCTTGCTTGCTCTAAAGTCGCACTTTCATGATCTTTAGCAACAACCTCTGTTGTAGCTAGTTTAGCCTCTAGCATCTTGATCAAATGATTTTTTCATTTTAGTTGATCCTTTAGGGTCCCAAATGAATATTGGTTCGCCGTGGCGAAATCCCCCAATGTTCCTACTATTTGTGTTGCGAATTCTTATTTCTTCATATTTCTCCCATCAATTAAAATTTTAAATTTCTTAGAGACAGTACCTACCTCTTGGTAGAGTTCTTGTCTCACAACCACTTTCCTCTTCTTATCGAATAAGAATTCATTTGGAGGTATCTCTTCTACTGATATAGGTGTCAATTTTTCACCCAAAATCCAACCTGCATCCGGGATCTCCTTTGCAGACTGTAGGGGGGTAATGGAGGCGATGGGATTGCTGACCTGTTTAGAAGATTTCCCGGGAGTAATGACAGGGGTTGAATTGCTCGGAGGATTTGAAGTCTCAGCTTCTTGTTTCAGGTCCTCGATTTGCCTTTCCTCATATTGATGTTCCTCTTGACTGGGTGCTAAACCTTTAGAACCTTCGGCTTTTGTTTGCTGCTCCTCTTGACTAGGTGGTAAACCTTTAGAGCCTTCGACTTCTGTTTGGTGCTCCTCTGCTATCGTCGGATCTTCACCCCGTAATACTAGAGGAAGGCAACGCCGCCTATGCTCTTGGAATCTGACAACATCGACCCTCTCTTTGGGTGACATGGCTTGTATTCGAGCCAAAACCTCGTCATAAGATCTCGCGCCTCGGAAAATATCATCATAAGGCGAATTCTTGTGCTCAAATCTTTTAAGGCCACAGTTGGCCAAATGATTACTCACGACCTTGTGTGGATCGTGTTTATTGAATTCGATGTGAACCAACTTTATATCTTCTAGGGTTGCTGCCTCGGCCTTTGCAATGCCCGAAATCTAATAATGAATAGGTGTTTAAATGAATAGGAAAAGGTGGCCATACCTTTTTTGAAAATCCTTTCAGTTCTTTACTTATACTGCCAATTATGGTTTTCCTGGCGATCTCAAGACAGGCTAGCTTGTCGGGTATAAGCAAGGGTAAAGCATGCGGAGGGACGAAAGCGCTGAAAACCCTGATGTATGAAAATTCTTTCTCCACGTACAAATCAGCCACTCTACTTAAATTTGTTGCGATGCTATCCGATATCCTAGGTGGTGGATTACCGAAGATGGCAACATGCATTGGTACCATTACCCAATTGAAGATTTCGTATACGAAATATAAAGCCTTGTCCTCTCAAAGCTTAGAATGGTATACATGGACTGGCTCAGCATTCGATGGAGCCCAACTCCAATTCATCAAGGGAAAAGGCATCATGGAACATACTGCGTCCATAAGGTATGTGGACATAAATAATGAAGCAACTTTCCCACTTGCTTTCTGCGTCCGATATTCTGTAATCCGACTGGTTAGACTATCATACAACAGTTTCGCCCAGTCGAAAGAAAATCCCTCTGCCACTGTATGCATCAGAGGTACCCATGGGAGGAAAAAATGAGTGGTGTCTTCCCTCCCATATAATCTGCAGGTCATCATTGCAATGTATCTGAACTGTAGTTCTAGAGAAGATATGGAATAAATTATGTGGCTATCTGCCCTCAACTTCATAGGGTGCGAGACCCAATCTTTGATCAAATCAGATAGATTTTTGTCATACTGTTCACATTCCTTCCTTTTAAAATCCTCTAGAAAATCAACATTGTATGTGAAGTTTGATGTGGGTGGCAACTTGTACATAACCTGTAAGATTTCTGGTCTATAGGTCCCCACAGTGACCTTCCGCTCACTGATGATGGTTCTGGTTGGGATGTTTGCGTGATCTAGCACCCATCGGATCATGTCATAGTAAGGTAGAAGGCGTGGCATTGCCGCTACTTTGTGCATCTTTTCCTGGATGACTGTCTTATATTTGGTGTTCAAGTCGTCTTTTTCGTTGTCACTGGAGTTGTTTGAACAGTTCACCAGATCGGCTTGTAGAACCTCAGAAATGTATGACCAGGTTCGTATGGAATTGACATTTTTTGGTGAAGTATCTGAGACATTATCAGAACCTTGTCCTGAAACCTCAATGCTTGCCTTGGATGCTTTTCGTGGGGCCATGACAGGGGATTGTAACTTAGCTCTTCTGTAATAAAAATGCGTATACATATAGAAGTTAGCTTACTAAGAAAAACTTCTCTGTGCGGGATAGAAATGAACTTTATGAATAAAATAGGAAGCAAAAGATCTATATCTTCGACCATTTAACATATCGATGTCCTTACGAACATAACGGTCTAATCATATTTAGATAGAGATTTTGGCAATAAAAACCATATCCTTACTTTGTCGTTTTAGCTTATTTCCAATTAATGCCATAAATTTCGATGGTTCATGGCACAAGCTAGCGCAAGGAACATTTGAAATTACCTCGTAAACTGTGCATTATTATCATTTGTATTAAACATTGATTATGCTGGCTTGGCTTCCTTAATCAGGATTTAAATCAACATTTCGGCATTCGCCATATCGAGACTTTTTACTCTAACCTTTCGAGCCTCTAAAACCTGAGATTGCGATGATTAGATTTAATTAAGAAAGAACGTAGCTAGGATTAAGTGTTTTAATTAATTATGCTTTAATTTATATCGCGACTTCATGGCTCGGAACTTCGAAGGTATAGTTTTCGGGAGGAATGTATGCCGAGTTGCGAAATCTTGAGAAACTTAAATTATGGTCAAAACTAATCAACCCTGAATCTAACCTGGGTTACTTAGGTAAAAGTTCCGTGGCTTTGCCTTTCGGAGTTTTAATGGTAACGTTTTAGGAGAGAGTGAATGCCGAGACACAAAATCCCGACAACACTTAACTGGGGTTTACAAAATCTTACTCTTAGCTTTCACCTGAAGTGAGCTTTTAAAAATTTTCGCAACCTCGCACATCAGGGCTTGTAAATCTTGTGACTTGTAACTCTCGAAGAGCGATATTCCGAGGTAAAAAAAGAAACAACCTTCGTTTAACGATAAGAAGTGGTAACTTATGAAACATCACATCCCCCACTATTTCGCATGTCGAGACTACTGAGATTTTCAGTAGGTGAATGTCACGAAGCAAAAAAGAACTTAAGAACCAACCTTTGACTTTTAAAATAGACTTGAACCAAGTGGAAAAGGTGGCTCCAACACTTCTTTTGGGGTTTCTCTTTTGCACTGATCCTTGATTCTTCTTGAGCACAACAAGTCCATAGTTTTTCAAATGTCGGATACTCCTTTCTTGTGTTCATGCTTGCGACAAATGCATCTCACGTCTTGGGAAGACCATTGAGCATTATGTTTACCAACTCCTTCTCTGAGATGATCTCTTCAATAGCTTGTATTTGATCTCTTAACTGAGATATTCTCACAAAGTATGATGTTATGTTGTCGTCATCATTCATCTTCATGTCACGGAGCTCATTCTTCAGACTCATTACTTGTCAAATGTTTCTGACTAAGAAGAGATTTGCTAGGGCATCGTACGTCTTCTTCGATGAGTCAAGATGGGAGATGTAGGGTATCAAGTGGTCTTTTATATATTTCACTATGATACTCATAGCATTGATATCACTGTCTTTGAACTTCTCCATAGCTGCAACGTTCTGCGGTTCCTTCTCTTTTCCTTCTTCAAACTCAGGCTTCACGATATTTCCTTTTACGATATCCACCACTTTATTCTTGGCAAGGATGAGGTCAATTCTTGTCTTTCACGCTTGGAAGTTAGAGGCTCCATTTAACTTGTTCTTTGACTTCATATAATAAGTCATGGCTGCTTTGACTTGGTCAAACCCTAGATTTGACCATAAACTGAAACTTCACATCTTGGCTTGCTGAGAGTATCAGGAGATGCACTAGGCTAGAGCGCACTAATCTATCCAGAGATTAGGTCAATCCATTCACTTAAGGTGCCTCAATAAGAGGATTAGGGTTTCTGTAATTGCTCCTGCAAGTAACCCTAGCGACAGTGTCTTGGAAGATGCTTCTGTTAGTAACCCTAGCGACAGTTCCTCAGCGAGCTCAATATCCTAGAGGCTATGTTTCCTTCCAGTTTTTAGATTGAATGAAGGAGGTGTGGGCCCATAACCAGTTAGAATTTGAAGGATGTGTGCTCGTTTTACCATTGACAATACCCTTGTCACCCAACCATAGGCTGAAGCCACCCTCCGAGCACCTTAACCTTGATAGAGAATCACTCTGGAAGCAAACCCTAGGCTAGATAGCCAAACAAAGGGTAGCACACCTTTCCCCAAGGATAGTGCATCAACAAAGACTGATCAGATGTTCCAAACCCTAGCCAAGAGATAGTCCAAGCCAAAACGTAACTGCTAGCTGCAGCATCAACTCTCCTCCAAACCTGCGCACAAGACTTCAACTGCACTTCGCAGAACTGGCTCTCTGCAACTGCTGAGATGTGTCAAATGAGAGACTGTTGCCCTGTATTTATAGTGGTTCTGGCAGACTTACTGGGGTCGACTTCTTGTTCTAGGTACCTGTCTGTTCAGTATATTATTATATCTTCTGGCCGACTTCTTCTCTTGGAGGCTAATAACCTAATATAAGTTATCTTCTTGAGCCGACAAGTCTTCTAGGGTTATTATCCAACTCATTAGGGTTTCTTCTTGCTTCCTGGAGTATTCTATCCTTGTCAAGTTTACATGTGGAGGTAAATACCTCCCGCAGCTACCATAATATCAACACAAAGCATCCAAAAATTCAAAGCAAAAGGGAAGGCAAAAATAAGAACATAGTAGCAACAATGACGTCTCGGAAGATGATGAAGAAGTGGCCAACTTTGTCAAAAGACTGAACAAGGGAACCAATGGTAGATATAGAGATAAGCTTCCTTTAATTTGTTTTAATTGTGATGGTATTGGTCATTTTGCTAACAAATGTCCTTATAAGAAAAAGAGAAATGATGAATGTTACTCAAAAGGAAAACAAACATATAAAGGGAAAAGAACCACGAAGAAAATTTTCTAGAAAATCTTATGCACCAAAGAAGACATTTCATCATTAGATGAAGATGAAGTCAATGACAGTGAGACACAAAGAGTTCTATTCATGGTAGTAGAAGACTCTGAAGAAGAATATGAAGAAGCCGAAGAAGAATATGAAAAAGTCGAAGAAGAAATTGCAGAGGCATAAGTTGACTACTGAGAGGTATTGATGTGTGCCATAGAAGTTATCAGAAGAGAAAAGAAGAAAAACAAGAAACTACAAGCATAACTAGAAAAGAAAGAAGACACTCAAGAACTAGAAAAAATGATCACAAATTTGAGGGTTCAGATAGAAGAAGATAAAAGAATTGAAGAAGCACTCACAGAACAACTAGAAGAAAAAGACAATATCATTGGAAATTTGGAAGCAAAGATTGCCACATTAAGAAAGGATCTTCAAAAGAAAAATATGCAGAACAACTCAAAAGTTTTGGATGACATTATCAACAGTAAAAAATCTTATCATGATAAGTCTGGACTTGGATACAATCAGATAGAGAAAGGATCAAGCTCCAAAACAATAGAGAAAGAAACATATCCAAAAATATATGCAGAAACAATCAAGGGGGATAGGAAGATATATAAGGAAGATTACATGGACAGTCCTCCACCAAGAAGATTCAGATTTAAGAATCAACAACCAACAGATAGGCCTCAAGAAGAAGAATAATTTATAAGAGTACCTCCTTTCAGAAGATATTTGTTGGTTGCTCTTCCTTACTCTAGTTGTCTGAGTTATTGACCCCGGGTTCGTGTCATTCGAGTTTCCAACAAAGCCTCTAAAACTATCGACCCTCCTGGTAAACCAGAAGGCAATGCAGTACACAGGGTCTCACCCGAGATAGCTTTAAATGGGTGATTGTAAGACTCAGGTGTTTTCAGCCTAGGATAGAGTAGGAGATAGGGGTTTCTTGGCTAAATTCATGTATCACGAGTTGTTAGTGTAATCTACTTATCCCTCTCAGTCACATACGTATGTTTCACCAGTTATTTCTCAAATAGAATAAATAGATTCATCACAATGTATTAACTCATTCATCAAGCCTAACCATTAATTTCTGAAAGAAAGTAAAGACATGCAAGAATTCATCACATTAAAAAAATATTACCGTGGTTCACCCTCTCCTGGGCTACGTCCACAAAGATTTGGCTCTTGGCTCTTTTATTATGGTAATCCTTCATTCCCAACACCGTGCGCTTACAATTTCGCCCTTACGGGTAATATCTATATGAGGCAAACTAGATCGCACCAGGATCTACATCCTGCGGTATAATCCTCATATCTACCTCCCCTCTTCTCTTCTTTTCTCTACAGTTTACAAAATTGGTTCACACGGTCAAAAGCATTACATATCACATTTTCCCCTGCGTAGCTATAATAACAACAACCTACCAACCTCTATATGATACCTTTGTATCTATATATATATACATTTTGGGCTCTTCAACCATTTACAGTGTGTTACCAAATCCCTAACCCTACCGACATTAGGTCTTCTTCCCATGCACGTGTTTTTCTTCCTCCAGCTGTCACTTTCCTTGTGCATGCTTTCTTGCATGCACGCGTGCTATTCTTTTGCCAGTTGTTACTTCAGTTTCTGCATGCTTTCTTGCCCATGATCGTCCTTCTTTTCCATTTAGCCTAGTGCCAACAAGCCCCCAACACTGACATGTGACTCGCCCCGAGTCACCTAATCTCTTTGTGCTTCCTTGATCTCCTTGGTAATCGTCTGGAACTTTTCCTGCAATTCCGCTGCTTTTGTCAGTGCCTGCGCGATTTTCTCCTTGATGGTGTCGATTGTCTGAACTACCAATTCGTCGCTCATCAATCCTACACATTCTAACTGGGTCTGTGTTATTTGTGTTCTGGATCCTTCTACCTGTGCAAGTACTTATGATACCCGTTCTTGCAACGATTCTATTTAAGCCCGACGCTCCTGTTTCTATGTTTGCGTAGTGATAAGTTCTGCCTACATCTTCTTCAACTCCTGATTTCCCTTGACTCATTCTGAAATTGGTATGGTCTTTTGTCGCTGCTTGAGTTCTTGGATCGTTGCATTGATCCTCTCCTCTTCCTTGTCCTAGTGTTGGACCTGTGGATCCTCTTCCAGTCTTGTCCAAAGTTGCGCTGCTTTCTCGAACACATCAGTTGTCGTGCTAACATGTTTTTCTATCTCCTGCAGATGTTTTTTTTCTTTCTGCTTCCTTTTCTCCTTCACTGTTGGTGGAGTTTTTGGTCTAATCTGTTCTCAGAGAGTCTCAATCTCCTTCTGATATCGATCAATTGTCTGTGCAATCTGGTCGATCTTTTCTGCGGCTGGGAGTTCATTTCCTTGTGCAGTGCTTGGAATTTTCCCAAAAATTTCTTGCACTCTATGTTCCAGTTCTTTTTTGCGTTCTTTCTCCTCTTGAGTTTCATATTTGTCCTATGCAAAAACTATTTCCAATGCTTCTCGCTTATTTGTTTCTTTTTGTATCTCGACTAAATTTTCGTGTGCTCGAGACTGCATCTCGTGGTCGACGCTAACCTGCAATTTTTATAATTCCCTTGTTGGAATCTGTGTCAAGACCAATTGGATGTGGTCCAAATCCTTCAATGGTGTCTGTCCCACAATTTCATCCATTCACAACATGCTATGTTTTGTGTAGATCGTTGAATGTGCGTTTGGCATTGGAAGAAATGGGTCTCGTTCTTCTACCTTCACTCTTTCTTTGGTCTGTGTTGTCGATGAATCTACACCTTTGCTGCTACTTGCGCTCTGGGCTTCCCTGAGTTTCTTAAGAAGATATCCCATTTCTGCCAGTTCCTTCTGCAATTTATCTCTGTGGTGCACTGTATGATCAAAATATTCTGCTAGACAGTCCTGGACCATTCTGGATATCATCTCTCCATCGTCCTCTGTGATCGGATAGTTTGGTGGTGCTTGTCGTGCCTTTGATTTCTTGCACACGCTTTCTTCCTACGCAACTAATCTCTTAGTTCCCCCAGGTTCCCGTGTGATGGGATTTGGGGCAGTTTCCTGCGCTCCCTCAGCCTGTTTCTACTGTCCATTGGTCGTTTTTGTGGTTTCTTTCTTCCCCTTCTAGGTCCCTGGCTGCTCTGACCCGTCGTCTTCCTGAGTGGACTTGCTTTGGCCCGTTCTTCGTTTCTTAGGTACTGGGATTTGTGGAGGCCGTGTCTTCGACTGTGTAGCCCTTCCTTCCGCTGTTTGTCCTGGTAATTCCCTGGGTATGGCTGGGATCTTCCATTCATCCGACCATTCGTTGATGATCATATCGATATCACCCTCGGTGATGTAGTAGCGCATCCGTAGCCATTGTTTATCCAGATCCTGCCTTGGTTGTATCCACATGGCTTGTCGTCTAGCCTAGAAATTGGCAATGTCCCCGTATCACTCGACAACCTCTGGTGTTATTCTCCATGCTTGGATGATGGCTTCCTGTATGTCCTGTAGGTATTCTTCGAATATGATTCCATTCTCCCTCTTGTTCTTTGCATGTGGCACGGATCTCAATAAATGATATCTTGCTATCGCTAGCTATGGTTTGGTACAAAAAATGGTGTGTTCTGGTTCTCACCATCCCATGAAGGCTAGGAGGGTGATCAGCCATGAGTAATGAAATTTCTTACCTGCGTCATAAGCATCTTTGCAGCCTACTTGAAACAAGTTTGATAGGTATGGCGCCCAGCTCATGGAGGTGCCTTCTGCGCACTGTGTTGCAACAACGATGACTCCTACTGGTACTTTGTCTTTGCGGCATTTTCTTAGCAGTTTGCGGGCTAAGATCTTTGTGCCCAAATTATGTAGCTGCATTGTTGATCCGTTTGATTATAATGCCTCTTGTTCCCCTGTCGGTACCATATTTCTTCTTCATTTCTTCTTCCAACGTTTTTTCCTTGGATTTATTGTCCATAATCATAGCGAGATCCATACCCCGAGTGGGTAGTCCTGTTATCTGTGTGATAAGCTCGGCAGTTATGGGACGGGTTTTTCCAGCCATATATCCCCTCCATGTGTAACTGCTAACAACTGCTTGATGCATGCTGTCACGTATTGGCCTCTGCTAAAGTGTGGTAGCTTCAACAATCCTAAAATTCCTGTTATGTCTAGTCCTGTTTCCCACTGATGTGGCTGACTGATCGTTTCTTCGAGTTGGTTCACGACTATTTTCTTCATAAAGACCTATGGCGCAAGGTTTGGATATTTGGTTTCATCTGATATGTCATGGTCAGAATACTTAAGTTTCCTGACGTGACCCAATAAATGCGGGTCTACCTGTACTCCCTCTGGTATGCGTGGTAGTATAATTTTTGTTGCCGGTTTCTTTAGAGGTGAGCTCTGTATCTGCACTCTGTCCTCCTGCTGTGGTAGCTAGTTCGAAGTTCCAACAACTCCCTGTTGTTCCCTTGTCATCTACTATGGCCAAGCCCAGGTAGTTCTAGCGGTATCCTCTGCTGGTTGACCTAAGTTGGTTGCTTGTGTTTCGTCTAGTTGCTCCTTTGCTCCCAAGGGCTGTGTCATTCTGTTCACTTTCACGGCTGCTTCAGTGTGTTCTGGTTGTATTTCCTGTTCGGTTTATGTTTCCTTGTTATGAGGTTCTATTTCCACTACTGGTGTACCCTGTTCCATGGCCTCTGCTTGTGGTTGTTGAATTTCTTCTAGTATTAGTGTAGGGTCTACTGGTATTTCCTCTAGCGATGGGATTTCGTTGATATCGACGATCTATGGTTGTTGCTACTCATTTTCTTCCAGTGGTCCTCGTGACCTAGTTTGAACCCTGGTCGATCTAGCTGTCTGGCTTGGTTCGACTAGCTTTGGTGGTGCCATGATGGTGACTGTTGAACATTTGCTAAGTTCGAATGGATTAGATGAGCTTTGTGGTCATGCTCTTTTCATTATAGTTGTTGTTTCTCTCTCTATTCTTTCTTAACAAATAAACCGGTTGCTTCCGTGCTCGTGTGTTGTATGGGCTTGTCATGAATCTTCTCGAAGACACTTCCTCCATTATGCGATTAATGCACCATAACTGTGGGTTCAATGCATTTGCGGTGGTTTCGTACTTTCCATTACGTCTTGTTTTTCGTCTCCAGTTGGTGCGCATTTAATGTGAGGTCCCATTGATCCTTTCCTTGCTTTAATTCTGCCTTGTGTTGTCCTGTCAACCTGTTTTCTCCGACTTTTCTTATCCCGCTTTTTTCCCCTTTTTAATATGACTGTTGTCCTTGCTCTTGATGAATTTGTGTTTCGTATTGCATGTAGCATGTTCATCTATGGCGTGTTGCGCGCTTTTTAGTCTTGTTTCCCCCTTTTTTTTTTCTTTTTTTTTTACTGTGCGGTGGGTGGTCGACTGTCCGTGTACAACTTTAGTCGACTCCCATTAATCATTCCTCTAAGGTATGCACCTGCTAAGTCTCTTAACTGTACCACTCCTCCGTCCGTGATAGATTTGACCTCGTATGGTCCTAGCCAATGCATTCTTAGCTTTCCTGGGTGTTGAAACGATTTACTGTCATAGAGAAATACTAGATCTCCTTCTTTAAATGTTTTCCTCTTGATGTGTCGATCGTGCTAAGCTTTGTTTCTTTCTTTCTGCACTTGCTGATGGAATCCTGCCAGGATTCGATCTTCCTCCATTGATAGTAACTGATTCAGTCTTTCCTGTACTATGACTCATTCTGTCATTTGTGTGATAGCTACTACACGTAGACTAGGTATTAAGAATTCTAATGGCACTACTACTTCCTGGCCATAGACTAGTTTAAATTGTGTGTGCCTTGTCAAATTTTTACATGTGGTCCTATATGCCCATAATATTGTTAGTACCTTGTGGTCCTAATTGTCTCTGTTGACGTTACAGATCTTTGTCAATGTGTTCTCTAGAATTTTTTTGAAGACTTCTACTGTGCCATTTTCCTGTGGGTGGTACGGTGTGCTTTTCTGGTGGTGAACTTCAAACTCTTCAAGCATCGCTCAAATGGTGTTGTTGATGAAGTGCGTGCCTTGATCGCTCATCAAAACTCTTGGGCACCCAAATCTAGTAATTACCTATTCAAACAAAAAGTGTGCAGTTGTCTCTGTGCTGCAATTTTTTAATGGTGCAGCTTCCACCCATCTTGTTAGGTATTCCATCGTGGTGATAATGTATCTTGCCCCGGTTCTTTTGGCTGGTGGGTTAATGGGTCCTGTTATCCCTGATTTTTAGGGATAACCAAGAGATCATGTCTCGAGGCCCACATGTCCTAGACATGGAGTACCGAGAGCAGGATTGACCTAAGCATGGTCCTATAGGGCCTATCCTTTTCTTCTTCCATCAGCTTTATCTTGTCAGCAGTAGCAACATCCATCACCATCAACTTGGTCTTGTATCAGACGAGGTTCTTTCTCCATGAGGTAATTGGTCCAAGTATCATGCTATGTGTCACTTTTGATCATTGAAACCTTTAAATATATGGATCTGATTCCTTTTACCTCTAACAACTGCTTGGATCTTACATTATCCCACTTGACCATGCTTTGCGGGATTGACATGGTATCCTAGCAAGCCTGTGCCCATAGGTCTGGGTTTTCCACTGGGGAATTTTTGAAAATCCATCATCCGCTCCCATCATAGCACCACTGTTTCATCTTATCTCCCGCTCAACTATCCCATTCCCCTTGTCCAGGCATTAGGTTGACCTATTTGTAGGATTGCACTTTATCTCGTAGGAATAAGGGGCTAAAGGCCCAGAAGGTAAAAGAAGCTGGTAAAAGATAAAATCCTAGAAATAAATCTCGAGATGCTTCGCCCAGGGATCCCCGAGAAGGAAATAAAAAGCCTCTTAGTAAGAAACAAGAGGGACCCATAAAATACAAACAAGACCTATCCAAGAGGATAGGGGGTCTCATCACGAGCCAACCTATTAGGTTCATGGGTACCTAACAACATGACATTGCCACCATCTGGTTACCACGCCAGGGCAATGACCTTTGGTTGCATGGCTAAGGGAAAGGGGGTCTCATCACGAGAAAATATCTGTGAAAGTACTTGTGGGTAACACTGTCAGCTCTGGTCACCATGCCAAGGCAGTGTCCTCTAGTTAGCCCTTGAATAAAAATAAAAAGAAGAAGAAAAAGAAAGCAAAAGAAAAGAATAAAGGCAAGAATGGGCTTGGAAAAATTGCATCCATGACAAGTACAACTCACCTTATACAAAGGCAACCATAGATAACATCATGTATCCCTGGATCTCACTTCACCCACTTGTATGGACATTCCCTGGCCACATCACTTCACTTACATGGCTTGGATGAAACCTTTTTAGAAACCTCCCCTTTCTTGTGGATACAAGCCCAATAGGACTTCTTGTCTTTTTCTCCAATCTTGTATTGTAGGTTTTTGTAATGTCTTTGAGATATTGACTGATGTATTAGGGTATTATGCATATGTTTGATAATATTGATAATGAAATGTGATTAACATTGCTATGATCCCGGTGACTGATGAGCCCATGGAGGGCATAGATTTTGATGTGCAGGATCATGCTCGACAGACATGTACCATTTGGACCGGTACACATGGGGAGATGATCAGTTTGGACCTCCATGGGGCTGAAGAGCCCACCAGATGGATGTTGAGACCCCATCAGGGGGTAGAGACAGGACAGTGGTTGATTAGGGTCTTGCACCGAAGAAGAAGAGGACGTTCCATCAGAGGCACTTTGGCGGAGTCCGACCTAGGGGGGATGACCCCTTTTCAGTGGAACGTTGGCCTTGGAAGGCTCAAGATGCCCCCATCCTCACCATGACGTCATCCAACTTCATGGACATTCATGGAGGCAGACTGGGCAGCAATGGCATGTTGGAGAGGCCCCTGGGGGGGCTAACGTTTTTCTTCTGGATGTCTCATCTACCCTAAAAGGGGATAACGCCTCCCTTGAAGGGGATTTTACCTTTTTATTAGCTCAGTTAGGGTTTTAATTTGACAATTTAATTTAAAAAACAGTATTATGGCCTTGTCGGCATTTTTATGACCTAAAAGTTAATTAAGGTCATTGACACAGTATATATTGAGGAGTTTTAGTCTCATTTTGACATAACACATCACTCACTCATTAGTGAGGTCTGATTTTAGCACCCTACTTGGGTATTCTTGCTGGTTTAGTGAGGCGCACTTGTTTAAGGAAGGCATTTCTTGGCATTTTATGGTTTTTCTCTTAAAGGAAGGTTTACAACTAGGGTTTGCATGCTATTTCATGGTGATATGTAAGTGTTTTTTCTGCAAAAATTCTTGATTGAATGGTTGTAGTCTTATATTATTATATAATTTGTTGATCAAAAACCATAGGTGACAAGCACACAAGTAGGTCCTTGTTTCATGTCCCCTAAAAGAAAAAAATTTAGCCATTGAAGAAGGAAGAAAGAGCCTAGCCATAGCTACACACTTATTACTTCTTCTCCCTGAGCTAGTTGTACTTTCAGAAGTCAAGAAGGAGGAGACATCCCAGGCCTAGGTTATCTACACCTAGGGTCGTCCTGATTCTAGGGTTTGATGATAGAACCTTGCTATAGCAACATTCTCCCTCATTTCACTCTCTTGTCTTGATTTATCTTTCATGCTAGCCGTTTTTCCAAGTTAACTTAAGGAAGGAGGAGACAGCACGAGGCCTTGCTTTAGCAACACCAGAGTGAGCCTCTTTCCCCTAGGGTTTTGATTCTGGAGCCCTGCCATAGAAACACTTCAGAACTCTTCCCTCTAGTCCTTAGTCGTCTTCCTTCAACCCTTGCGTCCTCCATTAAATTGACTCCATTGGCCCAAAGGCACTGATCTTAGACCTCCAGCGTTGAAGTGAAAGTGATCAAACAACTCTCAAAATATTTTCTAAATTGAAACCCTAACTAACTGCTAACCCTAAGTTGTTGATGTCATACTTGAATATCTCATCTTTATGCAACAACATCTTGTTTAAGAAGCAATTGAATGGTGATTTAGGCATTAATTGATGTTGTGTTGATTTGTTACATTGAATTCCATCTCATTTCAATATCTATTGAGGAAGTGATATTATTTGCATTGCTATATTGATAAACATTGACTTCGTCAATATTTATTGCCATAATTGCTTATTTAAATATCAGATAATCTTATGAAGTACTAACCCATTGAATCATAGCTTGCATATATTGGTTTGTTGTTGCTTTGTTTCGGGAAGGTGTTCTTCTTTAGGACTTCACTTCATTATTGGTTTTTTTAGCCCAGACTATTTGTTTTGGTGGTGACCTGTGGAGGAAGAACTTTACCTTTATCCTTTTAAATTTTGCCTCTTCAAAACTCCAGGTTACCGGGGACGTCTCCCTTGGGCCTAACCTCCCTAAAGAGAAAGAACCTCCCCATCGTGGTGACATTGGGTGGGATAGGTTCCTGTTACACCAGTTTGGCCTTCTATCTTGCAACCATTTGACCTAGCTACAAACTGTGTGATAACATGTCCCACAAAGTCTATTGCCCATTTATCAAATTCCTGTAATGTCACTTGCGGTCGCAGTGGCATCTCATCCCTTCGGTTGGGTTTGCCTACCCTTTGACAGACATCACATCGCTGGCAATACTCTTTCGAGTCTCTGTGGATCGTTGACCACCATAATCTTGCGCGTAGTACCTTCTGTGTGGTAGCTTTTCCTGCATAATTCCCTCATGCCATTCTCTCGTGGGCTTCTGCTAGAATTCTTGGTCGTTCGTGGTCTAGTACGTATTGTCGTAAGATGTTATATGCACCCATCTTGTATAGATGTGCTGCGATCAGTTGATAGTTGGTTGCACGAACTACTAGGTTCTTCTTTTGTGCAGTGGTATATTCTTGTGGTGCGATGTCTGTGCTTAAGTACTGGATGATTTCTGCGAAGTATTCATCATCAATCTGTACTGAGAATAGTTGTGCATCCAAAAAAATTTCTTCTAAATTTTTTGGTTCCTCTCCATTTGTGACCCTTGATAGGTGGTCAGGTCATGCATTCAGTTTTCCTAGTTTAACTATTACCTCACAGTCAAATTATTGAAATAGTAATAACTATCGACAGATTCTGCCCCCCAACACTAGCTTGTTGACTAGGTATTTCAGGGCTGAGTGATCTGTAAATATCTTAAATGTTTTCCCAATGTCTGAACTTATGCAGTGCTTAAACCATAGCTAGGCCTTCTCTTTCTGTCGTGTTATAATTATGTTATGAGTTTGATAATTTTTTGCTTGCGAACACTATCAGGTGATCCAAGTCTCCCACTCCTGGTTGTGCTAGGACAACTCCAAGTTCTATTGATGATGCATCTACATGTACATGGAATGTCGTTCACCAGTCTAGGAAGACTAATATTGGTGCAATGACCATTTTTTCCTTCACGGTATCCAGACCGTGTTGACATTTGTCATTCCATTGATACTTTGTATCCATCCTTAACAATTTTTCCATCAGTGTTGTGATCTGCGCATGGCCTTTGATGAATTTCCTGTATTATCCTGTGTGTCCTAACGTTTCTCTTAGCTGGCAGACTGTTTTTGGTGCTGGTAGGTTAACAATGATTGCGATTTTTTCCGGATCCACTAGCAAGCCTTGTTTGCATACTATGTGTCCCAATAGTATCCCAAACGATGTTTCAAAGATGCATTTCTTGATATTCAATGATATCTGGCACTGTCTGCATCGTTCTAACATCAGTCGTAAATCTTCCACATGGTTTTTCAATAGGCTATACACTGTCCAATAGTCCAGGTATACTTTGAGAAATTGATGGATGAATTCCTTAAATGTTGCGATGACCACTTTGGAGAATATCGCAGGTGCATTCTTCAGTCTGAACGATATGACTGTGTACTGGTAAGATCCCCATTCCATTGCAAACATGGTATTGTGTCTATCCTCCTGTGCTCATCACCAACATCCGAAGGATAGGTGGACTTATGTGTGTAATCTTTTGTTTCTTAATAACGCCGCCTCCTAAATCCACCTTCACCCTCTTCATCAACATTAGAATCTTCATGACACCCACTCTCTCTTTCATTGTCTTCCCTTGAAATAAATTCATTGTATACACATAGATTTGAAAGTAATTACAACATTTAACTTGACATAAATATAAATACACAAAAATACAAAAAAAATAAACAAAAAAAAAAAATTACCAAAAATATTTTCTTGTCCTGATGTATTCCCTACATTCTCAGGTGCAGGAGTATAAATGTGCAACCTATATAAGAAGTATGCATCCATAGCACTTGCTTGAGTACATTCTTGAGTTGATCTATTCACAGACTCGTTTGATAATATCCTTTGACAAAATTATCGTTGGTCACTTGGAGTCTCAGTCGAAGAAGGGGTTCCTCTTCTTCCTTCTTGGGATAGCCTAGAGAGTTTGCGAGGAATGCTTGAAGACTCTTGTATCGACATCTCGCCTCAATATCTATCCTTTGGAAATTCATTAATATGAAATTTCATAAGTTTTAGAAACATTAAATGGAAATACTAAATTTATAACACAAGCATTTAAGAACATATACTAAAAAAACATTTATTGAAAAAACTAGAGCAACTATATTTTTTACAATCATTGACAAAAACAATCACTGACAAAACATTTACTTAAAACTAAAACAAGAAACAATATCACATGATACATGTTGTTACTATCCTCTTAGATATATACTCAGAAAAAGTTTCAAGGAATCATTGATCAAACCCTCAGGGCAGATCTCATCATGACACATGGAACAAATTGCCAAGGAAAACTTTTAGAGTAAAATATCAATAGACTAACCAACATCGTACACATGTGGCACCAAGAATAGAAGAGAACGACAACATACTCAAGGTGGCATTAGCAAGGAAATAAGAGGATGACACCAACACAAATATGAGGAAGACTACACTAGCAAGTAGAACCAAAATCCCCAAACAATAACCAAGAAGAGATCTCCAACAAGATGGAAAAGATCAAGAATAGGGGTCGCAGCCACACAATTAAATAATTAGATAAATCAAGAGAAACCAGTCAAGGCAACTAACTTTCTTTAGAAAAAAACAAAGAAATAAAACCAAAAACCCACACAACAATTAAGGGGGGCATAATTCAAGCAAGGGTGGTTTCAACACAAGTCAACAATTAAATTATTTCAAAGTCAAGAAGGATAACTTTCTTTAGGTAAAGCACAAAACCAAAAACCCACACAACAATTAAAGGGAGCGTAAGTCAAACAAGGGTGATTCCAAGACAAAGTCAACAATTAAGTTCTTTTTGAATGGCAAAATGTCCACATGATTCTCATGATATTTACTTATAAACAAAATAAACAAAAAAACCTAAGGAAGATCAATAATTTGAACATGCTCTTCTTTGGATGTTATTTAGTTTATACATATGTTGTTCTTCAATAATAGGACAAGCTTGAATTCAAGCCCATCCTTGTACATGGACAGGTCCATATTCAGATCTATCATCCCATCTGATAAACATATTATGCATCTACTTGTATGTGCCTGATATGGTCTAGGTGTTGTTGTGTCTTTTTTTTTACTCTACTGTGTCTGCATCCTATTGTGTTCATAAATTATTAATTTTTAGGAGGTTTGGGCATGTCCCTGTACATGGACATGGCTAAAAATTTCCCTATCCATGCCCATGGACAGGTCAAATGGGCTTATCTATGCTTACTATTATAGATGTTGAGGTCGAGGTTAATAACAATCTTGAAATGGTTAGGTGGTCGTGTCAATTTGATCTCTAGGTAAAGCTCTAAAATTTGACTAAGTATCATCCTAGCTAATTATAATTCCACTAGGTCAAGATATAAAGCCTACAACAACACTAGTAGTAGATATAGTTCCTAGGAATTCTATCTGTTTACTAACACCATAATCACATTCTTCTTTAGATAAAGTTAATCACATAACTAACACCATATGCTTACTTATAGTTGTTGGAACCAATACATGATGGGTAACTATGAAGTAAGCTCTACTTTAAGCTCGATATCTACATGTTACTACTTATACAATATGTAATAGCATAGAATAAGCAATAATCGCAACGTAATTAACACAAAGCTAATGTTCATTAAACTATTAGTAATACAGGATCACTACTGCTATTTAGATCACGTATCCATCACATAGAGCGAGTGTATTAGTACTACTTATGATAGTGATTAGCTTATTACCATTTATTGCCATTATTTGGATATGGATTAGTACAAAACTAACTATGAGTACATCTTCCTGATATGAGTCTAATGTATTTGATTATGAACAATTGATTACACTGGTTTGAATCTCTCATTGTGTAGTAGACAGTGATATTGCTTCCCATTAATTCCATAACATTCCATACTGTGAATCTCATCCTGGTACCAGAACAATGATCACTATAAGGAAGTAAGTCCATTGAATAGGGATACTACTAACCTCTACTCTATTTGTCCAGTTACAGTTAAAGGTTGTTGTATGAGCTATAACATAGGGTCATGAAGCAAATGGCATGATTGTAAACTACAAGGGGCAGTATATAATAAGAACTAAAGGTAATAACTTAACCTGTAATACAAGGGGAATAGAGCCATTACATTACTATGATATCAATAATACATGGACAACCTAACTTAAGGTTCAACAAGGTGATATCATGTTACCTATGTACCATAATCAATACACATTGTGATATTAATCTTATCTCTAATTAACTACATGGGATATTACTAGAAAGGAATGACACTAAGTATCAACAACTGTATTACACTTGTATGTGATTCCAATGCTTGTGTCATAAGCTATTACCCTTATTTTCACCTATCACCATTATCGAGTAGTGTCTATATTCCCCTTATTTCCCTAATCAACACTATGGAATAGTAATAAGTAGTATGTGTTCATTACATATAGCTTAGGTATTACTTCAATATCAGCTTGGTTATTGTATACAATAAGCGTTACTTAGTGTTATATATGGTTTATATGTAAGTTCAAGCTCAAAGCTATGATACTAGCTCTATGGGTATAATCAATACAGATCCATATATTATGCATATTACTTAGTTGTATCAATACAGTTAAACGTGTTATCTCAAAAACAGAGGCTCTATCTAAGCTATTCACATACATCGCATGTATTCACTTTCAATACTATGATTCCAATTAAAGTTGATCGACACTAATATAGAAGTAATACGTATGTAACTATAATGTAATCCCAATAATCTTTCCCTATTTTATAGATATAGTTATACCCTTATTATACATCAAACAATGGGAAAGCAAGCTCATACCAATCATTACTAAGGATAGAATCAAACGACATACTAAATAGCATATCATAACCACTCTACTGTGAATAGCTTGATTATGGTTGAAATGTAATTGCTTACAAGCTAATAGGATAAGATGAAAGAGTAATGGTATTTAGACTGATAATCTAACTATCACCTTTGTTATGACTAAAGGTAAGAAAGAGCCATATTCAAGTATGATGCAGTGTGATATTGGTCTATCACATCTACTGTTGGATCATCACTATTTACATAATAAGTAACATTGATTACATTTGTTGTATCCCTATGCTCTATTGGTCTAATGATTTTCTTACACTAATACAAGAGCTTAGGCTTAGTATAAAGCTTGGTTCAATATTGTAATCATATTGATATGCTATGTTCTCACCATTACACATATTCAATCTTGTAACTGCATTGATATCATATAAGGATTCAGATTCTTCTTAGTTATAACTATCCCTTATAAAGAAGAGATCAATATTACAAACCCTTATGACTCAACATTATAAGGTTATACAACCTTTCTGTATGGTTAATGTGACTAGTATTGACCTATGTTTAGAGTTAACATAGTAACCCTTTAAGGAATACTAGTATTATGCATAGTTAATACTATTAAATGGTAACAGTTATGGAAACAAGATTCACCCTTGTCACAACAAAGCTCATATCTCTTATCCTTGTTGATCTCTTTAATTTACCTCATATCTGCAATGTTCATTTCCTTATATTCCCATATCTATGGTATGCTCATATAGTAAAGCTTCGCACAATATGGAGCAAATAAGGCATAGGGAATACCATGCAATCTGTAACTAGTATCTGTGCCATATTAATGTAAATACAAAGGGTAATAGATCACCAAAGCTAAAGTATAGAGGTTAAGCAAGATATTGCATAACTAGTAGTAACCCATATAAGCTAGTTGATGTCTGTAATGGGTTACTCGTAGTAATATTATGCAAGCTATTGAAAAAAAGGTATATCATTATCTATGCAGCTTTGAACACCATGTATAAGCTAGTCTTGTAATAGTGGATATTAATTAACTACACATTCAATAGGAAACATAGATTACATTAAGTAGTGTAAGTATTGATGAGGAATCCTAGTAGGCTTTATTACGTAAAAAATGTAACTAATGGTATTGATTACAACTTCATAACTAACTATACTTAGTGTAATGATTCCACTTATTATGTAAATTACATGGATCTCTAGGTTCAACGCTTAACAACGCACCGAAAAAACCCTAACTACCATCCCTTTCGACAACACCTGTGAAGTAGGTGAAGTCTCACCCGAGGTAAAAGCAGGGGGGTTACTGGACTTAGGTGTTTGTAACCAAGTTGGGACACAGATCTGTGATAATAACACTTCGTAGAGTATTCTAGCAACAATTAGAAGGTGACATTCATTAATTCATTAGCTTCATTAACATCATAGAACAAACCCTAAGAGAGATCGACGCAGTAACAATAAATATTAAGAAGTTTTATCATTCAACACATAGCACCGAGTTAGATCTAACATTCATTAATTCTTAACACAACTAAAACACTAAGCATCAACAGATCTATCTAACATACATAATAATAAAAGCACTGAGCATATTCATAACATAACCAACAAAGCACAAAGAAAACCAAAGACACAAGATATACTTGGTTCACCCCAATGTGGGGCTACATCCACCAAATGCTTCATTTTCTTTATTATTCTTCAATCTCTTACATTCATTCTCTCATGTGCACTAAGACACAGAGCCAAGCTTCGCACCAGACAAGAGATCTGCGCACTGAGCACCAGATCCTCCTTCCCAAAGCTAGGTCAAGGCACAAAGCCAACTTATCTATTAAGAACATAGCATTACATACACATTTCGTTGCACAAAGCAACTCATAACCACTTGCACTTAGCTACTTCGCTCTTACATCGCTTCTCCTCTACAATACATTCTTACACTTATTTATACTTTTAGAATTCCTTACAAAAAGGCCTAAACATGGGAGAACCCAGGGCCGACATCCCATAACCCATTACAAAAACCCTAATGAACCCCTTGCTGGGTCCAAATAGCCCACAAAAAAAGTGATATCCATGATCTCAGCTCCGCCTGGGCACTCCATCTTCGACCAGCATGTCAAAGTCCAAAAAGTGGTCAAACCTAACCAAGGTTTCCTAAAAATTTGGTTGAGGGCCAATAGGCCCCCAACACTCACTTGTGACTCGTCCTAAGTCACTCAGGTCTGGGCAGCTCTGCTTCAAAGGCCTCGAGCTTAACTCAAGCTGCCTCAACTTGCTACTTCACCCGAGCCTCCTGCTCAGAGAGCTCCTAGATTGTCTGTGTTGTAACAGGCCCTTCCAGGCGTTGTTCCACTATTGCAACAACTTGGTCCGGTTGCGATCCTTGTCCCTCAATTTCTTCGAACACCTTGCAAACTTCATCCTGCACAGGTTGTAGCTTCTGCACAACTTCCATTACTCTACCCTGGAGGGTAGTGATCTGTTGCTACACTGCATGTTGTTGAGCCTCCTGTAACTGCGCTTCCATTTTTATTAGATCTGGATCTTCTATGAGGCGTTCATAAGTCTGCGTGATTCTATCACTCAACTGTTTGCATTATGAGGTGAGGGCTCTGATCCTTCCTATTGTATTCTTAGCGGTTGTTGGTCCTAAGGTCTGCACCTAACTGCTAAAGGGAAAAGCTAGGCCACCTATTAGTTTAGAATGATTGCTTCTTTTAAATTTTTGTTGGTTGGTCAGAGGGTTATTCTATCAAGACAAAGGCAAGGTTGGGTTGGTAGAACGATATGGATGAGGGCCCTCCTTGGCTGATGGCACACTAATGACAGACCAATGAAATAATAGAAAATAGAGGGAAACAACAAACTATTCAATGAAAAATCAGCTGCAAGAAGTACAATACTTAAAATATCATTTCAAGACATCAAACATGTATCAAAACACAATAGCTCCCACAGGTTGCAGAAAACAAATATTCACCAAAGAATTAGTTGTTTGATAGATTGCATATCAGTAAAAATAAGTCATACAATAGATGAAAGGAAATGAAATGTACGTTGCAAAAATAAAAAACTGTATTCAAGATAAGAATAAAAACACATGAAGAGTTGAATGAAACACTACCATCAAAAACATGTTCACTAGGTAGAGAGATTTAATCCATGCATAAAACGGGTCCAACCAGTCTGTTGTATTGTTATTCCTTCCTCAAAAAATCCAACCTTTTCAATATCCAAAAACTAACTATTTAAAAGAGTTGCAGAGTCTCTCGTCCTTAGGGGACTGAGTCCTAAATTTAGGGAACTGTTCGTAAATCAAATAATCAACTTTACTAAGACCCTACACTTAATCAACAAGAGTGGTTATTATCACACATAGAAGACCACTCCTGCATTTAATCTAGGAAAATGATGGACTTAATCAAATAAAACTACTACTGTCTTGGTGACATAACTGATGCATGTGCTCGAGGAACTGAGTGGTCGAAAATAGGCCTCAGAATGACATAGCAAAGATCTGTGTTGAACAAAGACATGTTTGTGATTTGTGGGAGGCCACTGGAGATAACCAACTGCACGAGAAAAGTTCGCTGAAGTGTTTTTGAAACAAATCTGTGTAGACCCGTGACTAAGACTTAACTCTATGTCTATGCCTGAGCTTTCAGAAGCCAAGCGCACTCTGTATTGACCCTATCAGATTCCATCTGTACATGTGAAATAGCTTCTCTGGAACAGTTGTCGGCCCATCGAGCACAAGGGGAGATGTGGAGGCGAGCATCCAATCGGGAGACGGGATCAATGGATGCAAGGGTAGATGATGTGTGAAGACAGATGTCAAAGTGAGAGGAGGTGTGAATACGATGGATGTACCGAGAGTATGGAGTTGGCGACGTGTAGAGAAGGATACAGGTGGCGCGTAGGGAGAGGAGGAGTAGATAGGTTGGGAAGTGAGTGGAGAATAGGTGGTGAAAGGCGAGAGTGGGCGGTATTGAAAAACAACCCGGGAGGAACTTGGAGGCGGGGTAGGCAGTAAGTGGATTAGAGAGGGGGGGGTTTGAGTTCTTGAGGAGACGCCACATTAGGTAGGGCTCGCGATGGGAAAACCACTTGCTCGGACCCCCCTAGGTTAAAGGTAGAATGATCGGGGGGTTCTGAGTTGCGACAAGGACCGTTGATCTATAGAGGTGGGCCATTGCTGATGGAGATCAGCGTGGAGGTAAACAAAGGACAAGTGTTGGGTGGTGAGAGGAGCGAGAGTAGTGAGTGGGATGAGTGGAAGTGACGTGGGGGTGACACGGTGATTCGATGTCATTTGAGCACATGATTGTGGGAGTTGTTGAGGGTGGTTTGGATCCATACCACCTTTGGGCCCGCAATTCACCACAAGCTGCCACATATCCTTCCAAGAATACCTGCTGCAAGGATCAACAGTTCTCGTTGACTTGGGATCAAGGGTCTAGATTCACTTTGGAGTTTTGGGCTTCGGGTGTTTCAAATCTGAAACATGAAAAATCTTCCGGAGGAAAATCTCCGAAGTGAATGATATGTCGTCACGTGTCACCTTTGATGGATGGTCTAGATTTACTTTGTGACTTTGGGTCTTCGAATGACTCTTGGTGTTAAACTCCGCGCGATTCTGCACCCCAGAATGGGTGATAGTCGTTAATATGATTTGCTCTGATGTATCTCTGCCGTCCGAAATTAATCTGTCTGGTCCCACAGTCTAAGCCCGAAATTTTCTGCTCTTGATTGTTGCGTCGTGTGCATGGGCATTTCCTGTGCATAAAAAAGGCTTGGTAGACCTGCGGTGATCTCAATCAATGGTGCACGTGATGACAAGCATTCCGAAACAAATATGACATGTATTTTATCCTTCCGGAGAAAGAAGAAACAGAAATGCGCGAATACTAAAAAATGAATAAGGGTCAAGACACTCAGTAGTGGGAAACTTACTTAACCAACCAGAAAAAGGAAAAATTGATGAAGGCATAGGGAAAAAGAGAGGAGAGGCAGGGGTTGCAGACCTAGGTTACAACATTGGCTCCAACTAGGGATAGCTCGTCCCTGTGAGGTGGTAAGAATTGTAGATCGATGCCTTGAGATTATATAACTACTCTTACCTTTCATCACTTACCCTCGTTTCTGTTTGTCAGACCTGCGTATCTGTGAATGTCCCTCATCCATGCATTTTATTGAATTAAAAGTTGAAACTACACCCCAATGCCTTATTGGGCTGTGGAGTATTTGTTCACACAACTAACTAATCAAAAGCAATAATAAAGGAGTGTTTATGGTACAAGAGGGGTCTCCCCCCATTCTTAAACAAAATAGTGTTTCGGGAAGAGCCCATTTACTGGGCCTCCAAAGATCTTTGTATCGTCTAGATTATGCAGGATGAATGTGTTGTTGTTCAGAACTTTGACCACCTTAAAAGGGCCAAACCATAGGTTGTCAAATTTAACATGCTTGGAATTTTCATCCCATCTAGCATCCCACCTCAAAACCAGGTCACCTTCCTGAAAAATCTCCTTCTTGGTTTTCTTATCAAAGGTTGATTTGATCTTGCTCTGGTATGCCTCTGTTCTCTGATCAAGTGCCTCTCTTCTTTGCCAAGCTTCTATAATCTGGAGGATCCTACGTTGGATGTCATTGGGCTCCTCGATATCCTCCTGCAAGAATTTCAGGACTGGTATACCGAGCTGAGTAGGAAAAACAACATCTATGTCGTAAACAAGCTGGAATGATGAGGTTCCTAGAGACTTCTTAGTGCCGATCCTATCAGCCCATAAGGCATATTTGAGTTTAGAGTCTCATGATTTCTTGCTTTCAGTCAACAAATTTTTAATGATCCCGATGAGAGTCTGGTTTGATGATTCTACCAGGCCATTTCCCTGAGGGTAATAGGGTGTGGAATGTGTCAAGGAAATGTTGTGACTGCCACATAAGTCAATCATGGATTTGGACTTGAATGCTTGGGCATTGTCTGTTACAAGCTTACTGGGGCAACCAAATCTGGCAAAAATATTAGTTTCCAGGAAATTCATGATTACCTTGTCAGTGGCATTCCTGGTGGGCACAACCCCAATCCATTTGGTGAAGTAGTCGGTGGCAGTGAGGATCCACTTGTGTTATCCACTAGAGGGTGGATTTATTTCTCTTATGAATTCTAACCCCCATTGCTGAAACAAACTATTGTCTTTGATAGGTTTAAGGGGCAGTGATAGTAGCTTATGTTTCCCTGCAAGCATCTGACATTCATTGCAGGCTCTAATAGTGGCAAACACATAAGAGAAAAGGGTGGGCTAGTAGTATCCTACCCTCAGGATCTTGAGCGTTGTGGCCTTCCAATGCTGGTGCCCTCCACACAATCCTCTATACATTTCTGCTGTGACTTGTTTGGCTTCATCTCCATCAAGGCATTTTAACAGAATGCTAGCAAGATCCCTCCAATACAAGCTCTGGTTTGAAATGCATAATTTAATGGCTTTCAACTTGAGAGACATGGCCTTTGTCTTCTTCACATCCGGTGGAAATTCAAAGTGTTGTAGAAAATAGATGATGTTTTTATACCAAGGTGAAGAGGAATATTTTTCAAATACATGTAAGTTGTCTTGTCCAAGATGTATGATGGGTGTATCTGATTGGGTAAAGATCTAATGCAATTCTAGCACCTTCCAGTTTGATTCTGATAGCAATTTGGGTCCCTTGCCCCTTGATTAGCTCGGTGGGCCTTATGTGCAGGTCATACTCCAACAACTTGATAATCCATTTTCCTCTTTTCCCCTCACTGTTTGGCTGGACCAGAATCTCTTTGACATCGCTGCTAGGAACAAAGGCCATTATGTTGTATTGTATCACATAAACCATGAAGGCCTTGAGTGCTTTGACCATCACATAAGCATGTTTCTCTAATATATCATACTTGAGCTCAACATCTCAGAGGGCTCTGCTGAAAAAGGCTATTGGCTACTCATGCCCTTCCTCATTTTTCTGCAGCAGTACAACAACAATTGTTTCATCTGAGGCAAATGAAAAGATGAAGAAATCTTTGGTATAGTCAGGGTTGGCCAATAGAGGTGCTTTGGCTAAAGCTTGCTTGATTGTTTGGAAAGATGATTGTTTGGGCACTCCATCTTTGACTAGCCTGTCGAAGTCCAAAAAGTGGTCAAACCTGACCAAGGTTTCCTCAAAACTTGGTCGAGGGCCAACACTGTGTAAACTCATTGTAACTAGTGTTCTATGTTGTAACCATACAATAAGTGTGTTTATTGTTTTCTCATTGTAACTAGTGTTCTATGTTGTAACTATACAGTGAGTGTGTTTGTTGTTGTAACTATACAGTTAGTATGCTTGTTGTGCTCATTTATCATAGCTCTTGTATGATCGTAAGAGTTAAAGCAATGGTGTTAACATTGATAAGAGTAACATTCAAGATCATTCTACATTGATTACTTAGCCTAATATTGATATTGGGTAATGGAAGTTGAAACCAATGCTATCATATTAGATGTTCTAAGCTTCCATAAGGTGAAAATTAACACATACATTTGTAATTAAGTGTAATTTGAACTATCAGTTTTCGGGACTGTGTTTGTACAGGGACAAGGCCGAATATGGCCCTGTCCATGTATAGAGACAGGCCCAAATAATGCCCTGTCCATGTATAGGGACAGGCTCGAATTCGTGCCTCTCCCTGTACATGGACAGGGTCGAATATGGCTCTGTCCATTTACAGAGACATGCAAGAATTCGAGCATGTCCCTATATAAGGACAAAGACATATTTAGACATGTCCATGTCCAGGGACAAGCCCAAATTCGGGCATGTCCATGTACAAGGACATACCCAAATTTGGGCATGTCCCTGTACAGGACAGGGCCGAATATGGCCCTGTCAAAACTATAAAATTTGCAAAAATTAAAACTACATTATTAAAACGACAACTATAACAAAAACAAAAACAAAAACAAAAACTGATATTAAAACACTTCATATCATTTTTTTTTCCTAACTCTTCATAACTCTAAAAAATTAAAACATGTACCAAGTTTACTAAAACATTAAATTTTTGGAAATTTAGAATTTTGACAAGGCCATATTTGGCCATGTCCATGTACAGGGAGGCTCGAATTTTGGCATGTCCCTGTACATGGGCAAGGCCATATCGGCCCTGTCGATGTACAGGAACATGCTCGAATTCGAGCCTCTACCTCTACATGGAAAGGGTCGAATATGGCTCTGTCCATGTACAGGGACAAACCTGAATTCGGGCCTGCCTTGTACAAGGACATAACCATATTCGGCCCTGTCCATGTACAGGGACAAACCCGAATTCAAGCATGTCCATGTACATGGATAGGGCCGAATACGACCCTGTCAAAACTCTAAATTGAAATCTAAATATAAAATTTAAAACAAAAACTAAAATTTTAAACAAAAATCTAATATTAAAACTAAATAAAAAACAAAACAAAAACTAAATCTAAATTGGAACTTACCTGATAGCCCGCAACTCCAACGTCCGCCTGCCTGCAACAGTGACTAACAAGCAACCACAACGTCTGCCCGCCCGCAACTGCAACGTCCGCCCTCTGCTGCAACATCTGCCCTCAGCTGCAACATCCGCCCGTCGACAACACTCACAATGTCCACAACACTCACAACCTCATCAATTTGTAAAAACTGTTGCAGGAGCGATGTGGTTCAAATATATAAACATGCTTTCGGCCGAAAGAATGCTTCGGCCGAAAACGTCTTTTGGTCGAAAGAGCATTTCGACCGTAACATCTTTTCGCTGAAAAGAGGTCATTGGATGAAAAAAATCCACCCGGCTAAAATCGTACACGAAAATCGAGGACGTCGACACGACACTATTCAATTTGACGTTCTAAGGTTCGGCCGAAACATGTTTTGGTCGAAAAAATAGTACTTTCAGCCGAAAGAAATATATGTTCGACCGAGAAAATGTCTTTCGAAATTTTTGAGACCCAATTGTCACAAAAGTGTTACCCACCTTCGTGAATTTACCCTACACCTTTAGATTCATCTTGTTTTGCATGATTGGACTTCTATCGACTTAAACAAGGTCTAAGGGTTACCTATTCTGCTGAAATTGCTAGGATTTGCACCAAACCTAGACCTTTTGAAACCCATTAAAAATAGGTGGGGTAGGCAGCAATGAAAGTGAACCTTGGTGTGGACACCTCAACACTATGTCAACTCACCAATGAATTAATGCTCCTTTGAAATTTCATCATTTTATGCCATGATATTTACATTAAAACCCCATTATATGTTGTTGTCTTCATTGATTGATTCCCCAAAAATAGGTTGCATTCTGTTAAATATTACTAAATCTCATATCCATCAGTTCTTGGCCATTGTGGACATCACAGAAGTAAAGTAGTTATTTTACCTCAATAATATGCAGTCTACCATATTGCACCAGAAACACATAATCATTTGGTTTGTGGTACTCTTTGCTTGTTTGTATTTATGTCACTTTTAATATGGCTTGCTTTGGCATAGTAATAGAGCATGAACATATATGCCACTGGACTTTACTAGGGGTTACAGGTTCAAAACCTCTCGGTGCATACATTTACGAGATGTAATGGAACCTGATTCATATGGGTACGTACACACTCTAGGAACTAGAGACTCGATATCTTGATAAGTTAAACAGAACATCCAATAATGATAACAATGATCCTTCAGCCCTTGGCATGGTAACTGCAGCAGAATAATCTCTTGTTTTTATAATATCAGTACCTATTTTCATGGAGATCGTATCCTGCCAAGATGCAGTTTTCCATTTGTGTGCTTCTCAACATACCACCAGATGGCACTATGATATACTTTTGATGAGAATGCTTCCAGAGGATATCAATGAAGTTATCAACAGATATCAATAAACCCTAGGCCCTATTTAAATTACATCAAGTTGTTAAAAAGTCTTCTCACACAGTGGCGTTGTTCCAACATTCCATGAGCAAATAATGAAGTAATCAAATGTTGTCCCTTGAAACTAAAGACCAGAGTCCTTTATTGGGCCCAGGGTACTTTCTAATGGGTGTCATCAATTACAGAGGCACATTTGTCTATTTTGTTTATAGTCACTATATCCAAAAACCAATTAAAATTTATGGTTTAAATCGGCATACCCAGCACATAGTTGGATCAGATTTTCGGATAGTTCCAACATATTGTGCTTGTTGACGTACCTCTACAGGTTTGCTCTGCAAATTGCTCCCCTTCTCTTTGAAGAACTGTAGAGAATAAACCTGGAATTGTTTTTATAATATGTTGTACATTTGTGTCTGTGCAGGATGAGATCAGTAGAAACAGATTTTGAAAGTACCCGGCCGCTATTTCAGATTCCAGATAGCACTAAAATCTATAACAGATTTAGCCAATCCTACTGGAAATAACCTTAACAAAAAAAACACTAACAGAACGCTGTGATCTGTTTTTGAACAGTGGTTCTTCACCTAATAATGTAATCAAGAAGGTCAAGTGCTATATGCTTGTCAAGAGTAGCCCTTATTCATGTACTGGGCTTTTCACTGGACATTATAGCGTAGGAAACTATTCACGAAGATCTATAGCATCATATAAAATATAAATATAAAAGAGACAATCTCTTTACAAGTTGAAATTAGAAGGCCCCACCATAATGACCTTCATCTTGTATCCTATTTACCAGGTGATCCAATTATAATTGTGGTGTATAAAGGGGAGATTATCATTCCATGTTTTTAGATATTTCCAGTTATATTTCTGCCATATAGGCACAACGGTCCTGTTGAGGACTTCTAATTACTAAACAATGAATAACAAAAATTTTCTCCAATCTGAAAGATTATTAAGAAAATATGAGAAAACAAAACTCATACTGGAGCGAACGGTTATGAACAAATCCAAAGAAAACAGTCATATCATCACCTCAGAAACACCAACATGTAGAAATTGATACAGTTAAAAAACCCATGTGCTCTTTGGATAGAGCCCCTCCAAAATAGAGACAACCCTGTTCTATGAGAGGATAAGTTGCAAAGCTCCATTAGACCAATTAATCGGAAGCAAAAATAATTATTGCAATTCAATCCATACAAAATGGACAACAGAGACTTATATAGAACTTGCCACGCACACAGAGAGAAAGCATAAGACCACCAGAAAACTTCTTAAAAGAGATGTATCAATGAATTCCCAATGGAAACAGTTGTTATTAATACAATTTGGCATATGCCATTTTCAAAATTTTCCTTCAATTTAGTATATGGGTCTGTGTTATTACAAAATAGAAAGGTAGCAAAAGTAACAAAGCATGAGCATGTGTCTTTGACCTTTCAATTTGACCATATGGCATAGAGCTCAATCGCCTTGGGCTCGCTATCTTCATTGCAAGCCAAAGCAAAGAAACCCTCCTTCTTCTGTATAGTATGTTGGCCATACCCCATTTGCGAACTGGCAGGGAAACCTTTTGAAACTAAGATTCTACTGGCAACATGTGGGATTCTAGAAAACACTGTGAAATGAATTTATAACTATTTGAGTTATTTTACAAGAAGATATTGAAGGTCTAGTCTGGTATTTAATGTTTTTGCCAACAACAAAACTAGTTACACGTCCGAGTTGTGTTTTGTCATTTATGTTTCCAGATGAGTTTTTCAAGTCCCACCTATCCCGTGCCAGGGAAGGAGGGCACTCAACAAACACACTTTTCTTCTCAGGAAACCTTCCTATATTCAGAAGAGAAAGATCAGGCCCCCATCGATTGTTTGTGTGGGTGTTCGGTAAGCAATTCCAGGCTCCTTGGCAGTACCAAACATGGTATAACTCTTACCAAACCTCGTTTCTCCATACATTATGATAGTGCATTTGTCCCCGCTCTTCAATCATTCCACTCGGCCTTTAATGTAGGTAAGGTAAGACAACTGCAGGGCCTCTCCACGCATGATTTGAGGGTGCCAATGGCAAAATACCTCCGAATCATTACTAGTACCATAAAATTAGGGTGAACTTCCTCTGAATCCTTTCCATTACTAGAAAATAGGGGCAAAATACCTCTGAACCATTGCCATTTCCAAAAAATAGGGCGAATGGGAGGATCGGTTTGAATTTTAGGGGGGGAAATGGATTTTCACGGTCTTCCCTCACAAATATCCCTGGGCCAAGGGTTTTATATATAATTTTTTGAAAATAAATTTGGGGCTATATATACGCAAACCGTTCTAAACATTCTATGTAAATAATTCGCTCAACCAAAATTCTAAGCTCCTAATTTGGCCCCTAAGATTTTCCTTGATTCTTTGAGGGAAATTTGTCAAACATATGGCGTGAATCTTCTATATCACTACATTTAGAAAACATATCAATTAAGGCATTTTCCAACGAAATGACTAACATAAATCCATTTCTAATTCTGTAACTATGCATCTCTTTTCCCTATTGTAAAGTTGTTATTCTAGCACATGCGAGTAGAACACTCCCAATGGTAATAAAATCTAGTTTACTCTTTTTTAGTTGCATCTGACAAAACAATTGCAAGGCCTCATCATAAATACCATTTTTAGCATAACCTACAATCATAGAAGTTCATGAGATCACATCTCTTTGGACATTTTGTCAAACAACCAACTTGCATTGTTTGCCCTGCGACATTTTCCATACATATCTATTAGCGCATTCCCAACTAAAACATTGGACTCAAAACCATTGAAAATTGAGTAGGCATGGAAATCCATGCCATGTTGCAAATTTCCTATATTGGCACACTTAGATATAACAACCTTCAAAATTAATAGTGGAACACCATATTTAATATGCAACCCAAAAGTTGCAACACCAAACCTAGCTAAAAAGCCTTGCCATGAGAAATCAGAATCTACCAATAGCCTAACCATGTGTTGACTATTTTAACAAATTCAAAAGCAGGGCACAACAAAGGTTTCTACATTGACAGAAGTAATGTTGATCCTCCTACCATAAGATAAGAACATAAACCATGCCAAATCACATGTTCTAAAAGTTCAACAACTTAACTATTCAAAGAACTCAATAGATTATGCATGACAACTTTAAATTATGAGTCTTTGAAATCGGGGAGAAATTTAGGAGGTATACCAAAATATATCTTTATCAAAGAACAAAACTTTGGTAAAAATTTACTTCCTAGTTTCTATGAGAAGAGTCTATTGTTCTTGAGTGTGTTGTAGGCCTAATTCAAACCCACTTGTAATATCATTGCAAGTGTATCATTGAAAGTATAGAGAAACATACTTTTATTTAAACAAATAATTTGACCTCTATCATTCTGGGCTACATTCTATATGGCAGAATCAAAATGACAGATCGTTATACATCTCATAAGATAACAAGCAGAGTATGTTACCAAGTGAAAGGTCAATGCTACTTTTATTAGGGAATAGTGATTGAACTACAGTAGAAATTCTCTTTCATTTTTTACTAAAGCCCTAAATAAATTTCAAGATTGGACAAATTTTATATGGCTAATGAACCAAATCAAACTAGATTCACCAGATGAACCAAATTTCCAAATTTCAATACTAATTAGTTTAATTCAGTCAAATTTAAAAACCATGATATACATATACTATAATCATAAGCTACAAAAACAATTCAAATCAGATCCGAACACTTGGCCACCATACTCGACCAATATCACATAACTTTCTACTCGACCAATATCACATAACTTTCTATTTATTTTTTGGGAAATGCATACAATCTCCCTGTCCAACATGTCCAACGCTGAGTGCATCTCACTCTCCTCTCCAAGCTTGCACATAAAACAATCACCTATATTATCATACAAACAAGATTCAATACATTATAGTATTGTTGGCAATGGATTGTTATATTAAGATGTAAATAGGGAACTTTATTCGACGTTAAAGACTTAAACAAGGAAATTCATACAAACAAGATTCAATACATTATAGTATTGTTGGCAATGGATTGTTATATTAAGATGTAAATAGGGAACTTTATTCGACGTTAAAGACTTAAACAAGGAAATTTAATTGATCTCAATGTACCCTCGAGGGGTTTCATAAGAAGGAATATGCATAAGATTTTTAATTGAAAAAACTACAAGGTCGACTAAAAATGCTAAACAATATTTTTAATTGGTAAAACTATGAAGTATTAAAACTATGAAGTACTAAACATGTAACTCCACCTACACCACCACACTGGTATTAAAAATTTACATAATAACTCCACCTACACCACCACACTAGTATTAAAAGCCTCACTCGGTGAGCATACGCTCAACTCTTCCAGTTTTTTTTAAATGTCCCGGGTTTTATTGTTCTATTGGTTGTTTCATTTTGGTTGAAAATGATTTATAACAAATTTAGTATAGTAAAATTGTTCATATTGTATGTTAGATTTATCATATATGGCTATTTTAATTTTATTTAAAATGAAATTATCATTATAATTAAAAAAAAATAAGATATAAATAAATAATAAAAAAATGTTTTTAATATTAAATTGATAATACTATTGAGTAGAAATTATAACTTAGTAAAAATGGTCTAGGTTATTTGTTCTACGGTTTGGCATTCTTAGTCATTGGAGTTATTCCATCTTTGGTAATCTCGACGTTCACACCTCATACATCTTGACATTTTCACCTTGCTCCGGTGCATACCTCCTCTCCGCACCGTTTGCCATTTCCTCTCTCCTATGTTCCCACTGCCAGGCCATGTCATGCGCCCATGGATATCCATCCATGCATACAACATGAAATTTGAATTTAGGCGGGCTTGAAATTTAAACTAAGAGGCGGGCTTGAAATTTGAAATTGAATTTAGCAAACACATATGTTTAATGGTTATTTGTCTTTGGAGCAAATGTGCTTGGTGATTCTCATTGCATAGGAACACAAGGGTTATTTTAAAGCTGAGCAGTTTGCGCTTGGCCATCCAACCCTCGATTCTCAATGCAGAGAAGGAGCACGGTGTTATTTTAAAGTTGGGCAATTTCCCTTTGAGGAAGACGGTGAGGGTTGTGTAAGAATGCATCGATCAAGGATGGTCTACACTCTCTGTCGACAACCTTCGGATGCTTGTCCCTCCCAATTCTACTGTTAAAGGAATATAACGACATTAAAGAAGTTCCTGGAAGCTTCATGAACGAGTTTCCCTCACTTCGGGTCTGCAAAACGTCTCCGTCGCCTTGTATAAAAAATCTGAAACATCTTGCCTCCCTCCAACTATATAGTTGCAGGGGCATCCGAAAATCATCGGAAACCATTGGCAATCTGAAGGAGCTTCAATTCTTGAATGTTAGTAACTGTGATCAATTACAGTGCCTTCCAAAGAGGATAAGTGAACTCAAACGTTTGAGGGTCCTTGACATAAGCGGATGCGTCTTCCACGTCGGATCTCAAAGTTGGTTTCATTCGAAAGATTGATGTTGTGGAAGACCATTCCATTGGATTTCGAGGAGGACGCAAGGGCAGAAAGAAAGTATGCTTGTTTAAAGGACCTGCAAAGTTGGAGTCATCTCCGGGTTTTCAGGCTAGACATAAAATCGCAACTGAAGGAGGGGAATGGTCGAGGATGAGATATCTCTTTCTAATTTTTGACAATGCAAATCAAGATTACCTTCTGCTAGTTCTGCGGGATATGGAGGCGATAAAAGATCTGGAAAGTTCCTCTCTTTGGCATTGTGATGTGGACCGACTGCCTAGTTGGGTTAGTGAATTCTCAAAGCTCGCAGGCCTTATTCTCGTTGGTTGCTCAAGTCTGTTGAGGTATTTTCTTGTGACAAATTGAGGACAACGAAATAAGTTAAAGTGTCTCTTGTAAATAAAAGGTCCTAGTTATTGGTGGGATGTGATCCCAAATAAAAGACCTTAAATTAAAGCTTAATATATGGTGATTAGTTTATAGTATTAATATATTGTTTTAATTTTGATACTTTATTAAATATTTTTAAATTTTGTTTTTAAAGTTTAAAAACATGTATACACCTTATTTAAATGGTATTATAATTTTTGTTTTAAAGTTTAAAATATACATATACATGGTATTCTTTATCTTAAATTTTTATTTTATTTAATTCATGTTATAAAAATTTTTATTATTATTTAAATTTGATTTTTTAAATAAAAAAAATTACTATTTAAATATATTATGTTTAATTATCTAAATATAAAAAATAATTCTTTATTTCAATCATAGAAAAATATTTAAAATATGAATAATAAGTGTATATATAGAGAAAGATATTTGATTAGATATCACAATATTATTAAACTATGTGAATATGTAATTCACATGATTATAATTTATTATATAAATTTATTTTTAAATAATTAATAATAGATTTTATAAATGTAAATTAAAAAGTTGCTATGGTAAATATAATGTTTTAAACTATGTAAATGTGAATATGTAATTCACATGATGGTAATTTATTATATAAATTTATTTTTAAGTAAGTAATAATAGATTTTATAAATGTAAATTAAAAATTTATCATAGTAAATATAATCTTTGTGTTGAACATAATGTAAATGAAGAAAAGTCAATTATATGTCAATTGTGATTTTAAATTTTATGAATAAAAAATATTTTAATTTATGTAATATATTGTTTAGTACATTATTAAAAAAAACAATTTTTGAATGAAAAATGTTTTAATTTATGCAATATATTGTTTATATTGTTTAGTACACGATTGAAAAAAATAAGTTTTTATTTATATCACAATATTAAATCATATAATCATACTAAAGTATTATAAAATAAAAATAGTATATATATATATATATATATATATATATATATATATATATATATATATATATATATATATATATATATATATATATATATATAACAAAAAAGATCCTTTCAGACTTCAATATAAAGTTCATAAATCTTGAAGAAGGTATGAAGTATTTAGGTTTTTCTTTAAAACCAAATGGTTATAGGGTTGAGGATTGGAAATGGTTGATGGAGAAGCTATCAAAGAGAATAAACAATTGGACTTTAAAGTGGCTCTCACTACGAGGAAGACTGGTTCTTGTTAAAGCAATACTCCAAAGTATTCATGTCTACTTGCTAAGCTTAGCAAAAGTCCCCACCTCTATTCTGAACAAAATCCAACACCTTATGGCAAATTTTATTTGGAAAGGAGAATTCAAAACAACAGGGTTACACCTAACCAAATGGCAAAGCATCGCCATCCCTAAAGAATTTGGAGGATGGGGTATCATGAACATTTTCTGGATTGCAAAGTCACTAGCTGCAAAATATTGTTGGAGAGAGTTATTTGCGAACAATATTTGGAGTCAAATTCTTAAAAGCAAATACCTGAAAGGAGTTGACTTGACTTCCTGGATCCGTAGAGGCATACACAAGTATTCTAAGGACTCTATAATTTGGAAACATTTTATATGTTCTCTTCCTCTTATTAAACAATGATTAGCTTAGCAAATCGAGAGTGGAAATCAAGTTGTTATAGGTAAGGATCCTTTTATTGGTGATTCTACTTACTACAAACTTTCAGCTCCATGGATTTTCTTTCTTAATACTCACTACATTTTTTCCATTGCACAAACAACCTTTCCTTTTACTCCTGACTCACTTACTATTTGGAAAAGTGCCAGTCATATAGGATTAACAGGACCGATGTCAGAAGAATCGAACCACTTCATAACACTTCTACAAAGCAATGGTATTTCACTACAAAATACAAAGGACAAACTTGTATGGTCTTGGAACAGATATTCTGGATCAGTCACAACAAATTTAGCATATCAATGCATCGCTAGCAATACTTTGACTGAAATACCTTGATGGTGGTACAAAGCTATTTGGAGAGTTAATAACATAGTTACCAACTTAATGAGAACTGTGACCTCAAAAAAAGAACTCTGGCCCAAAAAACCCATATTTTTGCATAAAAAACATCAAAATCAACCCCCAAATCAAAAAGTGGTGTTACCGGTAGCACCATTTTTTAAAAGAGGGTCAAAATTACAACATTTTTCAAGCATGGGCTTCAAAACTTAGATAGTAGCTCAGAAAAACCTTAAAATCAGCACCTAAAAACAAATAAGATGTTTTTGGATTTTTTTTTTCTTTTCAAAACGTTAAATTTTGGGATGATTTGAAATTGTATTTTTATCACTTGGTACCATTAAAACCAAAACCTCAAAATCAACCATCAAATTGAAAAATACTGTTACCGGTAGCACCCATTCTAAAATTGGGGTATGAAAATGACACAGTTTTATAATGTGGTAAAAGAACTCATCATTACTTTAAAAAACATCATAAAAGAAACCCTTAAATGTTTACTTTTTAAATGTTATTATCACACAAAGCACAAGGTAATGCATAATGCCATGAAAATATCACAATATAGTTTAAAAATTCAACGTCACTTTTTAATGAAGCAATAAATACAAGTTACATTGAATGAAACGTAAATAATTTCTTAAAAATATTGTTATATTGACCATATTCAAAACATATGAGCTAAGAAATTTTATGAGCTAACAAAATTGTGAAAAACAAAGAAAAACTAGAAAGAAATGAAAAAAAAAAAAAATTCCCCAAAAAACAATAATTTAAAAAATAATATGTTAATAATGTTGTTATATTATAACATGTTATAATATAACGTTGTTATATAATAATAATAATAATAATCCATTTTTAAGGTCACAGCCAAGCCAGACACCTAATTGGTGTATGAAACCCCCTTGTTTATGGGACAAGGGACCCCCTCCGCCCAACGATTTGACTGGTAAAGTCTACAGAGGTATACATACCCTACCCCCCTCTGGATTTGAACTTGTGACTTCTTAAGAAAAAACACATGTTCTTTACCATTAGGCCCACTCAGACTGTATATTTTTTTTTGTTTGTTAATTTGTGCGGAACCTGTTGGGTACGCGATTAACCTGTGGCTTGAGAAACCGCGACTCAGGGGTATCTAAGCCGTCAAAATCACCCGGGGATCGCACCCTGCCTGAGCCACACCAACCCTTAACATGGTTGGATTTTTTGTCCCCGCAGGTTTTGAACCGGTGACTTTAACATCACGGAGTGGCTTAACAACACACTCCATCACCGACTGTCCTACACCTCGGGGACCACTCAGACTGTATATTATTATAACAATGTTATTATATCATAACAATGTTATATTATAACATTGTTATATTATTTTATATTAGAACGTTGTTATAATATAACAATGTTATATTATAACATGTTATAATATAACAATGTTATATTATAACATGTTATAATATAACATTATTATAATATAACAATGTTATAATATAACAACATTGTTATAAGTTATAATATAACAATGTTATATTATAATATATGTTTATGTTTTTTTTTTTTTT
>ML779793.1:156117-167564 GCA_009831015.1 Picea engelmannii
ATAAGACCTTTCAATAAAATAGAATAAGGCGGATGTAAGAAGACCTAATAGAAGCTTCTGCTTCTAGAGGGATCTTCCTCTAGATGCTTCTTTTTAGTATAAATAGGAGTCGAGGGTATGAGAACCCTAGCTTGGATATTATTTTAATAGACCGCTGCTCGATTGGAGGTTGCCCCCTCGAAGAGGCCTGTGAACATTGCTATCTGATTCAAAGTGTTATTTACGTTGCTATTTCGTATATCATTTCTGTGTATTGTGAAGATTATGCTGGATATTTTACTGTTATTCTGTCATTTCTAGCATTTCGTTTCTATTCTGCATATTTTATATATCTGGTATCTTGCAGCTATGCTCAACTGGAGGTTTCCCCCTCGAAGAGGCAATTCAACATTGCTCTCAGAATCAAAGTGCTCTTTCTGGTGTTATTTTGATATATTTTTCATATTATTGTGGTGTTGTTCTAGTTACATTGTTGTTTATCTGCCATTGCTAACATTTTATTTATGTTCTGCATACTTTTTATATATGGAATATTACAAGTGGTATCAGAGCACTTTCCTCGACAAAAAATTATGGGTTAATTTTATTTTTTAGGGTAGAGACGTATTCCGACGTCTTTAAGCCATAAAGATTTGTCGTTATGTGCATAAACTCGTGGTTGAGGTATTCATACACACAGGAAATACAAGTGGTACTTAAATGCACACCTGTTGGCCACCCTTGTAACCCATGTTGGTGCCCCTTCGAGTGGTAGCGCATTAGACAACACTTGTGTACGGATCGGCCTAGATTTCGTAAATCCCTCTTTAGATAAATCGATCGGTCACCTGACTGCTATAGTGCCACCGAGAACAGAACTCGGGAAGATACTCTCTAGTACATGGGTAGTCGAGTAGTACGACTAAGGGAATGATCTAGCCTCCTCAGTTGGTTCCCTGAGATATTGGGTCGAGTACTACTGTTGGACCCAACACGTATATCAAAGATTTATAACAAAGGACAAACCCTTGTCTTTATAACCCTTGAATACCTAACCCTTGGGGACAGAAACAAAAAAATAAAACATACAAGATCTATTACCGCGTAAATGTGTTCGAGTTTCCAAATCACTACACATCTCTTCCTGGTTAAGCATTTGGGAATTTTTTCACTACAGTATTCTTCAGACCGAAGTATAACTCTGTAGGTGTATTCTTCAGACCGAAGTATAACTCTGTAGGTGTAAAAAAAAAACAATAAAAAACAAATAAAAAAAAAATAAAGTTTGGAAATTTTTGCACCAATATTTGAGACTTATTCCATTGGATTTATCTCATCACCCTTATCACATTCATACCTATCATTTTTCAACAAAATTTTTTACCCCACTCGCCCCTTTTCGCTTCCCTCATCTTCATGGCCCATAACCATAGCCAAGACTTGGAAGCTTGCTTCACTACCTTGCAATCTAATTTCACAGAGACCCAACAAGAAGTGAGACAACTTAGTGCCAATATTTCCACCATCAATAAAAACATGCATTCCTCCATTGTTGCCTCAATCAAGGAACTCAAACAAGACCTCAAACAAGACATGACTACCCAGCTTGAATCTGTCGCTTCGATGATCTGCACCAAGATGCATATCCTTGTAGATCCCCCTTTGTCTGACCCACCTTTACATATTGAAGTTGAAACTTCCTCTCATTCCCATAATTTTCAACCTCATAACTTTCAGCGTGACCTACTCCTTCCGCGAGTGGATGTGACCAAATTTGATGGCTCGAATGCCACTGTTTGGGTCACTCAAATGGAACATTATTTCTCTTTGTATGGCATTACATATGACTGGGCCAAACTCCGGTATGGTGTTATCCATCTAGATCAAGAACGTTGGCAATGGTGGCAATGGAGAAAAACTGCCTGTCAAGGGTATGTTTGTTGGACACACTTTGTGGCAGAGATTTATGAAGGCTTTGACACTAACACCAACCATTTAGGCCATTTGACAAAGTTGAAACAATCTGGCACAGTGGAATACTTTATAGTTTCTTTTGAGCGACTGGATTTTCATACAGAGGACATGTTTGATGCTTTTTTTCGAGAGTGGCCTCAAGGATAATATTTGTGCCCATGTCCTCATGGCTCGACCTCAGAGTTGGGTGGAGGATACTAAACGAGCTAAGGAAGAAAAACATGTTGTCTCTTCTAAAAAACAGAAACCCCCCTTTATTCCTCGCACTAAACCAGTAAATCCCACTCCTCCTTCTACTCCACTAAAGATCCAAAAATTGACCAAGACCGAAATTGTTGAACGCCAACTCAAAGGAATTTCTTGTAATTGTGATGACAACTATTTTATGGGACACAAGTGTAAGGAAAAAAACATTTTTATGGCCATCTCGAAGGATGTTTCGGAAGAGGATGTTGAAGCTCCCCTTGTGTCTAAGTCACCTGAACCCACAGACATTTCCCCTCCCTTAGACCCTCCCGAAGTAGAACCAATCATTTCCCTAAATTCTCTCACTGGCTTCTCTTCTCCCCAAACCCTCAAACTAATTGGCTACATCAAGCATAGGAAGGTCATCATTCTTGTTGATAGTGGAAGCACCCATAATTTTATTCATCGTCACATTGCCCAAGAAACTAATTTTTATATCCGTGCAATCAATAATTTCCAAATCATGATTGCTAATGGTGGGTCCGTGAAATTTGGAGGGTGTTGTGAAAATGTGTGTCTCCAAATTGGTGACTACCACCTGAAATCTCATATGTTTGCTATCGACATGGGCAGTTGTGACATTGTGTTGGGTGAAGACTGGCTAAGGGATTTGGGTCCCATTCTCATGGATTTTAAGCAATTAACCATGCAATTCGACCACGAGGGCCAGCAATATAAATTACAAGGAATCCCCGTCAGTTCCCCTGAGATCATTAGTTCCCATCGCATGGAAAAACTGCTCAAAAAAGGTCATTCGGGCGTTATTTCCCAAGTCCATACCATACAAGCAACTAAGACACCCTTTGTGCCGCAGGACCTCCAATCCATCCTCTCTAAACATCAAGTGGTTTTTTCCACTCCCTAGGGACTCCCTCCTTCCCATGGTGTTCATGATCATTCCATTCCTCTTGTCCCAGGAAGCCTTCCTCCCAATATTTATCCCTATCGTCAGCCCTTTCCCCCAAAAAATGAAAATGAGAAAATGGTTCAAAAACTTCTTAACGCAGGTGTTATCTGCCCTAGTACGAGCCCCTACTCTTCTCCTGTGGTCATGGTCATGAAGAAAGAAGGTTCTTAGCGCATGTGTCTTGATTTTTGCGCCCTCAACAAACTCACTATTAAAGACAAATTTCTCATTCCTATCATTGATGACCTATTGGATGAATTGAGTGGAACCTAGTTCTTTATTAAGCTTGATCTTCGTTCTAGCTACCACCAGATTCATATGAAAGAGGCAGACATTCATAAGACTGCCTTTAGAACTCATGAGGGCCATTATTTTTAGGTCATGCCCTTTGGTTTGTGTAATGCTCCCTCCACTTTCCAAAGCCTCATAAATCATGTCTTATGTCCTTTTCTCTGTCATTTTGTCTTAGTTTTCTTTGATGATATCCTCATCTATAGAAAAACCTGGACAGACCATCTTGCTCATGTGGATCGAGTTCTCCATCTACTCTCATAGCACCAACCTTTCCTGAAACAATATAAATGTGATTTTGGTGCCTCATAAGTAGAATACTTGGGTCATCTTGTTGGAAAGCATGACGTCAGGGTGGATCCTAAAAAGATTGAATCTATGCAAGACTGGACTTACCCAAAGACTCTCAAAATCTTGCGTGGATTTCTAGGCTTTTCAAACCTTGAAGATAGCCATGTGCACCACTCCAGTCTCGACACTTCCTGATTTCACAAAGACCTTTGTCCTGGAATGTGATGCTTCAGGAAAAGAATTTGGCATTGTCCTTATGCAAGAGGCTTGACCTTTGGCCTTTACCAACAAACAACTGTTGGAACGAAATTTGGGTAAATCAATCTATGAAAAGGAAATGTTGGCTATTATGCATGTCGTTGATCTTTGGTGCCCTTATTTATTGGGGAAACGCTTCCAAATTAAGATAGATCATCAAAGCCTCAAGTATTTTCTGGAACAACACATTTCCTCCCAGAGCAACAAAAATGGGTGACTAATCTCTTTGGATATAATTATGAGATCATTTACAAGAAAGGCAAAGACAATGTGGTTGCGGATGCACTTTCCCGAAAATATGAAGATGAAGGGTCCCTTTTTCTCTCTCCTTCATTGTACCAGATTGGCTCCAAGTCGTTCGCCAAGAATGGCTACACGATCCCAAAAGTTCGCATCTGATACAACAATTGCAGTCCAATTCTCCAGTTTCCCCAGGGTACTCTTGGCTTCATGATGAGCTTCGATACAAAGACCGTTTGTATTTAATTAAATAATCAAAACTTAAATCCAGGGTACTTTATGAGATTCATGCTACACCCATAGTTGGGCACTCAGGGTTTACCAAAACCTATGACAGGGTCAAACATTCTTTCTTCTGGGAGGGTATGAAATAGGACGTTCATAATTTTGTGGCTGAATGTGATGTGTGTCAATGCAACAAGGGAGAAACATTCAAATCTCCTGGCACACTACAACCGCTTTCGATTCCACATGCTATTTGGTGGGATATCTCTATGGATTTTATTGTAGGCTTACCTAAATTGGGCAATAAATCAGTCATCATGGTGGTCGTTGATCGCCTTTCCAAGTATGCTCATTTATGTGCTCTTCAACACCCATTTAAAACATCCAATGTGGCTCAACTTTTCATGGATCAGGTCTTCAAGCTTCATGGCATGTCGAATTCTATTGTTTCTGATCGCGACCCAAATTTTACCAGCAATTTTTGGCAAGAACTGTTCAAACTACAAGGCACCCAATTGCATCTCAGCACAACTTATCATCCCTGGACTGATGGTCAGACTGAAGTTTTCAACAAGTGTTTGGAAACATATTTGAGGTGTTTTGCATCGGAAAAACAAAATTAGTGGGCTCAAGGGTTGCCATTAGCTGAATGGTGGTACAACACTTCATACCATACAACTACCCACATGACTCCTTTTGAAGAAGTATATGGACAAAATTCACCTTTAGTTCTCTCATATTTACCAGGTGTCTCGAAGGTCCAGACGGTGGATCAAATGCTTACAGTTCGAGAGGCTATTCTCCATACCCTCAAAGAGAATTTGGTCATGGCCTAGAATCACATGAAGCAACAAGCAGATCAAGGTCGCTCTGAACGTCAATTTGTAGAAGGGGATTAGGTGTTTCTTCAGCTGCAACCTTCCAAGAAAAATTCCCTCAAGGCTAACCATTGTCAGAAACTGGCACCCAAATTTTATGGTCCTTATACCATTCTCAAGCGTGTGGAATAGGTGGCCTATCAGTTAGCTTTGCCTATTCATTCTAAGGTACATCCTATTTTTCATGTTTCCTGCTTAAAGAAGGTGATTGGAACTAAGTGCCAAACTCAAACCAAACTTCTCGAGTTGGATGAAGAAGGCTTCATTTGGCTACAACCAGAAGTTGTTTTGAACCAGCGTGAGCGTCGTCTGGGTCAGTGAACCATCAAGGAAGTGTTAGTCCAGTGGAAACATACAACCCCAACAGATGCCACTTGGGATCCAGCTACCATTCTGCAACAATTTCCACATCTCAAGCCTTGAGGACAAGGTTGTTTTTAAGGGGGAGGACATGTTAGAGACCTAACCCCTCACGTAGTTAGAATAATATATTTCGATGTAATAAAGGTCAATATTAATAAGGCCTAGCAATAAGGAATAATAAGTCGAATGTGAAAAGACTCAATAGAAGCTTCCACTTCTAGAAGGATCTTCCTCTAGATGGTTCTTTTGATAGACATATTTAGTATAAAGAGGAGTTGAGGGTATGAGAACTATTGTCTTGGATATTATTGTAATAGAGCTATGCTCAGCTGGAGGTTGCCCCCTCAAAGAGGCAAGTGAACATTTCTCTCAGAATTAAAGTGTTCTTTCTGGTGTTATTCTGATATCTTTTCTGTATTATTGTGGTGTTGTTCTGGTTATATTGTTGTTTATATGCCATTGCTAGCATTATATTTCCATTCTACATTATTTTTATATCTAGAATATTACAGTTTAAAAACATATATACATTGTATTTATATGATATTATAAATTTTGTTTTAAAGTTTAAAAATATATATACATGGTATTCTTTACCTTAAATTTTTATTTCGTTTCATTATTATTTTATTTAATCCATATTATATTTTTTTCATTATTATTTAAATTTAATTTTTTTAAATAAAAAAAATATTATTTAAAACTATTATATTTAATTATATAAATATAAAAATGAATTATTTATTTTAATCATAGAAAAATATTTAAAATATGAATAATAAGTATTATTATTATTAATTTAACTTTATATATATATATATATATATATATATATATATATATATATATATATATATATATATGGAGAAATTTAATTAGATATCACAATATTATTAAAACTATGTAATTCACATGATTATAATTTATTATATAAATTTATTTTTAAATAATTAATAATAAATTTTATAAATGTAAATTAAAAAGTTATTATTGTAAATATATTTGTTTATGTTGAACATAATGTAAATGAAGAAAGGAAACTTATATGATAATTATGATTTTAAATTTTATGAATGAAAAATATTTTAGTTTATGCAATATATTGTTATATTGTTTAGTACACGATTGAAAAAAAAGAAAGTTTTTCTGTATATCACAATATTAAATCATATAATTACAATATCTATCTATATATATAGTAATAAATTATAATTAAAGTTTAAGTTTTTATAAAGACATATCTTCAATATTTACAAAATTTGAATTGTTTTTATTTTGTGTTTTATTTTCAAAATCGGAATATAAAGGAATATCTGTAAAATAACTTTGTCAATCTTCGAAGATTAACAAAAATATCTATTTAGAAAGCATAGAAATCAAAGAATGGATTATTATTTTCAACGAAAAATATTTGTACAATCAACAACATATTCACTTTCCCGAGGTCATAGTTCCCAAGGTCATAGTTTGTGAGGCCACAGTTACAACAGATGTCAAAGTTCCAAAGGTCATAGTTTCAAGGTCATAGTTCCGAGGTCAATGTAACATATGGTTTCAGAATTGAGTCTCATGTCCATCCCTAGATTGAGCAATTGTTTCACCATCAAGTTTGATACTTTATTTTTTAACCCTAATTGAAGAAATTTGATACTTTATTAATTCCTTTTAATTTTGTATTTAAAGTTAAAAAACACATATACACGGTATTGTTTATCAATCCAAGAATAAGGCTACACACATGTCTACCATTGGAGCATATGCAGGAATCAGAGATCATTTTGGGATTCATAAGACAACTGTACCTCAATTGACAAGGTTGACACCTCAACAAATGAATGAAAGAAGAGCAAAGGGAGTATGTTTTAATTGTGACACCAAGTACAATAAGGGGCATAAATGCGGTGAGAAGAAATTATTCTACATAGACTATGAAGAAGAAGATCAAGAATTGCAACCATCACACGATCTAGATCTAGAAGAGACTACTCCAATGATATATTGTCAAACATTCGTCGGCATCAGTACTCCACAAACCCTCAAGACACAAGGATGCAATGAAAAGAAAAAAGTAACAGTGTTGATTAATTATGTTAGTACCCATAACTTCATCAATTACAAATTAGCAAAAGATCGAGCAATTGATTTGTATTTCCAGCACCAAAGTTTCAAGTAATGATTGCAAATGGAAGTACCATAAATTGTTCTAGGAAGTGCTATAGTATTAAGTTCAGTTTGGGGAAGTGTTTTTTTTAATATTCCATGATTTCCATCCAAATGGGTGGTGTTGATGTTGTATTAGGGGTCCAACGGTTACATTCATTGGGAACAATGGCCCTTAATTTTCAAGATCTTTTCAAGAGATTTTCCACAGAGGCAAGGAAATTGAGCTTCAAGGTATCCAAGGGAAACCCTCTAAGGTGATAAACTCTAATAGCATGAAAAAAATAATAATAAAGCAACACCATGGTGTAATTGCACATTTTTTCTCACTATATGTTCAAACACCTATATCCTCTACTCTAGTAGATATCCAAATAGCTATCCAAAACCATTCCAAGGTATTTGGAGAGATGCCTAAGGGTCTTCCACTTGTTCCATATCATGACCATGCTATTCATTTGCAACCAGGAAGTGTACCACCTAACATTAGGCCTTATAGGTATCCTTATGCACAAAAGAGTGAGATTGAGTGTATGATCCAAGAAATGTTAGAGGCAGGCATCATTCAACCTAGCCAAAGTTCTTTATCTTCATCGTTAGTGATGGTTATGAAGAAGGGGATGGCTCATGGTGTATGTTTCCAGATTATATACAACTTGAAAAAATGACCATCAAAGATAAGTTTCCTATTCACGTCATTCATGAATTATTAGATTAATTGCATGGAGCAATCTTGTTTACTAAGTTAGATCTTCGTTCGGGATATCATCAAATCAGAATGAGGTAGGAAGAACTTCCCAAAATAGCCTTTAGAACACATGAAGGTCATTATGAACTTTTGGTTATGCCATTTGGACTTACTAATGGCTGAGTGCAAGAACTTGGTGGCCGAAAAAGTGGCAAGGGCTTGATTAAGAACGCGCACTCGCAGGAACGTGTGCGCGTTCTTAGGAACACGCATGTGTTCCTATACCTATAGGTTCGGATATGGCCAAACCTCCATGTAGATCACCACATAGGTTTAGTGGAAAAACCATGTGTGCAGTCTTAAGAGCGCATGCACGGTCTTAAGACCATGCACACAGTCTTACTGGTAAAAATATATTAAGGGCTCGAGCGCGATTTGTGTCCATTGTGCACAAATCGCGCTCACACTTCTCTCATTGGAAAAATACAGTGGAGTTAGAGAAGAGAAAGAAAGGGAGGATGAGGCCACCGTGTCCAGGTATGTTACATTTTTCTTAATTTTAATCCAATTTAGTATTTTTCTCCCAATAATCTAAATTTAAAAAAATATGTAATATTGTATTTTAAATAAAAAATGAACCTAATTTACATGTCATGGCTTTTAAATTGCAACATATATAATACAATGGAACCCCAAGACAATTTAAACCGCTCACAAGAAAACCAAGAAGATCAAAACCCTAACCCACCACCACCACACAATGTAAACACTGAAATTGATGAGGGTTTGGCTATATTATGAACCCTTGAGGAACAATTAAGGGAGATTAGAAATCCTAGTAGACTCTCCTTGGCCACTTCTTTGGACATCATTGTGCAGTCTAGGTCATGGTCTACGTTAAGCTCTGGGTCTAGTGACAAGATATTTGGAGGAATAGAACCTATTGAAATGGACATTATGATCGTTTGGAGGCTTGGAGATTATGAGATTGCACTGCGCCCAAATTGAAAGGACTGTTTAGAGGTGGAGAGATAGTGAGATTGCAATGAACCATTTGGAAGCCCAGACATCATGAGATTGCATTACACCCGAGTTGAAATGATTGTTTGAGGCGGAAATATGTGAGATTGCAGTGCATCCTTTGGAATGTCGGATTGGATCAAATAATGATTGGGGTTATATTATATATTTTCTAGGAAGGGGTGGAGATCAGAAAATGTGTTGCAAAGAGAACATCATTTGCATTCATTTCATTAACATTTTTTATTTTGCAGTTTGTTTTCTTTGCTGATATAAATTTCCTTAAGGCTGGCAGAGCATAGAGAGTAGGTATGAGCTTTGATTTCATGAATATACAAATTAATCTTCTATAAGTGAGTGGATTAATCAAGATCTGTGTGCGGGTAAAAGATAATGACTAATAGAGGAAAAACAACAAGTCATGATAGGTTTCATTATTTTGGGCATTGTCAAGCTCTAGGTCAATGTCTAAATCTATATCTATCTCTATGTCATGGTCTCTCTACGTCAATCTCTGGGTCATCGTCTAAATCTATCTCTAGCTCTATGCCATGGTCTAGGTCATGGACTAGGTGTATGTCATGTTGTACATCAAGATATGGGTTATTGTCTAAATCTAGATCTAGCTCTATGTCATGGTCTAGGTAATGGACTAGGTGTATGTCATGGTCTAGGTCATGGTCGTGGTCGTGGTCGTGGTGTATGTCAAGGGGGGGGGGTAGAGAGTGAGAGAGTGAGAGTATGGGGGGTCTATGTCATGGTCTATGTAAATATCTAGGTCAATGTATAACTCTAGATCTAGCTATATGTCGTGGTATAGGTCATGGGGGAAGATAGTGAGAGTGAGAGAGTGAGAGGAAGAGGGGAAAAAGAGGGGGGGTAGAGAGTGAGAGGAAGGGGGGGGGAGATGGAAGAGGGGTTATATAATGAAAATATATCAAGGTGGGGAAAGTGGGGGAGAGAGAGGGATACATGGAGCGAGAGATCAGGGGTTAGATGCAAGAGGTAAATATAGAATGGATAGAGATGGATTGTTTTAGAGTGTGATAGGGTGGGAGAGGAAGACCAAGAGGGGGATTTAGAGAGAGAGAGGTGGGAGAGAGTGTGAGAGTGATACTAACAACAAGAAGAGAGAGAAATATGTGGTAGATGTAGGAGATAAAGAAGGTAGATATAGTGGGAGGGAGAGATAAAGGGGAAGAGAAATGAGGAGAGAGACAAAGAGAGAGAGAGAGGATGATACTTTGAGGGGGGGAGAGAGAGAGAAATGGGGGAGGAGAAGGGAGGGAGGAGGGAGAGAAATAAATGGATGGAGAGAGAGAGGGAGGAAGGGAGAGATTTGAAGAGGCGAGATATAGAGAGGGATTCAAACATTGATTGTGAATAAACAATATCGAATCAACTATAAGATTATGCTTATATTAAAATAAAAAATCAGAATCAACATACCATAATCATCATTAAATTATGTGAGATCATTATCAAACCATAGATGAACAATAATATCCATAAAACATCCTTATTAAACAAGAGGTACAACCATGTTGCACTTAGGGCTTGGGTGTGCATGGGGTTAAGGGTAGAGTATAGGTTATGTGTAGGCTTAGACAGAGCTAGGGGGTCTAGGTCTAGTTCATGGTCTAGGTCATGGTCATGTTCATATAAGTACTCATATAAGTAATCCATTGGAAGAAGAACAAAAAGTTAACACTCACCTTATAGGCGATGCTACATTTCTATGTTGCACATATCCTTTATTCGTTGTGAGACATGTCTCACCTTTAGGTGGATAGAGAGAGAGGGAGGTAGAACTAGGGGCAAAGAGGAGGAGGCAGGGAGGGAGAGAGAGAGAGGAAAAGAGAGAGTGAGAGTGAGACTAACAACAAGGAGAGAGAGAGAGAGAGAGGAAGTGGGGCTAGAGACATAT
>ML779793.1:169533-192657 GCA_009831015.1 Picea engelmannii
GGGGGGGGTTAGATGTAGGAGAGGGAGGACAAAGATAGAGAAGAAGGAAATGATTTTTAGGAACGTCCACACGTTCCTGGAGCATGTGCGCTCTCTATAGCACGTGCACGTTCCTAGAGCGCGTGCCCACTTGTTTGAATTCAAATTTTTTAGGTGGGATTGACAAGGTGTATGTTGACCTAGTTGGCTCAAATTTAGGTTTGAGATGACAAACCTAGTGGTTTGGTCTGCAAATTCATAAAAAGATCATTTTTTGTGACTACCCCTCTATATCTTTGTCTTTGACGTTATGTTTCTATAGGCCAAACAATTCAGTTGTTGAAAAAATTATAGACATAGATCGAGTCGGTTATGCAGATTTCAAATATATAATGTTTTTTAAAAATCATTATTGTTTACTATTTTTAATCTATTTGTGTCTTCACATGTATCAAAATCCTAGAATACATACCTCTCTTAGTTCTACTATAACATTTTCCCGGCATAACCATTTCTTAAATGAGTTATATGCGAAACAAGAGGAGACCGATACCTACGATTTTAAAAAAATAAATGTTTTCATCATTTTAGGACCCTTTTATCATGCACGCAGAAAAGACATTGTAATTTCAGGCATATGTTAACTTTGATCATTAAAAAAAAATATTAAATTAATATTAAAAATTTCCAAAAAATACACAACACAAGCAAAACATGTTCTCTACAAGTATACAAGTTTTTGGAATGAAATTCCATCGTTAAGACACTCAACATCTGCACGAACGGAAACATATGCCTTATATTTTTTTGGAAAAATAAGATACCACTTTTAGAAAAAAAAAACAAATTTGATGTAGTTATTCACAATGTCTATGAATAAAAGTTGTATATTTGGAAAACAAATTCAATTTCCTATGTTTCATATTCTTACACCATATTCAAATTCATTGTAAAAGTACCTTGAATAATCCCTCCAACTTAACAGGTTGTTGTTTTTCCAGGTTTGCATTGCCACTAATGCGTCATGAGAGACCATCATTAGCTTGCACTCACCCTAATGCACCTTCAACATTTCAAAGATTGATGAATTATATTTTCAAACCCTTCCTTAGAAAATTTGTGTTTGTATTTTTTGATGACATACTAATCCACGACAAATCTTGTTCAAAACACGTACAACATGTTGATAGAGTATTACAATTTTTGGAAGAGCAACAACTTTATGCAAAGCCTTCCAAGTGTGCCTTTGGGGTTCAAAGAGTGGAATATTTGGGTAATATTGCATCTCATGAAGGTGTAAAAGTGGATCCTAACAAAATTAAATCTCTGAGGGTATAAGGTTTAACATGCCCCTTCCCTTCAAACAAGTGTTACAGTCCTCAACTGCGGTTGTTTCTACATGAAGAACCCATCTTCCCATATCACCTCTTCCACTGGTAGATTCTTCCATTTGACAAGGTACTCAATAATTGCTCGAGAACTTTGACCTCACAAACTATGACCCAAGGATCAAAGTTTGAATATTGTAATGAGGTTTGAAGATGCAAACAAAGAGTTACAGGAAAGGAGGCCCATTTCAAAATTGGGACCCCTTATCACTATCATTTGTAAAGGGAAGTCATGATTTTGAAGTCGGGCGTGATCATTGAATCAAGTCAAGGTTGAAGCACTTTGGTGAAAAGAGGGCTTGATTTTGAGGTTTTTAGACTTATCCAAGAAATATGGTTATGGTTTTAGAGGGCTTGATTTTGAGGCTTTTGACGAATCCAAGAAATATAAGATATCCTTCATTAAACCATTGAAAAAACATTTTTATATGAATTATTTTCTTTATAAATCCATATCTATTTAACTAGCCAAATCACTAACATTTTATTTTTTTTTGTAAATGAGTGTGTGAATCTATATTGCTTTATAAGGTTATAATACAAAACGGATGCAAGGATTCCCAAGATCTGCCTTAACGGAAACCATATCTGGGGTCCTTGGAGTGCAGTATCTGAAAATAAGCAAAAAGTGTCTGGGTCACCACGACAGGAAACCAACCCAACCTACCATAATCCAGTCTAAAAACTTCATCAAAAGAAATCAAAAAAGTCTGAACATGGTGGGGTGAGATCCTACTCTGAGAGACAAGGTCTAGGCGGATCCTGTGCTAGTCTAGGTTGATGGGGTGCTCTCCGTCCCCTTTTTGTTGTGTCGCGTCCTCCTCCCTCTCTTCCACCAGACGTAGCTTTCTGATGCACGTTGGGGTTCCATTACTGTCGGTTGGAGTGATAACTATCTGGTGTACGTAGCGTGGATAGAGATGAAATTATCCTGCCATCCACTCCAGTTTCTCCTATTGTCTTTTCTGGTCCTCCACCAGCCTTTTTACCCCCATCTCCAGGTTGCTGAGGCGGTTGAGAATTCCTATGTGCTCTTTCTTCTACTCTTTGGTTTCCATCCTATTGGTCTCCCCCCGGTTCGCACACATCTTACCTATCAACATTTTGGTTCTCCAAGCCTCCTCCACCGTCCTATGGTAGAGGGTTATCCTTGATTGTGTGGTTCCAAGGTTTTGTATACCCCCTGCTTCTTGGGTTAGTGCTGACCAGGCTTTACCCCTGCGGGCGTTGTTAATTTCTCCCTCCCATCTTTTGATGATCGTCTTCCCCTTGGTGTCTACCTTCATGAGGAAGGTGCTCCTTGCGTCCCTGGCTGCCTGTTCAATTCTTGTCATCCAGAGGGCGCTCTGTGGAGGTTCCCTTCCCTGGGGGCCTCTCTTGCTGTTGGTTTTCTTCATGCACACAATATTAACTTGCAGGTGGTGGTTCTTATGTTGGGTTCTTTCCCTGTTTCGTTGCACCTCCTTCTGATAAGTAAGGTGGCCCCTGTAATTGCGATGCCTTGTTCTGTGATATGTTCTGGTGTCCCAGCCTTTATGGAGCCAACCCGGTTGTGGTCCCATCCTCACAATCATGATCTCCTCATTCAGGTGGTCCTTCTAGTCAAAAGACTCTGTTCTAGAGCATGTGCATTTGATGGCCCTGTCATTATCCCTGTGCCAATGCTCCGCCCTGCGCATTGTACGCCATCCCTTTCCCAGTCCCATCTCAGTACTTAGGTGAGGTGTGTTCCTACTTGGCCCTGGTGAGACATGCCATCCATCATCCTTTTCCACCTACGAGTTAGGTCCATCGTCCTTTGCCGCCTACAATTTATCTCTTCTGCTTTCCAATGGGTAACTTATGTACTTATTTTTATTGATGGGGTTGTGGTGTCGTACCTTCGCCTAATGTCTGATGTGGGTTTGGATTTGCAATATTATTTGATTGGTGGGCCATCAGATTCTTTCTGGGACCTACGTGTCCTACAGTTTCTGTTGTGCCTCCATTCTTGTCGTAATCTTCCGTACTACTCCTGTTATCCTAGTCTTTTGTCGCAAGTTGGGTGCAGTCTGCTCAGAATTGACCTTGCAGGATGTTGCTCCATATTGTGTCCAGTTTTGGACCTTCGTACTTGACCCCCTCATTTTCTATTTTGTCTGCCAGTCCATTTGCTTCCCTCCTCACCCAACAAAACTCCACATTGATCCCTGCCCGCAAGTGCTCCTGGATTTTTTTCAGTAGGTAGGCCAATCGCTAGTGCCTCTGGATCTTGCATATTCTTGTACCATTTTGGAGTTTTCTCACTGTGTTGATGACTAGCGTGGAGTCTCCTTCCACTATGACGCTTGTCATCCCCTCCCAGCTAAGAATCTCCAGGGCCCTGAATTTTGCGGCGTTATTGGTGGATTTTCCCAAGCTCCCCGCGTATAGTCATATGATGTTCCCTATATTGTCCCTAATTACTCCTCCCAGACCTATTCTTCCTGGGTTTCCTTTCGCCGCCCCATAAAAATTCTACTTGAGAGAGCCTGGAGGTGGTGGTTTCTAGTTGCGCTCACCTACTTGGAGTTGTGGTTGTTGTCTGTTTGGATTGGGGTTGCACCCACCGATTAGTTGGAAAACCTCTAGGACTCTGGAATCCTGATCAGTGGGTTGCGCGCTACCCTCTTGGAAGTTGCTTATCATCATCGTCTCACGTATCATGGAGTTTATTGTTTTCTTAATCTTCCCTTCTGACCATCTTTGGTTTCTAAAAATGCGCTTGTTCCTTTCCTTCCATGTCGACCATATGATCATTCCTGGGGTGAGGATCCAAAAGAGGTTCACCTCTTCTTGGTCACTGTAGTTTTCTCTCCAGAGCTTGATTGTTGCGGCTATGTTACCATGGATCCTGACTGACTGACAAAAGATACTTGTTGCCTAGTCCCACAGTTCTGCAATGTAGGCGCATTTGTTGAGGAGATGGTTGGTTGTTTCTTCCTGAGTTTGACATAGATGACATCTTGGCATACCAGTGAAACCTCTTTTCCTTAGGTTATCCCAAGTTAGGATGCGGTTGTGTAATATTATACACCGGAAGATCTTAATCTTTGGCCATTGGGGGTTGTTCCAGAGCTTATCCTAGTGTTGCGCTAGGCTGTCTTGGTCTGGGTCCGCCATATAGTGTCAGACTTCTTTTAGGTTGAATTTTCCTCCATCCTTTTTGCCCCACCTCAGTTGGTCTTCTCCTTTCGTTACTGTTATTTTCCATCTGCCAAGTTCCTCCTCCACCAATTTTATTGTTGTTGCAGGTATCTCATTGTTATGAGGAATAATCGTGTCCTAGGTTCTCCATTTGTTGTGGCCCATTCCCTGTTTCCAGTATCGACAGACGCTGATTTTTCCTTGCGTGATGATGTCTTGTTGGAGTATCCCTCTGCCCGGGTTTTCCATCCTTGGTTCCTATTGCCAAGCGTCCTCCAAGAATCTTGTTGTTCTGTCATTCCTGATTTCCCAAAATTTGTTTGTCTGAATCCATGCTTTGTTGCGCCATGCTAGGTTCCAGATGGTTGAGCCTTCCCTGGTTCCTCTAAAGCGGATTTTGTCCTGGTCACAGGTATTCGGTGCGTACTTTGAATTCCATAGGTTTACCCAAGGTTTTTTAATTTCTTTGACCCAACGCCACCATAGTTTCGCCCCATATGCATTGTTGGTCATTTGTAGATCTTGCAACCCCAAGCCTCCTTTGCTTTTTGGCCTATAGGCTTTCTCCTAGGCCACTAGAGCCCATTTTTTCTTTGTTTCTACACCTCACCACAGGAATTCCCTCTGCATGGATCTAATTTTCTGTAGAATCCTCTGTGGAGTGGGGAAGACTGTCATCATATAGTTTGGGATAGCTTTTAATACAGTCTTAGTTAGGATCACTCTGCAAGCTAGATTAAGGGACCTATAAGTCCAGTTTTTTAACCACTTATGTAAGCTGTTTATTACTCCTTCCCAAGTCAACAACTTATATACTTTGATTGTCAAAGGAACCCCCAAATACTTGGTTGGGAGTGTTTTCCATTCAAAGCCTAAAATGTTTTTTCAAATTCCTTTGGATAGTTGGGATGGTATTAAAGAAAAAGATCATCGACTTGGAGTGGTTGATCTCAGCACCCGAGGCTTCTCCAAAATCTTCTAGGATGCGTTTGTAGGCTTTGGCTTCTTTGACCGTGGGTATGTTGTGAAGGAGTGTATCATCTACAAACTGTTGGTGGGTTGAAGTAGGGCAATTTTTGAAGGGTTTGAGCCCTGTTATTTCTCCATTTGTTGTTATGCTCTTTATGCTCTTGTTGAGGCCTTCCATCATCAAAATGAACAGGAAGGAGGACAACGGGTCGCCTTGTCTGATCCCTCTCGCGGGCCAGAAAGGTTTGGTCGGGGCTCCATTGATTAGTAGAGAGTAGCTTGTTGTGGATACTAAGCTGACAATCCAACTGATCCAGTGTTGGGTGAAACCAAAGGCTTCCAAAGTCTTTATCATGTAATGCCAGCTAATTTTATCATAGGATTTTGCTAGGTCCAGTTGTATTAACATTCCCCGACTCTTCTAAAGTTTTAAGGTGTGAATGATCTCATGCGCCTGGATGATATTGTCCATTATTTGTCTACCTTCCATGAAGCCTGCCTGTTCTTGTGAGATCAGTGAAGGTAGGAGGGGTTTCAATCTATTTGCCATGACTTTGGAGGTAATCTTGTATATCATGTTACAAAGTGCTATGGGTCTGTACCGGTTTGGGGTTTTGGCTTCATTTTCTTTAGGGATTAAGGTGATCATGGTTTCGTTTAGTGATTTAAGGATGGAGGCAGACCTTCTAGAGTCCTCTACTACCTTATAGATGTCATATTTGACAATTTCCTAGTAGGATTTGAAGAAATCCACAGTGAATCCATATGGACCTGGTGCTTTCCCACTGGGCATTTCCTGGAGAGCTTGATCAACTTCATCCGTGGCAATAGGTTTTTTCAAGAAGATGTTTTGTTCCTCGGTAACTGGGCGTGGAATATGCTAGGTTATTTTCCGGATGGCCTTCGATCTATCTTGATGAGGTTCTTGGAAAATCCCATGGAAGTGGTTGACCAGAGCGCTTTCGATCTCTTGATGTGACTCGCGTTTGATTCCATCCTAGTCCTTGATCTTCAGTATTTTGTTATGGGCTCTTTTGGCCATGGTTGTTCTATGGAAGAAATTGGTGTTCCTCTCTCCTTCCTTTAGCCATCAGATGTGGGACTTTTGATGCCAGAGTGTTTCCTCCTGCTGGCATCGCGCCTCCCATTCTTGTGTCATTTGGAGCTCTTCCTTTTTCGGGTTCTCCATATAGCCTTCCCGTAACCAAGTTTCTTGGAGTTTTTTCATTTTTTCTTTGATGTCGTTTCTCTCTGTGTTTATATTCTCAAAGATATCCATGTTCCATTCCTTAAGTTTTTTTCTGATGTATTTAAGTTTCTTGTGTAGTTTGAACATCCTAGTCCCTTGCTCCAGTTGCTCCTCCCACCACCATTGTTTGATTTTTTCCTTGAAAGTCGGGTGATCGATCCAGAGTTTCTCGAATATGAAGGGTCTATTCTTAGGTGTTGTTTGGAAGCCTGCTTCCAGTTGTACTGGCCAGTGATCAGATCCACCCCAGAGGAAGATGTTGTAGTCTAAGGTTATCCCATGCATGATGATTGACTCCGATATAAGGAATTGGTCAAGTCTTGTAGCTACCTGGAACTGGTTCATCCATTTATTGGTCCAGGTGAACTGGTCGTTCTTGGTTTGGAGGTCTACCATCTCTTCTCTGTCTATAAAATTTGAAAACTCCTCCGCATCCTGATCCAATCTTCTCGTACCCCCCTTCTTTTCTGCAAGGGAGGTGATAATGTTGAAGTCCCCTGCCAGTATCCAGTGGAGGTTGGTGGCTCGACCTTTTATATCTTCTAGGTCTCAAATCATTCATTTCTTTTCCTTTGGCCCATGGGGCCCATACACATTTGTGCATAGAATCTCCTCCGTATTTCCTATGATTTGCATGCGTATCGTTAGGATGTACCTGGTTTCCTCGGTTGCTATTAAATTTAGGATTTGTGGGTTCCACAGAGTGAGTATTCCACCTAACCTTTGGTGGTCTTCAATAGCTACCATCTTTTACTTGTGCTAGTGTTGTTTACCGATTGCCTCCATTCTTTCTGTAGTACATTTCGTCTCTTGAATAAAACAGAGATCTGATTTCTCCTGCTTTAGTTTATTCCTAAGGATTCTTTGTTTTCTTGGGTTGTTTAGGCCTCTTATATTCCAAGTTATAACCTTCATTTTTAAACATGTGGGGTAGAGTGGGGAAAGAGTTTCTTGATCTTACCCAAGTTTATCAGTAGCTCTCCCAACTCCTGTAGTGCTACGTTGTTTGATTTCCTGCCTTTTTTCCTTCTCATCTGTTTGGGTGATGGCTGTGATTGTCCCTCACTGGCTTTCACTCCTAGGTGCCCTATCTCCCCATGTGTGTGCTTTTGTCCTCTGTCTTTGGCTTCCTCCAGTAGGAGGAACATGTATTAGATGCGGTCGAGTTGCTATGTTGGTACGTTGTCGACTCCCTGCCTTTTCCATTATTCTAATATGTGCAGAAGGTCTATCCATTCCCTTTCCACCAAGTCTTTGAGATCAGGGTATTCTGTACCTACTTCGTGATCTGATCGCAATCTATGTTTTGGATCCATTCCTCATCCCTGAATTCCAGACTTATGGCTTATGATAGTGCTCCATAAACATCCATCTCTATACAGATTCTTGCATACGATGTGTATCTTCCTTTTAGGGTGGCTTCTGAGGTCTTCACATATTTGCCCAATTTGTTTCCTATTGCTTCAAAGGTAGAGGGAAACCAATAGTCTAGGGGTAGGGAATAGAGTCTCAACCATACTGGTACCTTTTTGAACGTTTCTTTCTCTGGGGAAAATTTTTCTTTCTAGGGTTGCATGTAGAGTCTCGCTGAGGTGTAGAAGTATGGACCTCCCTCGAAGACTTTGTCCCTGTCCTCCAGGTTAATAAATACTGTTGTGAAGAAACCCTTCGAGCCTAGGTGGAGTTCAACTTCTCCATTTGGCTTCCAGTGGTATTTAATCCAGTTGCGCAGAGTTCTTTCTGTGGGCCATAACCCCATGAATTTGCATATGAGCACATGCATATTCAGTTGATCCCTATAGAGTTGCGTTTGTGGGTCTTCTAGTACCACCTTGGGTATCAATGTTCTTTTGGGTTTGCAGGGGTTGCGCTCCTCTATCTCGTTAACCTTCCCGGTCTTGTGATTTTCATTCTGAGTCTCCTTAGTGACTTCCTCCTTGGTCTCATTTTTGTCCCGACTTCTTTCTTGATGCTTCCCTGGGTCTGATCCCGAGGTTCCTATTGTTGGTGCCTTGAAAAATCCACTTCTTGGTCCTTTTCCTCTGTCCACCACTACCTGTTTGTATGAGGGGGTCCCCTTGCCCCCCCCGACTGCTCATGTTGCTCTCTGCTGTGGCCGCTACTTTCAAACCCTATCTCGTCGCGACTGTCAATCCCTTGTTCGGATCACTTGACTAAAAAAAAGTAGTATCCATTAAATCACTAACATTAATGATAATGGACCATGTTATTTGAAACTCATTATTACTTGAAATTATTAAATATTAAAAATAATAAATGCATAATAATATGTTCTCTAAATTTTGATTAAACTAATTATTTTTCAATTCACTAATATCAAATTATATTCTGATCAGTATAATTAAACTAATTAAATGACTTTAATCAATTAAACAATAAATGCATAACAGTATGTTCTCTAAATTTTGATCAAACTAATTATTTTGCAATTCACTAATTATTTTGATTTAAGTTCAAATCTCATGGGAAGTTGGGGTCAAATTTAACCACTGCATGGGTTGACCTTTACAATATTAGTGTGGGAAAATTGTAAATATGGAGCCCACCTCAAAATCCCAAAATCCCTTGATTGAGTATTAAAAAAAAAAAAAAAAAACTTCTATATAAATTAAGTCCACAATATTTAATTCTAGCTATATTTTTAATAATATATATTTTTAGAATCTAAACCATGAAAACAACATTCCTTCATTAAATTTTGATAACTTATTTATTTTATAATAAACACAAATATATCAAATTTAATTTTAATTGAACTAAATAAATTAATTATATAATTTCAATAAATTATAACTTATTATATATATATATATATATATATATATATATATATATCTTCGTTGTAGTTTTGTCTTCTTCATCCCATAAGATTTTACATAATCATTACAAACCATTATAGGTTTTTGTATTGTTGTAGTTCTGTCTTCTTGGTCCCTTAGGATTTTATACAAAAAAAAAAAAATTAAACCAAAAAAGGTTTCAATAGTTCACAAAAAGGTTCTTTGTTGTTCTTGAATTTGTTCATTTAAGAACTCTGTAATATTCCAGCGGCCCAATTCCAAGTGAAGTCCTTCTTTCGATGCCATGTCTGCTTCTTCGTTTATTTCCTTGTAAACATGTTGATAGAAAAAGGAATAAAAAACTCTCTGTAGTGTTTTAATATCTTCCACAATATTGGCAAGTCTGATATTGTTGCTTCTTTGAGTCCCATTTATCCAATTTATTACATTTTTTGAGTCTCCATAAATTGTTATCTTTTTGTAGTCCTTTTCAATTGCAAAGGCCAAGAGTAGTTTGAGGCTAAGAAGTTTAGCATAATTATTTGTTCCATTTCCCCGTCCAGACGTTAAGGTGTGGTAGTGCGTGTCTGAGAAGTATATTAACCCTCCACCTCCACAGGTATAGTGTTGGGAGGCTCCGTCAAAAAACCCCCAAGGTATTGATTTTTCAAAGGTTACTTCTCTTATCGTTCTGTTCTTTTTTCTTCCTTCGGAAGGAGCAAAGGAGAAAAGATTTCCAAACTGTTGAGCGTAGTTTTTTTCTGGAGCTATAAACACCTCATTAAAAGTGGCTTCATTCCTTGCAAGCCACACTCCCCAGATGATCAACAAAGGTAGTATTATGTATCTTTTGTAAGATAAGTTTTCCCACCAGTTCCTCTAAGCTTGTTCCAAAGTATGGCATGTCCATTGTAAATTTTTTGCCAGGGATCTGGAAACTTTTGTCCAAACCATTCTTATATAAGAACAGTCTAGGAAAATATGTTGAGTGGTTTCCCCCTCAATTTTGCACAAAGAACATCTACCTGGTCCAACAAAATTTCTTTTTTGGAGTATGTCCCAGGTTGGGGCTTTGTTTGAAAGCACGCTCCACCACAATAGTTTTGACTTAGCAAGGCAATTTTCCTTCCAGATCTTTTTCCACGACCAAACTGGTTCTGCTTGTACTAGTTATTGTATTAAGTGATTGTATCCTACCTTTAGGGTATATATGTCTGAGTCATTTATGTCCCACACCAGTTCATCTTCATGGTCTCTTAATCTGATCTGTGTAGATTTTAGGGCTGTGAGGTAGCTCTCTAGTTCAGTTGTCTCTTCATCATTTAAATTAAGTTCGGTGGTTGACTTCCACCCTTCAGTCCAGAGGGTTGTGGAGGGTTGGTCGACAAGGGAGTTTAATGAATCCATACCTTTTAATCTTAAAGAATGGATAATATGATCTCAAAGAAGGTGTTTCCCTTCACTTCCTATCCATGGATCTTCCCCCAGTCTTACATGAAGTTCATTCCTTGTTTTCCAAGCAAGTCCATCCCCGATAACAGAGAAAGGTTTTATGACAACCTTCCAAATCACGGAGACTCCTTTAAAAGTTTTATGAGCCCGTCTAATACATGACTCCACTGAGTCTGATTCGATGTACTTTCTTATGAATACTTTTTTCCAAAGGCTATTTGTGGTTAGTAGGAGCCAACCCCCTTTAACAACCAAAGCTTTTGAGAAAACATGTATAATTTTTAGGCCCCATCCACCTAGAGCCTTTGGGACTACAATCCTTTTCCATCTAACCCAAGGTGTCACATGTGTATCTTTCTTCCCACTCCACAAAAATCTGAAAGAGAGATTTCTAGCTGCCTCGAAAGTTCCTTTTGGGATCCAGGACAGAGCCATCCAAAAAACTGGGATAGCTTCCAAGAATGATTTTACTAAGACTAGTCTACCAGCCCTGGAAAGCCATCTATGGCTCCAGGATAATAGTATATTTTCCAATTTTTTGAGTAGCCATGTCCAATCCTCCTTCCTATAATCATTTTGTTTTAAAATAAATCCCAAGTACTTCATTCTGTCATCTATATTTTTCTCTTCGAAGGGAAAATTCTATCAAAACCGTCTTTTTTCGTTTTTTGAGAGGCAAAAGGAGGTAAGGGTAGAGTTCCCTTCATTAATAAGAATTCCAGTAGCTTTGGAGAAAATTTTTACAGTGTTCTTTAAAGTCTCGGCCTCCCCTTTTGTCCCTGTTGTGAATATGAGAATATCATCCACAAAGAGAAGGTGTGTGATTTGTAGAGTAGTGGAAATATTAATTCCCAGAAAGGATCCTGAACACTTTTATGCTTCAAGAGCCCTGCTCAGACCTTCAACCACAAGAAGAAAAAGCAGTGGGGAAAGGGGGCATCCCTGTCTTAAGCCCCTTTCAGATCTAAAAAAGGGGGTTGTTGAGCCATTTATGAACACTGAGAAAGAGACAGTTGTAATGCAACACATAATCCATCTGATGAAAGGGACTATAAAGCCTAAGTGAGTTAAAAGCAGTCGTATGTAGAGCCAACTTACTCTATCATAGGCTTTGGAGAGATTGATTTTTAGCACCGCACTTTTTAACTTTCTGGTCTTTATGTTGTGTAGAGATTCTTGTGCCACCCCTATCACTTCATGGATCTGTCTTCCTTCTAGAAACCCATACTGTTCAAGTGAAATTTTGTCAGAGAGGATTCTTTTTAGTCTTCTTGCTAAGACTTTGAACATGATATTATAGATACAATTGCATAGTGAAATAGGCCTGAAGTCATCCAATGAGTCTGGATTATATTTTTTAGGAATAAAGGCTATGAAGGTAGAATTTAGATTGAGTGGAATTTGTCCATTTATCCTTATCTCTTCAACTAATCTTAGAATATCATGTCCAATAAAGTCAAAGAAACCCATAAAGAACTCAATAGTCCATCCATCTAGCCCTGGGCTTTTTTCCTTTTGAAAATTGTTCATTACTTATTTTATCTCTTCTATGGTTACCTTTTCCATAATCATTTTGTTATCCTCCCCATTTGCAAAGCTTGGGAAGTACTGTGTCATTCAGATCACTTCTTCAATAGTGACCTTGTTTTCTGCTTTGTAGAGTTCCTGGAAGTAGTTTTTTCTGATTCTTGACATTCCTTCAAAAGTATGTTCCTACGTTCCATCTTGATCTTCAAGTTGCCAAATATTTTTCGTGCATTTTCTTCCCTTTGCATAAGCTTGAAATAGTTTTGTGTTCTCATCACCACTTTTCAGCCAAATGGCTCAGTTTTTTAATCCCCGTGTTTCTTCTTTTTCCTTAAGTAGTTTGTTTATCCTTTCTTCCAATTTGAGCAGATTAATTTTAGCTTCTATCGTCGCAAAGCCACCACCATCTTCCTCTGATATTTTTTTTTAACTAAGATTCCAGTTCCTTTAGTTCCAGGTCCTCCTTAAGTGTTTTCTGATAAGCCCATCTCTTTGTTTTTTCTTTGAGTTTGTGAATATTTTTGACAAAGTGTAACCCTGCCATATCATTGCTTTTTGGGTTGTAGGTTATCCAATTTTCCTTGACCAATTTTAAAAAAGTGTTGTCATTGAGCCAAATTTTGTTGAATTTGAAAGGACTGGGTGGCTTGTTCACCCCTTTCCTTAATTCGAAAAAAATGGATAGTGATCTGAGATTCCCCCATGTCCGATCCATTGTTTCATTTGAAAGGCTTTTTCAAGAAGAGTATCCTTTATCAAGAAGCAATCCAATCTTTTGGCTACACTGGCTTCACCCACTCTGTTATTTCTCCAAGTAGGTTTGAGTTTGACCGGCTCTATATCCAGAAAGTTGTGTTCTGCCAACTTTTGTGTGAAGTAACTAGTTAAAGAGTTTGTTCTCACATGTGTTCCCCATACTTCTGAAAAACCCAGGGAGAAATTTAAATCTCCCCCAAAGATTACAAGTTTATCTTTTAAGAAAGACTTGGAGAAAACTTTGTCCCAAAAGGGGCCTCTGTTATGACAGGGTCCATATATGTTGACAATGGTAAAGGGTTTGTCCAATTCTGTCAAGGTACCTGTTATATCGAGACCAAAGTCAAACCCCCAAGAGTTGAAAACTTTGATAGTGTAAGATTTCCATCCAATTACTAAACCTCGTGATCTTCCAATAGATTCCAACGTGATGAACTTCCAGTCTAGTAGTAAAGTAGAGAGTCTGTTAAAAACTTCAACCCCTTCCCCCATCATTTCTTGTAGAAGAAGGACATCTGAATGTTCTGCAAGAATCATCCTTTTTAGAGTTGGTCTTTTGAGGGGGGCAGCCAATCCCCTACAATTAAAAGAACAACATTTCATCAAGGCCCCTTCCCCAGGGTTCGCCTTGCTCTAAGCATCCTTTCTATAGAGATATGTTTTCCTGCTAGGAGGTCAATCTTAGCTTTCTTATGGGCCTTTGATATGAGAGATTTTATTTCTCTTCCACTTTTCTCTGAAGTATGTGGATCCAAGGTTAAGCCTTCTGGATGGTATTTTTTCATAGATCTTAAGAAGTAAGGCCCAGAGGAGGTGTCGGAAGAGGATGAAGAAGTGTCATCTATGACAGGAGTAGAAAGTGTAGGAGGAGGATCCAAAGGATGAGAGGATGAGGAGGAGACCGGAGTGGTCGAAGAGCAAGGGGGGAGTAGGGGAGTCTGCGAGAGGGAGGGGAGGACTGAAATGAGGGAAGGGGAGGAGAGATCAACCACTATGTACCATTTATAGATAAATTGTTTCTTAAAATGGTAATAGAGGGAGCAGGGTTAGCAGAGGTACCCACAACTGAAGTGGAAGAAGTTTCTGTCACGGCTAGGCTTCATTGATCCGGTTGTATAGGTACCATTTCTGAGCAAGGAAAGACTTTCTCCGCAAACATTTCCTCTGTGAAGAGATTTGTTTGACAACCCTGATCCCTTTGGGAGTTGTCAGAGGAGGGCTTTGCACCATAAGATTTATGTGAGAAATCTTTGTTTCTACCGTAAAGTATTTATTTAGTTCTTAAGGGAATCTTACAGCTCTTGATGAGGTGGCCATATTGGTGACACCTTCTGCACCTGAAAGGTATATTCTCATAGTCCATTTTTTTAATATAGTTGTATCCTCCCCAGCTGAGATCAATCTCTTCACCAAGGCCTTCCCTGATGTTTAGATTTACCAAAATTCTTGCTAGCTTCCTTTGTTTTGATTCTTTGAATGTCATGTCCGCATCCAAGAAGTCTCCTAAAAAAATCCCAATTTTTTTGAAATGATCGAAGGTTCAAAGGTGGAAAGTAAGCGTTGGTAGTTTTACCTAGACCAGAATTTTATCAAGTCATTATGTGCTTGCATCAAAGAGTGGGCTCCAGGGTTTGAGAATAAGTGGGGAGTTGTTAATTCTCCAAGATTTACCCAACGCCCGTTTTGAGTGCTCAGAGTTTTGATTTTCCATGTGGGTTACTTGTCTGATCTCGACGTCTTCTCCGAGTGCCAAGTTCCCAATCCTTCCTTTTGTTTTTAGGATTTTCTTCTTAATCTTGTATCCTTCTTCCCTTGGTCGTGTGCCGCCAATTATCGTCATGTCGTCTGAGTGGGTGAGTGTCTTCCTTAAATGTTCCCTGGAAGAGGATGTCTGGTCACATCCTCTGTGCTCATCGGGTTCTAACAAGGCTGAAATGAAACCCTTGTTTGTGAGGAAGGGTATAGTAGCACCTTGTCCCTTACCAGAGTGTACTGAGGAGGCAGCCTTGTGTCTGGTGGGTAGTAAGTCATGGGAAGACTCATAGGGAGAGTGGATAAGTCCCCCTTCAATAATGTTGAACCAGTCTAAATATGTTGCTTGATGTGGACTGAGAGGGGGTAAAAAACCAATCAATAGATTCGATTGCCTTAGCACCCAGGGTTCGGTGAAATAACCAAAAAGAAGGTCATCGAGCAGAGGAGGCAGTGGTGGAGAAACTGGATCAAGCAGGGAAGGAAAGGGATTAAGCAGAGAAGAGACCCTAGCCCCCGCCAACTATTCAATATAACCTCCACCTATCAAGTCCTTAGGTGACATGACATCCACCAACTCTGACTTCCTGATTTCTCCAGAAGCCACCACAGACAATGGCAGGGTAGCATCCATTGTGAAAGAGTCAAGTTAAGGTCGGGAAAATTCTACAAGGTAATGGGCGGGAAAAAGACATACAGGAAGCTGAAAAAAGGGGAGTAAACCTAACCGCAAGCTAGCGGTAGAAAATCCTTCATAGACCATAGACTGGTGCGGAAGTGATGCTCCATAACCAAAAACCACCCATTTTTTTCAATCATGTCCTCGTGAACAATATATTACATAAATCAAAATATTTTTCATTTATAAAACTTAAAATTACAATTTGTTTTTAAATTAACTTTTCTCATACATACTTGGACACATATTTATTAAAAATATATATATAATTGTATATTGGTTGAATTTACAAATTAAACTTAAAAGTGTGTATTGTGTTAAATACTTTTATTTTTTTTTACAAGTGAGCTTTCTTCATTTACATTATATTTAACATAAACATTATACTTACCATACTAACTTTTAAATTTACATTTTTAAAATTTATTATTAATTATTTAAAAACAAATTTATATAATAATTTATAATTATATGAATTACATAATTTCAATAATATTCTAAGATATTCATGTTAAATATATAAATCTTTTATCCATATTAAATATATACATCTTTTATTACAGTTAGATCCCAAATAATATAAACATTTATTATTTATATTTTAAAAATATTTTTCTATGATTTAGACAAATAATTATTTTTTGTGTTTAGATAAATAAATATAAGACATTTAAATAATTATTTTTTGTATTTAGATAATTAAATATAATAAATTTAAACAATAATAAAAAATATAACTTGAATTTAATAAAATAATGATTAAAAAAATACAAATTTATGATAAACAATCCTATGTATATATGTTTTTAAACTTTGAATACAAAATTTAAAAATATTTAATAAAGTGTCAAAATTATTCAATTAGGTTAAAAAATAAAGTATGACACTTGATCGATGGACATGAGACTCAATTCTGAAAGCATATGTTACATTAAAAAATAAAAATAAAGATAAGGATGGAAGGATAGGCATTCGGAGGATGTAAACCAAAGCAATTTTGGAGGTTGAACCTCTCCCAAAAAAAAAAAAAAAAAATCTGAAAGGATAGGCACATCCCTTGAGTGAACATAGCCTAGGGTTTATAGTGGAAACCATCTAGATTTGAACTTGAGCCTCACCCAAGTAATCCTGGTCAACTACCAATTCCCCTAGATCAAAAAAAAATAAAAAATAAAACAAAGATATATCTCTTTCCCTAAATTTTTAAAACCAATTTAATAAATAAAATAATTAAAAAAATACATTAAAACCATAAACCGATCACTGTATATTAAGCTTTAATTTAACGCCTTCTAGTTGGGATCACATCCCACCAATAACCAGGACCTCTTATTTACAGGGGAGACTTTCAATTATCTTGTCTTCAATTTGTCACAAGCAAATACCTCAACAGACTTGAGCAACCAGTGAAAACAAGGCATGCGAGCTTTGGGTATTCACTAACCCAACTAGGACACCGCTCCACATTACAATGCTGAAGAGAGGAACTTTCCATATTTTTCACCACCTCCATATCTTGCGAAAGGTAATCTTGATTTGCATTGTCAAAATTTAGAAAGGGATATCTCATCCTCAACCATTCCCCTCCTTCACTTGTGATTTTATTTGTACCCTAAAAACCCTAAGACGACTCCTACCTTGCAGGTCCTTTAAACAAGAATACTTTTTTTCCACACTTGTTTTCTCCTCGTATCCAATGGAATGGTCTTCCATAACGTCAATCTTTCCAAGGAAACCAATTTTGAGATCCGACATGGAAGATGGCTCAACCAATTGCATTCTCTTATGTCCAGGGACCTCGGACGTTTGAGTTCATCTAGAAGGGACCGTAATTGATCACAGTTACTAGCATTCAAGAATTGAATCTCTTTCGATTCGCCAATGGTTTCTGGCAATTCCTAAATGTCCCTACAACTATATATTTGGGGGGGGGGGGAAGATGTTTAGAATTTTGATACAAGGCAACAAAGATGTTATGCAGACCCTAAGTGAGGGAAACTCGTTCAAGAAGCTTTTATGAACTTATTTAATGGAATTATTCTCCTTTACCAACAGAACTAGGAGGGACAAGCATCTGAAGGTTGTCAGCAAGTAGTGCAAACCATTCTTGATCGATGCATTCTTGCACAACCCTTACAGTCTTCCTCAAAGGGAAAATTCCCAGCATTAAAATAACCTCGTGTTCCTTCTATGCAATGAGAATCACCAGGGAGAGCGTTGGATCGCCAAACGCAAATTGCCCAGCTTTAAAATTTCAAGCCCGCCTCTAAGTTCAAATTTCAAGCGCTCCTAAATTCAAATTCCATGTTGTATGCATGGATGGATATCCATCGATGCATGGCATGGCATGGCAGTGGAAATAGAGGATAGAGGAAATGGAAAACAACGAGGGAGATAAGGTATGCACCCGAGCAAGGAGAAAACATCGAGACGTCGAATGTGCGAATGCCAAGATCATCGAAGATGGGACAACTCTAACCACCAGGAAATCCAAAACGTAGAACAAATAGCATATGCCTATAAAAAAAATTTAAATCTTTATTTATATAAAAATATTATAAATATAGAATTATAAGTATTTATAACATGGAAGAAAATTATAAACATACCAATAAAATATTTCATCTACACTGATAAATAAAATATAGTTAAATACATCTACAATGATAAATATAATATAGTTAAATATAGAATCACATTGAAATATAAATTTAATTTATTATAATACTTATAAATATCTCATAATTATAATAAAATATCTCATAAACATTTATAACATATTTTTTAGCATTTAAAAATGTAAAAGTTCTTTATACAATATTTTGGGAAATTATATTACAATTTTCCTAATAAGAATGTTTTCACATTGAAGTTATGAAGCTCATAATAACATGGATTGGAAATGTTTTGCTGATAAATTGTTTTTAGTTTGAATATATTTATTATGTCGAAGGAGTTCTTGTAAGGGATGATTTCTCAACAAGACTTTTTCATCTATCCACCTCTAATGCAAGCATGTTATTTGTCTCTATAACCACCATTCTATAACCAGTGATGTTAAGAAATGGAGTCATAATAGGTTTCACAATCAACAACATGGTTGTATATGGGACTTCACTCTAGCATTTCATAAATTTATGGGCAGATCTCTATAGAGGAGTGGCCACAATATCTCACATGCCACTTCATTGTCAATGTTTCAACATAAAAGGCTCCCACATAGCTCTTAACTTTCATAAAACCAAATGATCGACAAATTCTTCCCGCCTGTGCTGACGAAAAAATATTTCACTTCAGCAAGGAGATGATATCAAGGCTAAAGGACAGAGCTAACAATATGAATTTCAAGGACCCAACTTTAATCTCCTCATTCTAACCTCTCTCTACCCACATATGGTAGGCCATCACACAGGCTCAAAATTTGCCTCCTGACGAGCCAACGACCTTCGAGCTCACACTGAACTGTCGACCAAGATTGATATCTTTGTTGCCTTATTCCTACTTCAATACACAATCCAATTCAATAGCACCAAAGTCATAGCAAGGGAGCTCCTAGATTGTGATATCTCTTCCATAGCATGGTTGTTGCATCGCATCATATTTCCACATCGCAATCAAAACATCAAGGCAAAGCTTCAAAGATATAAGCAACATCACACTATATTGAAGTTGGATAGAACAATACGTGATAACAATGTGATGATGGGAAGCTCTCCAAGATTTTCAATGTACGACAACAATTTTGGATGGGGAAAGTCGATGGGCGTAAGGAGTGGTTGGGAAACCAAAACTTGATGGGAAAATGTCTACATGTTCGAAGAGGGGAGGAGGAGGTGGTGTGGATGTAGAGATTTGTCTTCAAACTTATTCCATGAATACTTTGGAGACCGACCCATAATTTATTTTCCCTTGACCAACTAGCCAACTCTATTATTGGCTTATGTAGTATACATCTATGTATGCATGTTTAGGACGAATAGTTTGTATGTTCTCGCTTCTTTTGACATGTTGCATGCACACCTTGAGATAATACTAATATCTATCATAAATAAGCATTGCAGATATTTTTAAGCTATTTCATTAGATTATGAAGCTCTTAGATGGAGTGGTTGTTCATATTAATTAGATTATGAAGATATTGCATAGAGAAGTTGTTGTTTCCTCCCTCGTTGTCTCTCTCTATCCACATGTATTTCGATCTATCTATCCTCTTCTCAAAACCAACTTTCCTAGGAGGAATAGTTTGAATTATGGTCTAGAGTTTGGGCTACTTGTATGTCGTCATATTTTCCCATTAGATTCCACATACTTTTCACCTCTTCCCCCACGGCCCCACCCCAATGCCACCACTTAGTAAGATATTGAATGTTGAACTCTATTATTAATGTCAACATCGTCCTCCACCATGATGCATCTCTTGACGAGGGTGCTATGCAAGAGAATGTAGCAAAATAGAACCAATTGTAACACAAGCTACACTATCGAGGAAAGGTCTTTGGGCATAATAAAACCTAATCTAGTTATTTAAAGCTATGAGTAATATTCAAACCTGCTTTAGTCATGCTTATCTTTTTCGAAACTATTTTGTATTTGGTATTTGATATGTGGCACATAGGTAGATTTATCAACCCGAAAACCAAATGCCTCTCAAAAGAATGATTTGTTGTCAAAGCACCAGATCTACGATATATGGGGGAGACATTGAGCAGTGATCATTGTTGGCATTGGAATTACCTCAAAGGAAGTATTTGCTACAATTTGGTCAATGGAAGCCCATAGATTTCAAGATCCACTTAGGAGATGAGCACCAACAAGCTACACACAGATCGTTGTATAGATCAAACCATGAGACTGGTTGCAGATCCCAACACTACAAATCCACAAGGTCACAAAAGGATAGCCATGGATCTCTAAATCAAGGAAACAAAGCAACAATTTGAAAATTAAGGCCTCGATCTGGACAAAATCCAATCCAACAAGAAGATCTGAAGGTCAAAGATAGACAATTGATAAATGAACATTGAATATTGACTCACACAAACAAGTAGGACAAGAAGCACTCATTCTTATACCATGTAGAAATCTGAGTCTAACCTTGATCGTAAATGAGCTTAGACTCCATAGAACAAAAAAACAATCAATATATCTATTATTGATGTGTGTATACTCAATACAATAAGATACCCATTATATATAACAATGGGAAGAGGCCCAACATTAACAAAGGATAGTTGTGACAACTGGACAGATAAGGATGCCTACGTGAGATTACAACTAATACTAGTTGGTTGCATAAGAAAAGTACACTAACAACCTGCCTACCTCTAATCCATTAGGAAAGAAGGCATCACTTACTCAAATCCTCTTTGTAAGAAATTATAGTCTTCTTCAATATAGACTAAAAATATGAACAATAAAATCCTTACCCACAATATATCCCAGGTTCATCCATATGCCTAGCATGTAAAAATAGATAGGAAAGTAACTTCCATTTTTTTTAACCCGTATACTCTTTGAGAGTTGGAAAAAATGGGGAGATACCTTTAGAAAAATACCTTTGTTCTTCCCTTCTTATGAAGGAGGCTAGAGACTTTTGGAAAAATCCCTTTGTTCTTCCATTCCTCCAAGGAATCTGCGAAGAAATTCCCTAAATTATCATGGATAACTTATTTCATCACACCAATTTGGAAAAACCCTGTGTGGGGAATCAGACTTGCCAAATACAAAAGAGTTTTGAAAAAGATAAGCATGACCCCATCCCAAGCTTGGTCTAAAGATGTAATACTCAATTTGAAGAATCCCACATATCTATCGTATCCTAGAAAGTATAAATGGTCAGATTATTTCCCCACATGATTGGTTTCCCTAGTGTTTTGGTTAAAAAAAATAGAGACGATACCACATTTTTCAGAACTTAAAAGAACGAGAAAGGGAAGAGTTGATCTGAATTATTTTTGTCACAAAATGAGAGAGAAGATATAATAAATCAATGTATAGAGATATCTCAGATATCCAATAATATAATAGAAATGTATCATAGATGCAACCATAAATACAAAGATACAATAATACACAATTTTCTATTAATGAGAAAAAATGAACAAACACTGTAAAAATACAAAGTGAAAGACTCGCTAGAATGGTGGCATCCTATCTCTGAGAAGAGATGTGCCTGCTGCTCGCATTCATAAGAAGATGATTTTACAATGAGGATCCAAAAGGATTTTTTTATCATAAATAAAATCCAAAACCCTAACCCTGGAAGATGAAAATCCAACAGTTTTGTGGACCTCGTTTTGGGTAGTTTGGTGTATCAACTTCTCAGGGGAGTAACTTTGGCATATGATCTCTGTTTGGGGCGCACGATAGCTCGTTGGAAAGGTATCATCGTGGAGATTCATTTAGGGGGTTCAATCACATAATTTGGCTATAATTAAGAATCTTAATCCCAAAAAACCTTCATTTAGGCCCTCAAAATGGCCCCAGAAGTTAAAAACTGCTAAAAATAGTAAATTACCAAAATTGCCAGAAAACTGTTTTGAGCAAGTTGGAAAAGGTGGGTGGCCACCGATATCCACCTGGATAAATCCTCCCTCCTTAGGAAGCAATGATATCCATTGCGTTGAGTGCCCGGAGGAGAGGGAAAAGTGTTTGTTGAATCTGCATCTTGATGAGTTACTTGCCTTGTTGGAGAAGTTGTGTTGCTTAGCTTGTTGAAGGTTGTCACAAACATGTGGTTGGAAGGGTTGGACCTTTTTAACCAATCTGGATACATGAGATGCCTATGTGCAGAATGAATCTTTACACTTTGTTGCAATCTTGTCGACCTGCTTATGTTGGATATAAGGTGCTTAGGTCGAGGCTATAGTGGTTGCAGTACCCTTTTGTTCACCTTTTGAACAGATTGTGAAGAAGCTAAATTTTGTAGTATGAGATACTACCTTGTGTCATTGTTTAGGCGGAACAGTAGTCGGAACTACCTCTGGTATTCTGTAGAGATGACCCCCCAGAGAAACAATGACACTGCGGGGTCGAGACTCATAAATAGCATGGCACTTCCACATATATGGTTGGTCCAAGAGAAAATCACAAACATCTAGTGGGGCAACATCACATAATACCTCATCCTTGAAGGGTTGGATGTTGTATAATAATCGACATTGTTGGTTGACACAGAGATCTCGCCCCTGGCGAAGCCACCTGATGTTGTATGGTTGCAGGTGTGGTGTTCTCGACAATCCCAACTATTTTACGACCTCTGTTGAGATGATGTTCTTCTGGCTTCCGCTATCAATAATAAAATGTAGTAGGGTCCCCTTCACCCACATTTGTGAATGAAATAGGCGCTCCCCCTCTTCAGGACCTGTTGGTTCTTCTGGTTGAGTTGTTGCGGTCATGACAATAACA
>ML779793.1:247760-300376 GCA_009831015.1 Picea engelmannii
TATAGGAAATCTTCACCACGCTTCTGCTGTGCACTGGAGGTTCTCCACCAAGTTATCTTCTTTTATTTGCATACAAGGGTCTCTTTCTGGTATGCCTCAAAGTCTTGAGATTGCTCTTCATACGCTCTTTATTCAATTTCTCTAGAGAACATTCTTTGCATACATCTGATGTAGAATTCCAACTCATGGATGTTGCAGATGATATAACGACTCATGTAGAGATAATTCTGGTTTACTGGAACGAGTAATCATCATAGTCTTCTCCCTCCATATGGGAGAACCTCTAGTTTTTGATCTTGTAGCTTTCATTCATAAGTCTTCCATACACTGTTTTTTTTTTTATCACGACTTTCAGTTCATCTGCTTGATTGTTTTTATTGAGTTTATATCAGGCTAACAATCTTATGATTCTTGATACAATGACTGGTTGTTCTAGCTTCTCTTTCTTTCTTGGAATCTTCATGTGTTTCTTTAGTTCTCGGGTCCATGGAGTTTCTTATAGATTCCATGCCCTAAACATTCCATCATAGGATCACGGGTGTGGATGGAGAACCATAGATACTTTAAGGCTTCTCTTTGAAGAATACGTATTGTCTTTCATGGCTGCTATCATGGATATATACTTCATCATCTTCAATGGATCATAGGATTAGCTTTCTCCTAATCCTTGCTTCATGTATGAGTGCATATAATCGGCTCCCTCCATCTAACAGAGTCCACGCTTCCATCTGCATCCTTATTATCTTCTGCAATATATAATTGGCTCTCTTGTCTAACAGATTCCACACTTCCGTCTTGTTGTCTTCTACAAAACGTCATAAGTCTTTTTCCAATTTCCTCTGGATTGCTGACTTCTTTATGTCTTTGCTTCTTCTAAGTCTCTTCATGATTGATTCGACTTATCTTGTAATAGCTTCCACATGATTTGCATTTCATCCTTTCATGTTTATTATCTAATGATATCCATTCTTATCTTGTTGTTCTTCCATAGGTATAGTTCTTCTTTGAATACATTATCTTCCAAGAGATAGATATACAAGATATGTACATAGATGATGCAAACAAGATATGTACAAGAAATAATAAGAGTTTTGTTAGCTTTAGAAGAAGAAGTCTTCGCCATCCTGCTTAGTCTTCTTTGTAGGTTCCTTTTCTTCGAAAATTGATGCTTCGTGTTTCCCCTTCCTTTTCTTTAGCTCAGGACAATGATTCTTGCAGTGACCATACTTTCGATAGTTGAAGCATTGTACTTCTGATATGTCTTTCTCTTGATTTGGCTTCCTCCTTGAACCAAACTTCCTTTTGTTCCTGAAGTTCTTGAATCTTGCTGTGAAGGCTTGATCATCATACTTCTTGTTGTTCTAGGGTCTGTACTTAAGGCTTTAAAAAGTATTGTGTCTAGGCATCCAAAAGTTAGTAAGATGTAAAAAAGGGAGGAGGGTATACCTTCGGGAAAGGAAGCTAGGTTTGATTTCTAGATTGTCGTTGTCTGGCTTCAAACTGTTCCTGGATGTTTATATCCCTTTCAATTGCAGCCCATGAACGTTCAAGTTCTACACGGGTGTTCGTTGTTTTAAGTATGGTATCAAAGAGATTTAAAGCAATATGGGTTTGATCTGTCAAGCCAGGTTCAATATTGGGTTGTCTTACAACAATGACAGTCATAGAGGAACAAAAACATTTCAATTTTATTTTATAAAAGAGAACTTTAGAAATCAATATTAAAAAGGAAAATGCAAACCAAAGGCCTTTTTCCGTAACTGCGTTATATTTGAAATAAATGGTGTATGAATTATGGGAAAAACATTAAGCTGCCTATAGAATAAGGCTCCTATTGAGGGAGAATCTCACTCTGTAAACATAAGAAGAAAATAAGATAAGAAATGGTCCGATGAAGCATAAAATATGACAACCTAAATATTCACAGGTCTTGTACCTGCTGGTACCCGATATAGAGGAAAAACTGTAAACAATAGATAGCTAAATATTAATCACTGCAGTAAAAGTTTTACTAAATTGCAATGCAACATTCATCAGATGTATATAAGTGAAATAAGAATGAATATGAAATAACAGAGAGAACAAACTCATAACACAGTAGTGACGGAATTAGGAATCTCTAGATTGCTTTCTATTAATTCTCAAAAAGAGACAGTCTCTATTACAATTAATCAAAAAGGTCCAGCCCTTTTTCTTTCTTCAAAATGTATATTTATACAATTTTTTATGCACTGGAATCTCAATAGTTCTAGAGGTTTTCGGTTACAATCAAAGGAGTCGAAACGTTTCATTTCTTTATCTTTGTTCTCATTTGGTACCCGAAACCTGCCTCTTCGCATGCTCTGTGCAAATAACACACTTCTCCACCAGCTGTGATATCAACTTAGATGGCTCTGCTTGATTATTGGCCTAAAAAATATAATAGTATTTCATCAATAGTGGCAGCTTCCCTTCCACCTGTTGATCTTTGGCATTGATAGAGCATAACAGTATACTCGGTTTAATTAACCATTTGTCTATTTGCACTATGTCTGTTTGAGTTATTTGTGATATTTTGGCTAATTCTCTTTCTTCATTTTCCTTGATATTTAGCATATATTTAGTTGTATTGTTCTGACCCAGTATCTCCATGCCACTTTCACCATCGGAACCCAACCAAATCTCACTTAACAAACCGAAAATTTCTTCGCAATATTTCCTTAGCTTCATAGCTTGTTGTTTGCCTTTGGATATATTTCGCTCCCATTCTTTCAACAAGATATTACCCCTGGTCTGCTCTACGATGGGAAAACTAGAACTATTGTTTGTTTCCCTTCTTGGAATGCCACCCGAGCTGCTCTGACTTCCCTTTCTTTAAGAGAGAGGTTTTCCAACATCTGATCAATGATTTGGAAGATGCTTTGAATTGTTTCTACTTTAACAAGCAGACCCTGCTGCACCACCGATAACCTTTTTCTGATCTCTATTGCTTGGGATTGAAATATCCCGATATCGATTACCTAGCTTTCGGCGAATTCTAGTTTGGCCCGAAGCTGGTCTATCAATTCTCCTTGCTAGCTTATCTGAGTCTGACTCGTCTGAACCATCAACTGTGTTTGTTCGAGATAGACTTTAATCCACTCGATTTCTTTTTGATCTTCTATTCTTGCTTGCTCTAAAGTTGCACTTGCCTGATCTTTAGCAGTAGCCTCTGTTGTAGCTAGTTTAGCCTCTAGCATCTTGATCAAACGATTTTTTCATTTTACCTGATCCTTTAGGGTCCCGACTGAATATTGGTTTGCTATGGCAAAAGCCCCCAATGTTCCTGCTATTTGCGTCGCGAATTCTTCTTTCTTCATATTTCTCCCATCAGTTAAAATTTTAAATTTCTTAGAGACAGTACCTGCCTCTTGGTAGAGTTCTTGTCTCACAACCACTTTCCTCTTCTTATCGAAGAAGAATTCATTCATAGGTAGCTCTTCTACTGATACAGGTATCAATTTTTCACCCAAAATCCAACCTGCGTCTGGGATGTCCTTTGTAGACTGTAGGGGGGTAATGGAGGCGATGGGATTGCCGACTTGTTTAGAAGATTTCCCAGGAGTAATGATTGAGGTTGACTCACTCAGAGGATTTGAAGTCTCGGCTTCCTGTTTCGGGTCCTCCATTTGCCTTTCCTCATCTTGATGTTTCTCTTGATTGGGTGCTAAACCTTTAGAACCTTTGGCTTCTATTTGCTGCTCCTCTTGATTGGGTGCTAAACCTTTAGAGCCTTCAACTTCTATTTGTTGCTCCTCTGTTATCGTTGGATCTTCACCTCGTAATACTGGAGGAAGGAAACGTCGCCTATGCTATTGGAATATGAAAACATCGGCCCTCTCTTCGGGCAACATGGCTTGTATTCAAGCCAAAACCTCGTCATAAGATCTCGCACCTCGAAAAATATCATCATGAGGCGAATTCTCGTGCTCAAATATTTTAAGGCCACAACTAGCCAAATGATTACTCACGACCCTGTGTGGATCGTGTTTCTTGAATTCAATGTGAATCAACTTTATATCTTCTAAGGCTGCTGCCTCGGCCTTTGCATGCCCAAAATCTAATAATGAATAGGTGTTTAAATGAATAGGAAAAGGTGGCCATACCTTTTTTGAAAACCCTTTTAGTTCTTTACTTATATCGCCAATTACTATTTGCTTGGCAATCTCACGACAGGCCAGCATGTCGGGTATAAATAAGGGTAAAGCATGCAGAGGGACGGAAGCGCTGAAAACCCTGATGTATGAAAATTCTTTCTCCACGTACCAATCGACCACTCTACTTAAATTTGTTGCGATGCTATTCGATATCCTAGGTGGTGGATTATTGAAGATGGCAACATGCATCGGTACCATTACCCAGTTGAAGATTTCGTATGTGAAATCCGAAGCCTTGTCCTCCCAAAGCTTAGAATGGTATACATGGACTAGCTCAGCATCTGATGGAGCCCAACTCCAATTCATCAAGGGAAAAGGCGTCATGGAACATACTACGTCCATGAGGTATGCAGACATAAAGAATGAAGCAACTTTCTCGCTTGTTTTATGAGTCCAATATTCTGTAATCCTACTGGTCAAACTATCGAACAACTGTTTCGCCTAGTCGAAAGAAAATCCCTTTGCCACTGTATGCATCAGAGGTGCCCATGGGAGGAAAAAACGAGTGGTGTCTTCACTCCCATATAATCTGTAGGTTATCATTGCAATGTATCTGAACTGCGGTTCCAAAGAAGATATGGAATAAATTTCGTTGCTATCTTCCCTGAACTTCGCAGGGTGTGAGACCCAATCTTTGTTCAAATCAGATAGACTTTTGTCGTACTATTCACATTCCTTCCTTTTAAAATCCTCTAGAAAATCAACATTGTATGTGAAGTTCAATGTGGGTGGCAACTTGTACATAACCTGTAATCTTTCTGGTCTAAAGGTCCCCATAGTGACCTTCCGCTCATTGATGATGGTTCTGGTTGGGATGTCTGCGTGATCTAGTGCCCATCGGATCATGTCATAGTAAGGCAGAAGGCGTGGCCTTGCCGCTACTTTGTGCATCTCTACCTAGACGAATATCTTGTATTTGGTGTTCAAGTCATCTTTTTCGTTGTCACTGGAGTCATCCGAACAGTTCACCAGATTGGCTTGTAGAACCTCGGAAATGTATGACCAGGTTCGTATGGAATTGGCGCTTCGTGGTGAAGTATCCGAGACATTATCAGAACCTTGTCCTGAAACCTCAACGCTTGCCTTGGATGCTGTTCGCAGGGCCATGACAGGGGATTGTAACTTAGCTCTTCTGCAATAAAAATGCATATACATATAGAAGTTAGCTTACTGAGAAAAACTTCTCTGTGCGGGATAGAAATGAACTTTATGAATAAAATAGAAAGCAAAATATCTATATCTTCGACCATTTAACATAACGATGTCCTTATGAACAGAACGGTCCAATCATATTTAGATAGAGATTTTGGCTATAAAAACCATATCCTTACTTTGTCGTTTCGCCTTATTTCCAATTAATGCCATAAATTTTGACGGTTCGTGGCACAAGCTGGTGCAAGGAACATTTGAAATTACCTCGTAAACTGTGCATCATTATCATTTGTATTAAACATTGATTATCCTGGCTTGGCTTCCTTAATCATGATTTAAATCAACATTTCGACGTTCGTCGTATCAAGACTTTTCACTCTAACCTTTCAAGCCTCTAAAACCCAAGATTGTGATGATTAGATTTAATTAAGCAAGGACGTAACTAGGATTAAGTGTTTTAATTAATTATTCTTTAATTTATATTGCGACTTCGCGGCTCGGAACTTCGAAGGTATAGTTTCCGGGAGGAATGTATGTCGAGTTGTGAAATCTCGAGAAACTTAAATCATGGTCAAAACTAATCAACCCTGACTCTAACCTGGGTTACTTAGGTAAAAGTTTCATGGCTTTGTCTTTCAGAGTTTTGACGGTAATGTTTTAGGAGAGAGTGAACGTCGAGACGCGAAATCCCGACAACACTTGACTAGGGTTTACAGAATCTTACTCTTAGCTTTCACCTGAGGTGAGATTTTAAAATATTTCGCGACCTCGCACATCGGGGCTTGTAAATCTTGTGACTTGCAACTCTCGAAGAGCGATATTCCGAGGTTAAAAAATAAACAACCTTCGTTTAACGATAAAAAGTGGTAACTTATGAAACATCACATCTCCCGCTATTTCTCTTGTCTAGACTACTGAGATTTTCAATAGGTGAATGTCACAAAGAAAAAATGAACTTAAGAACTGACATTTGACTTTTAAAATAGACTTGAACCAAATGAAAAAGGTGGCCCCAACTAGGGATCCCGTTTTCCTGTGAGGCAGGAAGAACAGTAGACCACGTGCCTGTATTGGGTAAATGGAGTCACTTGTTTCACTTTTGTGAAACTTGCTTTAGGGAAAAGATAAACAGAGGGAAGAAAATATTTTTGTCTTTCACTACTGTAAAGCTTTTCAATACTCAAATATATTTCTCACTCAGCTACAGTCCCTTTCACAACTTTCTCTTTCTCTTTACTGAATTTAGGTCTGCATTAAGACAAATCAAAACAGTTCTAGGAAATCCAACAGATCTTACAGTTTTTGGCTTACACCCAACGAAATTTTTTGCATTTTTTTAATCGGGGAGTCCTGTCTAGACTTAGGATGTGGATCCAGTATTGAGAAAGTTGATTACCAGAGTTGAGTGAAATTCATGTATAACAACCTTACAGATATCTCAGATATTTCTTCACTGCCAGCGGGCCTGTTCAGTACCTTGGTGAAGTTATCTACCCCTTTTTTGTTGAATTTCCTTTCACCACTTCGAAATGTATTTATGCATTTAAATGCTGAGACAAGGGCAATCATTTCTGAATTTCTTTTCATCGTCTCTTTAGACTAGATGTACAATTAGATATGACTTTCCTTTCACCATCTGTCTTATAATTTTCTTTTTAGAATACGAAGCGGGGGCAATTAGATTGTATGAGGGGTGATATCTGCATAATATTTTGTAATGTAGGTCTGTCAACTTACTTTGATTACTCGGTGCCAACCTTCCTTTGACATTCACAACACCTTGGTCCACAGGGAGAAAAAGGGGAAACATTTTTCTAGGGGTTTTCCTTCCAGTAAGCCTTAACCCTTCGAAACTGTTGAAAACCCTAGAAACGTCAGGATCCACCTACGCATAACTTGTTTAGTAAGAGACCGAGGAGTTGTGAAGACCAACCTTCTTTCCAAAGCACACTTACAGCTTTCAAAGTTTAAACATAATCTCTTCTCCCTGTGTATATAAATCTGAAAAGACATTTGGCTTTTTAAGAAGACAAATCTAAATACCGAAAGAAAGGTGACGGACAGATGTTTGTACGCTGAGGAGCGGTGGTCGAAAATTAAAACCACTTTTTTGAAAACCCTTTCCCAGAGATGCTTCATTTTCTTGTTTGTTTTAATTACCACCTATCTGTGTTTTAAGTTAAATTCTTAGTATCCAGAGAAAGTAACTGTACTTTTTAATAATCAATTAAGTGAAAACATTAGATTTATGGGACCTTTATGATGTTTTGGAGATCTCTGCTTTCTTAAGGAACAAACTTTTCAGGAGTTCGTACCTTTACCTTACCATTTTTTAAAATAACTGAAAACCTTTTATGTCACCTATTTTTGGCGAATACGATCTCCGATACATGAATTTTTGTTTTCACCCTTCGTTCGTTTAGTTTGCAAACCGAAATCCTGTAAACACAAAGGGTGTCTTTTAAAACCATGTATCTCTATTTCTACAAAATCACTGACCTAATTAGTTAAAAATAAAAACTTACCTCAAGGGAAACATGAAAATAGAAAGCAAATACAAACCGGTATATACAATGGAAATACTTTGGGAACCTATTATTTCATGTAGTGTTTTAGATAATGCCCGTTGACAGGGGCGTTGAAGATTTTACCATCCAGATTTTCTAATAAAAACGAATTCTTTCCTTTGGAAGCTGCGACTCTAAAGGGTCCATACCAAATATGATCGAATTTACCGTGTTTCACCGAATCTTCGTTCCTAGCATCCCATCTCAAAACCAAATCGCCCCTTTGTCTTACGGTCGAATAACCTTTTCATGTCGTCTTGATATTTTTGGAATCTTTCGTCCACCTCAACCCTGTGCTGTTGTAATTCGATCAACTGATTTATTCTCCTTGTGACGTGATTTGGTTCTTATTTCTCATCTTGCGATAGTTTCATTACGGGAAGTGCCAAGTTTATAGGTAATACCATGTCAGTCCCGTATACCATTTGGAAAGGAGAAATGCTGATGGATTCTTTTGTGCCAATCCGATTTGCCCATAGTGTGTATTTTAAATGTACATGCAAGGATATCTTGTTCTCGTTCAACACTTTCTTAATTATGTTGATCAGGCTCTTGTTCGAAGAATTGGCTAGTCCATTTCCTTGGGGATAATATGACGTAGAATGGCCGAGTACAATATTGTATTTTTGGAAAAAATTGATCATAGCCATAGATTTAAAAGCCTAAGCATTATCTGTTACTATCTTTCGAGGGCAACCAAATCTAGATAAAACATTTTTTTCTAGGAAATCTATTACCACTGAATATGTAGCCCTCCTGGTAGGAATAGCCTCTACCCATTTAGTAAAGTAATCTGTGGCGGTTAGGATCCATTTGTGTTGAGCGCTAGAATGGGGGTTAATTTCGCCTATAAAATCCAGTCCCCACTGCTGAAAAGGAGCCTCTGTTTTGATTGGAACTAAAGGTAATGATGGGAGTTTATGCTTGCCTGTGAACAGTTGGCAAGGGTCGCAAGCCTTGACTTTGACATTTACATCCGAGAAAAGTTTAGGCCAATAATACCCTGCCCTCATGATTTTATAAATTGTCGCTCTCCAAGCATGATGTCCCCCACACACTCCTTCGTGGAATTCGCTTATGACCTCCTCTGTTTCATATTCAACCAAACAAGCCAATAGGAAGCCAAGTGGGTCCTTCCAAAACAATTTACCCTCAGATATACAGTATTTGATCGCATGTAGTTTTAGCGTTCTGGCTTTGGATGGAGATAAATCACTTGGGCACTTCAAAGTTAGTAGGTAGGATACTATGTTTTTGTACCAGTCAGAGGATGTAAACTTCTCTTCGATTCTGACTTCACTTGTTTTCTCATAGAGATCATTCATATCTTCATCTTATCCACATCCCTGTATGCTATTTATGCCGAGGGATCTAAAATTGGATTCAGCTAAGAGTTTAGCCGAACCTTGACCCTTTACCAGCTTCGTCGGCTTTATTTCCAGATCAAATTCTTGAATTTTTGTGAGCCACCGTCCCCTTTTGCCATCACTATCAAGCTGCACTAAAATGTCTTTTACAGAGCTAGTAGGTACATACGTGATTATCTTGGAATGCAATACTTAAGTCCTAAAAGCCTTTAATGCCTTTACCATAGCATATGCTTGTTTTTCCATTATATCGTATTTTAGTTCCACTTCTTTGAGACTTTTGCTGAAAAAGGCTATCGGTTGTTCGAAACCTTCCTCATTTTTCTGGAGGAGCACCGCGACAATGGTATGCTCAGAAGCGAATGAGAAAATGATAAAATCCTTTAGATAGTCGGGGCTTGCCAGTACAGGTGCCTCGCTTATAACCCTCTTGATACATGCAAATGATTCTTTGGCCTCAACTGTCCATTATACCTCGTTGTTTTTCTTTAACATACCTGTGATTAATTTCACAATTTCAGTGAAGTTTGGGATAAACCTTCTCAAAAAGTTTATCTTTCCTAAGAATGACTGGATTTCCTTTACATTCTAGGAATATTTATTGTGTCTATAGCTTGAACCCTGATGGGATCAATTTTAATTCCGTCTCGGGACACAATATGGCCCAGGAGTTTACCTTCTCGCATGGCGAAGTGAGACTTTTTAAGGTTTAAAGACAGACCGAACCTGTGACATTTTTCGAAAGTCTGTTTGAGATGTATTAAATGATCTTCGTCAAACTTAGAAAAAATGGTTAGATCATCGAGATAGATAACTACAAACTTGTCTCTTTTGTCGACGAAAGCGATATCCATAGCACGCTGGAAAGTGGCACCTGCATTCATTAGACCAAAAGGCATTTTATCATACATGAATGTACCCCAGGGTGTAGTGAAAGCTGTTTTTTCTTTATCTTGTTCGTTTACAACAATTTGATTGTACCCAGAGAATCTGTCGATCATAGACATCGTATTTGCTCCGACTACCTTTTCCAAGACGTGATCCATTTTAGGTAAAGGATAGTTTTCTTTTAGGGAAGATTTATTCAAATTTTTGAAATAAACACACAGTCTAATCTCTCCACTCTTTTTTCTAACCGGGACCAGGTTTTCCACCCAATCGGAGTATCTCAATGGTACTATTATTTTCACGTCTAAAAGCTTCTTGACTTCTCTTTCGACTACGGGTAATAAGATAGGGTTGATTTGTCTAAGCTTTTGCCTAAAGGGTTTGATACCAGGCTTCAAAGGTATCTTGTGTTCGATCACGGTAGTGTCATAAGTCCTAAGCTCTTCGTAAGACCAAGCGAAAACATCTTTATATCGTGCAAGCAAATCTTTATACTTATTTTTCACCTCAGAAGGAAGATACTTTGATATTTTCACCATCCTGGGTTCTTCTTTTGTCCCTATATCTCAATATTCAACCTCTTCTGGTTGGGGTTGAAGAGTAGATTTTAAAGGCATGTCATTTTGATTGAAACGTCTCTCCAGGGGGATTAGTCCCTTTGGAATCTAATTATTTTTTAAAACTAACATGCGATGGTTGGAAATTTTTTCTCGGAACTCCTGAGGGTCTTCTCCTTCTTGCATGATCCACATGTGATCATTTTGATTCTCTTGATCGATGTGAGTTTCAGAAAAGTCATCCACTGCTTCGAGGAACTTTCTGATCTGTTCATCATCCTCAAAAACCTGCCAGTCTTGTATGTTGTTCGGGATGGATGGTCTGTGCCTTACCTCTATATGGTATTTTAATTCAAAAGCTGTGGGGGGAGCGAAAGTTGAGGCTGCCTTGGCTAACGAATTGGCCTGCAAATTTTCGATGCATGGGATGAAGTGGATATTTACAGATGAGAATAAATTTTCTATTAGATACCAGGCACAATTTCTATACGATCTCAATCTTGGGTGCTTGGCCTGGTACTGTCGATTCATCTGTTTGACTATCAACTCTATGTCTCCATATACTTATAGGTTCTTGATGTTCAGCTTCCTAGCAGCTTCCAATCCTAATACTAAGGCTTCATATTCACATACATTGTTAGTGTAGTCTATATCCCATTGAAGCCTGTAGGAAAAAGGGTCAACAAATTTATTTATAGGTGCCACAAAAAGTATTCCTGCACCTGCTCCTTCACAAGACAGGGCACCATCAAAAAACATCTTCTAGATTCCAATGCTTTGCATATTTTTGGATTCTTTCTCGTCTATGTAGTTTTATTTTGTGCAACTATCTATACCATCATCAAAAGACAAAATACAATTTCCTAGATCTTGATCAACAATGTAAACATGAAAATTGTTAGGATTCTGAGGATCGCTCACTGTATAGGCTAACCTTGTTTTCCTGTATAACCTAGTAAGTTGCCCACCAAATACAGGAATTGTGGCATAAGTCATGTCCAGTTGAAGGGATCCCCCAAGTTTGGCTCCCCACGACCTTGATAGCACTAATCCATATTTTGGGGGGATATCAACAATAACTACATCCATCATAACACTTTTGACTGGGACCTGTGCAAGGGTGACTACTAAATCTTTTATCATACCCAAGCAATTGACTCTTCTTGAATCAAAAGAGTAGAGATCTTCGTAAGGTCGGGTAATCTCAAGGCCTAGTCTATCCATAATAGCTTTGGGCATCACATTATGTGAAGCTCCAAAATCTAGCATGCAGTTATGCAACAGTCGATCATGCACATTTAGGGTGATATAGAAAGGGGAAACGGTGTCTATGGTGCCCTCGAAATGTGGACCGAAAGTGATATTTGGCTTGTCATCTTCCAAATTGATTATGTTTGATTGACTTTCTTGATTCGAACAACCTATCACCTTGGTTATCTGTTTTCGATATGCAGGGTTCTTTGCTAATTCAACCAGCGGAATCGGTATTTTGATCCTATTTATTTCATTTTCGAAACTAAAACCACCGCCACCTTTGTCCATTTCCCTGGTTAAAACCTCGAGCTCTTTCTTCTCTAACTTATTTGTCTGAGTGGATTTATTACTCATGCTTTTACTTATCGGTGTGAGTGTCTCGGTTGTCTTGATTTCCCTTGTTTGGGTCTCAACCTCCTTCGTTTTGAGGTTCAACAAGTCTGCCTCTTTTATTTTGTTGTTGGATGTTTCAGTCTCTTTCGAGGCAGGCACATATATTTCACCTCTAGGGAGAATTTTCTTCGGTTGAGGAATCAACGTAGGTTTGTTTTTAGACATCAAGTTATACCTCAGTTGGACCCTAGCTGTCATGGAATTAGATGTTTCTTGACATACAAAGAAATCATTGTTGTTTATATCATCATCCTCACTTGATGGTTGGGGTGTGTTCAACGACCTCTCGTAATCTTCTTTAGTTACATAGGGTTGAATACAGTCGTTTCCCAAGTTTGCTACATCTTCTTCTAGACCCTTGAAATCTTCCAGGTCATTTCCTCCTATAAAATTTTCATTTTTTAGAGGGGTTTGAATTTTCTGATCTTCGTTTTTAATCTTCCTTTGTTGATTTTGAGGATTAGGGTTTCTTCTGAATTCTCTTTTAACGAAGCGATCACCCTTAGATTGATCTAGTTCCATTATGGAAATTTTATTTGATAATTCTTTAATTATCCTGACCATATCATCCATTTTGTCTTCTGTGGATCTATTAGACCCTGAGGGTCCTGCTTGTTCCCTAAAGCGTCTGGTTTCTCTGTTTCCCATTTCCACTCTAGCTTTCAACTTGCCAGAGGCCATCATGTTAGATTCAATTTCTACAACGTCATCCTGCATTCGGGTCAAGGTATCTTCCCACCTTTCTCTTAAGAGAAGAGCGAAATCGGGTTCGAAAGCCCCGACGAAAGTTACTTTGGCTGCGGGTTGGGATGGTTTAACTTCGGCTAGGATCTTATTATACAACTTATTAAATCTTTGGATAAATTCCATAATTGTTTTCGAATTCTTTTTCCTTAAAGATCCAAACTCAGTTAGGTAATATAAGTGGTCTTTTCTCTCACCCCATTGTCTAAGAAAGGTGTCTTCTAAGGCATCGTAAGAGAGAATAGACCCTATGCGTAGGCTTTGAAACCAAGTTCGTACCTGTCCCTCAAAAGTTTGAACAAACAATCTCGAATAAATGTCTTCGTGTTCCAAACCTAGGATATCAGCGAATTGATCGAAGAAATTTATATGTTCAACCACGGTTAAGTCCCCTTCCCCTGTAAACTTCGGTAAGTTTTTTATATAATTTTCAGGAAGGTCGTGAAAAGGGACGGGTAGAACCAAAGGCACATATCTCGTAGCTACTTTAGTGAATATTCTGGAGGGTGGGGGAGGCGCTTGGCCCCCCGCACCTCCTCCGGCGGCTGCCATTGGTATTACCTAACGGGGATAAGGTGTATTATATAGCGGGTTCTGGAAGACTAAAAACAGATTCCTAGCTTCTTCGGGAGATGAGATGAGCAAAGATGAGTTAAGAGAGACGTGAGGACTTGGCTCTTCAGATTTTCAAGAGACGAAATAAGGAGACCCCATGGGTGTGAGATTTGAATATTCAGTATACTCTTCGAAACTTGATGAGGTCGGGAGGTCAACGAAAAGGGTTGGTGGGATATCAACCGCTGATGAATTTACTGCGGGGTTTTTACCTTTATTTACAACAGAGGTTTGCGGAAGGATTTCACTTTTAACCATAGGGCTGGATAAGAATGAATTGGTGGTTCTTAGAGGTGTACTATGCAAGGTTGAAGGGTCACAAGAATTTTTGGTCTTGGGCTGAGGGTGTTTAAGCTGATAGACTACAGTAGTCGGCTTAAGAGAACCTCTAGCTTCCAGTATTTTTTCGGGATCCAAAACAGGCGTGGTCTGTTTTCTCTATGGGTTTTGTCTGGTATTCCTTCGACTAGATGCCAACTTATTTATACGTGGAGTCGCCAAGTGAAAGATGAGAAAAGCCTTTAGAGAGTGCTCACTCTTTGTTCACTATCAAAGGGTGAAACTTGAAAATATGTCGTTCTTCCCAGGGAAAAGGTTTTGTAACTTCGTTCCTGGAAACGACGCCAAAAAGATGTTGTTCCAGAGTCTGTACTTAAGGCTTTAAAAAGTAGAGTGTCTAGGCATCCGAAAGTTAGTAAGATGTAAAAAAGGGAGGAGGGTATACCTTCGGGAAAGGAAGCTAGGGTTGATTTCTAGGTTGTCGTTGTCTGGCTTCCGACTATTCTTGGATGTTTATATCCCTTTCAATTGCAACCCATGAACGTTCAAGTTCTACCCGGGTGTTAGCCGTTTTAAGTATGGTATCAAAGAGATTTAAAGTGATATGGGTTTGATCTGTCAAGCTGGGTTCAATATTGGGTTGTCTTACAATAGGGACAGTCATAAAGGAACAGAAAAATTTAAAGAAATATGAATTTTTTTATGCTATATCAATTTGGTTTTATAAAAGAGAACTTTAGAAATCAATATTAAAAGCAAAATGCAAACTAAAGGCCTTTTTCCGTAACTGCGTTATATTTGAAATAAATGGTGTATGAATTATGGGAAAAACATTAAGCTCTCTATAGAATAAGGCTCTTATCGAGGGAGAATCTCACTTTGTAAACAGAAGAATAAAATAAGATAAGAAATGGTTCGATGAAGCATAAAATATGACAACCTAAAGATTCACAGGTCTTGTACCTGCTGGTAGCCGATACAGAGGAAAAACTGTAAACAATAGATAGCTAAATATTAATCATTGCAGTAGAAGTTTTACTAAATTGCAATGCAACATTCATCAGATGTATATAAGTGAAATAAGAATGAATATGAAATAACAGAGAGAACAAACTCATAACACAGTAGTGACGGAATTAGGAATTTCTGGATTGCTTTGTATTAATTCTCAAAAAGAGACGGTCTCTATTACAATTAATCAAAAAGGTCCAGCCCTTTTTCTTTCTTCAAAATGTATATTTATACAAATTTTTATGCGCTAGAATCTCAATAGTTCCAGAGGTTTTCGGTTACAATCAAAGGAGTTGAAACGTTTCATTTCTTTATCTTTGTTCTCATTTGGTACCCGAAACCTACCTCTTCGCATGATCTGTGCAAATAACGCACTTCTCCACCAGTTGTGATATCAACTTAGATGGCTCTGCTTGATTATTGGCCTAAAAAATATAGCAGTCTTTCATCAATAGTGGCAGCTTTCCTTCCACCTGTTGATCTTTGGCATTGATAGAGCATAACAATATACTTGGTTTAATTAGCCATTTGTCTATTTGCACTATGTCTATTTGAGTTATTTGTGATATTTCGGCTAATTCTCTTTCTTCATTTTCCTTGATATTTAGCATATATTTAGCTGTATTGATCTGACCCAGTATCTCCATGCCACTTTCACCATCGGAACCCAACCAAATCTCACTTAACAAACCAAAAATTTCTTCGTAAGATTTCCTTAGCTTCATAGCTTGTTGTTTTCCTTCGGATATATTTCGCTCCCATTCTTTCAACAAGATATTACCCCTGGTCTACTCTGCGATGGGAAAACTAGAACTACTACTTATTTCCCTTCTCGTTGTGGCTATAATAGCCTCCTGGAACGCAACCCGAGCTACTCCGACTTCCCTTTCTTTAAGAGAGAGGTTTTCCAACATCTGATCAATTTGTTGGAAGCTGCTTTGAATTGTTTCTACTTTAACAAGAAGACCCTGTTGCGCAGTTGATAACCTTTTTCTGATCTCTATTGCTTGGGATTGAAATATCCCGATATCGATTACCTGGCTTTCAGCGAATTCTAGTTTGGCCCGAAGCTGGTCTATCAATTCTCCTTGTTGGCTTATCTGAGTCCGACTCGTCTAAACCATCAACTGTGTCTGTTCGAGATCGACTTTAAGCCGCTCGATTTATTTTTGATCTTCTATTCTTGCTTGCTCTAAAGTTGCACTTGCCTGATTTTTAGCAGTAGCCTTTGCTGTAGCTAGTTTAACCTCTAGCGTCTTGATCAAATGATTTTTTCATTTTAGCTGATCCTTTAGGGTCCCGACTGAATATTGGTTCACCGTGGCGTAAGCCCCCAATGTTTCTGCTATTTGTGTCGTGAATTCTTATTTCTTCATATTTCTCCCATCAGTTAAAATTTTAAATTTCTTAGAGACAGTACCTGCCTCTTGGTAGAGTTCTTGTCTCACAACCACTTTCCTCTTCTTATTGAAGAAGAATTCATTCGGAGGTAGCTCTTCTACTAATATAGGTGTCAATTTTTCACCCAAAATCCAACCTGCGTCTGGGATATCCTTTGCAGACTGTAGGGGGGTAATGGAGGCGATAGGATTGCCAACCTGTTTAGAAGATTTCCCGGGAGTAATGACCGGGGTTGAATCGCTCAGAGGAGTTGAAGTCTCGGCTTCTTTTTTCGGGTCCTCCATTTTCCTTTCCTCATCTTGATGTTCCTCTTGACTGGGTGCTAAACCTTTAGAACCTTCGGCTTCTATTTGTTGCTCCTCTTGACTAGGTACTAAACCTTCAGAGCCTTCAGATTCTGTTTGTTGCTCCTCTGCTATCGTGGGATCTTCACCATGTAATACTAGAGGAAGGCAACGCCGCCTATTCTCTTGGAATCTGACAACATCGGCCCTCTCTTTGAGCGACAGGGCTTGTATTCGAGCCAAAACCTCGTCATAAGATCTCGCGCCTCTGAAAATATCATCATGAGGCGAATTCTCGTGCTCAAATATTTTAAGGCCACAGTTGGCCAAATGATTACTCACGACCCTCTGTGGATCGTGTTTCTTGAATTCGATGTGAACCAACTTTATATCTTCTAGGGTTGCTGCCTCAACCTTTGCATGCCCGAAATCTAATAATGAATAGGTGTTTAAATGAATAGGAAAAGGTGGCCATACCTTTTTTGAAAATACTTTCAGTTCTTTACTTATATTGCCAATTATGGTTTTCCTGGTGATCTCACGACAAGCCAGCCTGTCGGGTATAAGTAAGGGTAAAGCATGCAGAGGGACGGAAGCGTCGAAAACCTTGATGTATGAAAATTATTTCTCCACGTACCAATCGACCACTCTGCTTAAATTTGTCACGATGTGATCCGATATCCTGGGTGGTGGATTATCGAAGATGGCAACATGCATCGGTACCATTACCCAGTTGAAGATTTCGTATATAAAATCTGAAGCCTTGTCCTCCCAAAGCTTAGAATGGTATACATGGACTGGCTCAGCATCCGATGGAGCCCAACAACAATTCATCAAGGGAAAAGGTGTCATGGAACATACTACGTCCATGAGGTATGCAAACATAAATAATGAAGCATCTTTCCCGCTCGCTTTCTGCGTCCGATATTCTATAATCTGACTGGTCATACTATCGGACAACAGTTTCGCCTAGTCGAAAGAAAAGCCCTCTGCCACTGTATGCATCAGAGGTACCCATGGGAGGAAAAAATGAGTGTTGTCTTCCCTCCCATATAATATGCATGTCATCATTGCAATGTATCTGAACTGCGGTTCCAGAGAAGATATGGAATAAATTCTGTGGCTATCTGCCCTGAATTTCATAGGGTGCGAAACCCAATCTTTGATAAAATCAGATAGACTTTTGTCGTACTGTTCACATTCCTTCCTTCTAAAATCCTCTAGAAAATCAACATTGTATGTGAAGTTCGACATGGGTGGCAACTTATACATAACCTGTAAGCTTTCTGTTCTATAGGTCCCCACAGTGACCTTCCTCTCACTAATGATGGTTCTGGTTGGGATTTCTGCGTGATCTAGTGCCCATCGGATCATGTCATAGTAAGGCAGAAGGCGTGGCCTTGCCACTATTTTGTGCATCTCTGCCTGGACGACTATCTTGTATTTAGTGTTCAAGTCGTCTTTTTCGTTGTCACTGGAGTCGTCCAAATAGTTCACTAGATCGGCTTGTAGAACCTCGGAAATGTACGACCAGGTTCGTATGGAATTGACGCTTCATGGTGAAGTATCTGAGACATTATCAGAACCTTTCCCTGAAACCTCAGTGCTTGCCTTGGATGCTTTTTGCGGGGCCATGACAGGGGATTGTAACTTAGCTCTTCTGCAATAAAAATGCGTATACATATAGAAGTTAGCTTACTAAGAAAAACTTCTTTGTGCGGGATAGAAATGAACTTTATGAATAAAATAAGAAGCAAAAGATCTATATCTTCGACCATTTAACATAACGATGTCCTTACGAACAAAACAGTCCAATCATATTTAGATAGAGATTTTGGCAATAAAAACCATATCCTTACTTTGTCGTTTCACTTTATTTCCAATTAATGCCATAAATTTCGATAGTTCGTGGCACAAGCTGGCGCAAGGAACATTTGAAATTACCTCGTAAACTGTGCATTATTATCATTTGTATTAAACATTGATTATGCTGGCTTGGCTTCCTTAATTAGGATTTAAATCAACATTTCGGCGTTCACCGTATCGAGACTTTTCACTCTAACCTTTCGAGCCTCTAAAACCCAAGATTAAGATGATTAGATTTAATTAAGCAAGGATGTAACTAGGATTAAGTGTTTTAATTAATTATGCTTTAATTTATATTGCGACTTCCCGGCTCGGAACTTCGAAGGTATAATTTCCGAGAGGAAAGTATGCCGAGTTGCGAAATCCCGAGAAACTTAAATTATGGTCAAAATTAATCAACCCTGACTCTAACCTGGGTTACTTAGGTAAAAGTTTCATGGGTTCATCTTTCAGAGTTTTAACAGTAATGTTTTAGGAGAGAGTGAACGCCGAGACGCGAAATCGCACTTGACTGGGGTTTACAGAATCTTACTCTTAGCTTTCACTTGAGGTGAGCTTTTAAAAATTTTCGCGACCTCGCACATCGGGGCTTGTAAATATTGTGACTTGTAACTCTCGAAGAGCGATATTCCGAGGTACAAAAAGCAACAACCTTCGTTTAACGATAAAAAGTGGTAATTTATGAAACATCACATCCCCCCCTATTTCGCATGTCGAGACTACTGAGATTTTCAGTAGGTGAATGTCACGAAGTGAAAAAGAACTTAATAACCGACCTTTGACTTTTAAAATAGACTTGAACCAAATGAAAAAGGCAGCTCCAACACTTCATTTGGGGTTTCTCTTTTGCACTGATCCTTGATTCTTCTTGAGCACAGCAAGTCCAAAGTTCTTCAAATGTCGGATACTCCTTTCTTGTGTTCATGCTTGCGACAAATGCATCCCACGTCTTGGGAAGATCATTGTGTATTATGTTTACCAAATCCTTCTCTGAGATGTTATGTTTTCATCATCATTCATCTTCATGTCACAGAGCTCATTCTTCAGACTCATTACTTGTCTAATGTTTCTGACTGAGAAGAGATTTGCTAGGGCATCGTACATCTTCTTCGATGAGTCAAGATGGGATATGTAGGGTATCAAGTGGTATTTTATAGATTCCACTATGATACTCATATCATTGATATCACTGTCTTTGAACTTCTCCATTGCTGCAACATTCTGCGGTTCCTTCTCTTTTCCTTCTTCAAACTCAGGCTTCATGATATTTCCTTTTATGATATCCACCACTTTATTCTTAGCAAGGATGAGGTCAATTCTTGTCTTTCACGCTTGGAAGTTAGAGGCTCCATTTAACTTGTTCTCTGACTTCATAGAATAAGTCATGGCTGCTTTGACTTGGTCAAACCCTAGATTTGACCATAAACTCAAACTTCATGTCTTGGCTTGCTGAGAGTATCAGGAGATGTGCTAGGCTAGAGCGCACTGATCTATCCAGAGATTAGGTCAATCCATTCACTTAAGGTGCCTCAACAAGAGGATTAGGGTTTCTGCAACTGCTCCTGCTAGTAACCCTAGAGACAATGTCTTGGAAGATGCTTATGCTAGTAACCCTAGCGGCAGTTCCTCAGTGAGCTCAATATCCTAGAGGCTATGTTTCCTTCCAGCGTTTACATTGAATGAAGGAGGTGTGGGCCCATAACCTGTTAGAATTTGAAGGATGTGTGCTCATTTTACCATTGATAATACCCTTGTCACCCAACCATACGCTTAAGACACCCTCCAAGCACCTTAACCTTGATAGAGAATCACTTCGAAAGCAAACCCTAGGCTAGATAGCCAAACAAAGGGTAGCACACCTTTCCCCGAGGATAGTGCATCAACAAAGGCTGATCAGATGTTCCAAACCCTAGCCAAGAGACAGTCCAAGCCAAAACGTAACTGCTAGCTGTAGCAGCAGCTCTCCTCCAAACCTACGCACAAGACTGCAATTGCACTTCGCAGAACTGGCTCTCTGCAACTACTGAGATGTGTCAAATGAGAAACTGTCGCCCTGTATTTATAATGGTTCTGGCAGACTTACTGGGGCTGACTTCTCGTTCTGGGTACCTGTCTGTTCAGTATATTATTATTTCTTCTGGCCGACTTCTTTTCTTGGAGGCTAATAACCTAATATAAGTTATCTTCTTGAGCCAACAAGTCTTCTAGGGTTAGTATCCAACTCATTAGGGTTTTTTCTTGCTTCTTGGAGTATTCTATCCTTGTCAAGTTTACACATGGAGGTAAATACCTCCCACAGCTACTATAATATCAACACAAAGCATCCAAAAATTCAAAGCAAAAGGGAAGGCAAAAAGAAGAACATAGTAGCAACAATGACGTCTCGGAAGATGATGAAGAAGTGGCCAACTTTGTCGAAAGACTGAACAACGGAACCAATGGTAGATATAGATATAAGCTTCCTTTAATTTGTTTTAATTGTGATGGTATTGGTCATTTTGCTAACAAATTTCCTTATAAGAAAAAGAGAAATGATGAATGTTACTCAAAAGGAAAACAAACATATAAAGGGAAAAGAACCACAAAGAAATTTTTCAAGAAAATCTTATGTACCAAAGAAGACATTTCATCATCAGATGAAGATGAAGTCAGTGACAGTGAGACATAAAGAGTTCTATTCATGGTAGTAGAAGACTTTGATAAAGAAGACTCTAAAGAAGAATATGAAGAAGCCGAAGAAGAAATTGCAGAGGCATAAGTTGACTACCGAGAGGTATTGATGTGTGCCATAGAAGTTATCATAAGAGAAAAGAAGAAAAATAAGAAACTACAAGCATAACTAGAAAAGAAAGAAGACACTCAAGAACTAGAACAAATGATCACAAATTTGAAGGTTCAAATAGAAGAAGATAAAAGAATTGAAGAAGCACTCAAAGAACAACTAGAAGAAAAAGACAAGATCATTGGAAATTTGGAAGCAAAGATTGCCACATTAAGAAAGGATCTTCAAAAGAAAAATATGCAAAACAACTCAAAAGTTTTGGATGACATTATCAATAGTAAAAAATCTTATAATGATAAGTCTAGACTTGGATACAATCAGATAGAGAAAAGATCAAGCTCCAAAAAAACAGAGCAAGAAACATATCCAAAAATCTATGAAGAAACAATCAAGGGGGATAGGAAGATATACAAGGAAGATTACATGGACACTCCACCAAGAAGATTTAGATTTCAGAATCAACAACCAACAGATAGGCCTCAGGAAGAAAAATAATTTATAAGAGTACCTCCTTTCAGAAGATATTTGTTGGTTGCTCTTCCTTTCTCTGGTTGTTTGAGTTATTGACCCAGGGTTCGTGTCATTCGGGTTTCCAACAAAGCCTCTAAAACTATCGACCCTCCTGGTAAACTAGAAGGCAATGCAGTACATAGGATGCACTGTGCAGTCTCACCCGAGATAGCTTTAAATGGGTGACTGTAAGACTCAGGTGTTTTCAGCCTAGGATAGAGTAGGAGATTGGGGTTTCTTGGCTAAAGTCATGTATCACGAGTTGTTAGTGTAATCTACTTATCCCTCTCAGTCGCATATGTATGTTTCACCAGTTATTTCCAAAACAGAATAAACAGATTCATCACAATGTATTAACTCATTCATCAAGCCTAACCATTAATTGTTGAAAGAAAGTAAAGACATGGATGCATTCATCACATTACACAAAGATTATCGTGGTTCACCCCCTCTTGGGCTACGTCCACAAAGATTTGGCTCTTGGCTCTTTTATTATGGTAATCCTGCATTCCCAACACCGTGCGCTTACAATTTCCCCCTTAAGAGTAAGATGTATATGAGGTGAACTAGATCACACCAGGATCTACAACCTGCAGTCTAATCCTCAAATATACCTCCCCTCTTCTCTTCTTTTCTCAACAGTTTACAAAATTGGTTCACACGGTCAAAAGCATTACATATCACATTTGCCCCTACGTAGCTATAATAACAACAACTTACCAACCTCTATATGATACCTTTGTATCTATTTATATACATTTCGGGCTCTTCAACCGTTTACAGTGTGTTACCAAAGCCCTAACCCTACTGACATTAGGTCTTCTTCCCATGCACGTGTTGTTCTTCCTCCAACTATCGCTTTCCTTGAGCACGCTTTCTTGCATGCACGCGTGCTATTCTTTCGCCAGTTGTTACTTCGATTTCTACATGCTTTCTTGCCCACGATCATACTTCTTTTCCCTTCAGTCTAGTGCCAACAGGCCCCCAACACTGACATGTGACTTGTCCCAAGTCACCTAATCTCTTTGTGCTTCCTCGATCTCCTTGGTAATTGTCTGGAACTTTTCCTGCAATTCTGCTACTTTTGTCAGTGCCTGCGTGATTTTCTCCTTGATGGTGTCGATTGTTTGAACTGCCACTTCGTCTCTCATCAATCCTATGCATTCTAGTTGGGTCTATGTTATCTATTTTCTGGCTCCTTCTACCCGCGCGAGTACTTTTGCTACCCGTTCTTGCAACGGTTCTATTTAAGCTCGACGCTCCTGTTTCTGCGTTTGCACAGTGATAAGTTCTGCCTACATCTTCTTCAACTCCTAAGTTCCCTTGACTCGTTCTGGAATTGGTATCGTATTTTGTCGCTTCTTGAGTTCTTGGATCATTGCATTGATCCTCTCCTCTTCCTTGTCCCAGTGTTGGACCTGTGGATCCTCTTCCAGTCTTGTCCAAATTTGCGCTACTTTCTCAAACACATCAGCTGTCATGCTAACCTGTTTTTCTATCTCCTGCAGTTGTTTTTTTGCTTCCTGCTTCCTTTGCTCCTTCACTACTGGTGGAATTGTTGGTATCATCTGTTCTCAGAGAGTCTCGATCTCCTTCTGATATTGATCAATTGTCTGTGCAATCTGGTCGATCTTTTCTGCGGCTGGGAGTTCATTTCCTTGTGTAGTGCTTGGAATTTTCCCAAAAATTTCTTGCACTCTACGTTCCAATTCTTTTTTGCGTTCTTTCTCCTCTTGAGTTTCAAATTTGGCCTATGCACAAACTATTTCCAATGCTTCCCGCTTATTTGTTGCTTGTTGTAGCTCGACTAAATTTTTGTGTGCTCGAGACTGCATTTCGTGGTCGACGCTAACCTGCAATTTTTATAATTCCCTTGTTGGAATCTGTGTCAAGACCAATTGGATGTGGTCCAAATCCTTCAGTGGTGTCTGTCCCACAATTTCATCCATTCACAACATGCTATGTTTTATGTAGATCGTTGAATGTGTGTGTGGCATTGGAAGAACTGGGTCTCGTTCTTCTACCTTCACTCTTTCTTTGGTCTGCGTTGTCGATGACTCTACACCTCTGCTGCTACTTGTGCTCTAGGCTTCCCTGAGTTTCTTAAGAAGCTATCCCATTTCTGCCAGTTGCTTCTGCAATTTATCTCTGTGGTGCACTGCATGATCAAAATCTTTTGTTAGGCAATCCTGGACCATTCTGGCGATCATCTCTCCATCGTCCTCTGTGATCGGATAGTCTGATGGTGCTTGTCATGCCTTCGATTTCTTGTGTGCGCTTGCTTCCTACACAACTGATCTCTTAGTTCCCCCAGGTTCATGTGTGATGGAATTTGGGGCGGTTTCCTGCACTCCCTCAGCCTGTTTTTGTTGTCCATTGGTCGGTTGAGTGGTTTCTTTCTTCCCCTTCTGGGTCCCTGGCTGCTCTGACCCATCGTCTTCCTGAGTGGACTTGCTTTGGCCCGTTCTTCGTTTCTTAGGTACTGGGATTTGCGGAGGCCGTGTCTTCGACTGTGTAGCCCCTCCTTCTCCTGTTTGTCCCGGTAATTCCTTGGGTATGGCTGGGATCTTTCATTCATCCAACCATTCATTGATGATCATATCAATATCAACCTCGGTGATGCAGTAGCGCATCCGTAGCCATTGTTTATCCATATCCTTCCTTGGTTGTATCCACATGGCTTGTCGTCTAGCCCATAAATTGGCAATGTCCCCGTATCACCCAACAACCTCTGGTGTTATTCTCCATGCTTGGATGATGGCTTCCTGTATGTCCTGTAGGTATGCTTTGAATATGATTCCATTCTCCCTCTTTTTCTTTGCATGTGGCACGGATCTCAGTAAATGATATCTTTCTCTCGCTGGCTGTGGTTTGGTACAAAAAATGGCGTGTTCTAGTTATCACCATCCCATGAAGGCTAGGAGGGGGATTATCCATGAGTAATAAAATTTTGTACCTGCGTCATGCACATATTTGCAGTCTACTTGAAACAAGTTTGATAGGTATGGCATCCAGCTCATGGAGGTGCCTTCTGCACACTGAGTTGCAACAATGATGACTCCTACCGGTACTTCGTCTTTGCGGCATTTTCTTCGCAGTTTGCAAGCTAAGATCTTTGCGCCCAATTATGTAGCTGCATTGTTGATCCGTTTGATTATAATGCCTCTTGTTCCCCTGTCGGTACCATATTTCTTCTTCATTTCTTCTTCCAACGTTTTTTCCTTGGATTTATTGTCCAAAATCAGCGCGAGATCCATACCTCAAGTGGGTAGTCCTGTTATCTGCGTGATAAGCTCGACAGTTATGGGGACAGGTTTTTCCAGCCATATATCCCCTCCATGTGTAATTGCTAATAGCTTCTTGACGCATGATGTCACGTATTGGCCTCTACTAAAGTGTGGTAGCTTCAACAAACCTAAAATTATTGTTATGTCCAGTCCTGTTTCCCACTAATGTGGTTGACTGGTCGTTTCTTCGAGTTGGTTCACGACTATTTTCTGCATAAAGACCAGTGGCGTAAGGTTTGGATATTTGGTTTCATCTGATACGTTGTGGTCAGAATACTTGAGCTTCCTGATGTGACCCAATAGCTGCGGGTCTACCTGTACTCCCTCTGGTATGCGCGGTAGTATAATTTCTGTTGCCGGTTTCTTTCGAGGTGAGCTCTGTATCTGCACTCTGTCCTCCTGCTGTGGTAGCTAGTTCGAAGTTCCAACAACTCCATGTTGTTCCCTTGTTATCCACTCTGGCCAAGCCCAGGTAGTTCTAGCGGTCTCCTCTGTTGGTTGACCTAAGTCAGTTGCTTGTGTCTCGTCTGGTTGCTCCTCTGCTCCCAGAGGCTGTGTTGTTTTGTTCACTTTCATGGATGCTTTAGTGTGTTCTAGTTGTATTTCATTTTGGGTTTATGTTTCCTTGTTCTGAGGCTCTTGCGCCGCTATTGGTGTACCCTGTTCCATGGACTCTGCTTGTGGTTGTTGAATTTCTTCTAGTATTAGTGTAGGGTCTACTGGTATTTCCTCCGGCGATGGGATTTCGTTGGTATCAACGATCTACAGTTGCTGCTGCTCATTTTCTTCCAGTGGTCCTCATGACCTAGTTTGAACCCTGGTCGATCTAGCTGTCTGGCTTGGTTCAACTAGCTTTGGTGGTGCCATGATGGTGACTGTCGAACATTTGTTGAGTCTGAATGGCTTCAATGATCTCCGTGGTCATGCTCTATTCGTTCTAGTTGTTGTTTCTCTCTCTTTTCTTTCTTCACAAATAAACTAGTTGCTTCCGTGCTCGTGTGTTGTATGGGCTTGTCATGAATCTTCTCGAAGATGCTTCCTCCATTATAAGATTAATGCACCATAACTGTGGGTTCAATTCATTTGCGGTGGTTTTGTACTTTCCATTACCTCTGCTTTGCTGTCTCCAATTGGTGCATTTAATGTGAGGTCCCATCGATCCTTGCCTTGCTTTAATTCTGCCTTGTGCTATCCTGTCAGCCTGTTTTCTCCGACTATCCTTATCCCTCTTTTTTCCCCTTTTTAATATGACCATTGTCCTTGCCCTTGTTGAATTTTCATTTCGTATTGCATGTAGCATGTTCATCTATGGCGTGCTGCGTGCTGTGTGCTTTTTAGTCTTGTTTCTCCCCTTTTTTTAACTATGCGGTGGGCGGTCGACTGTCCGTGTACAGCTTCAACCGGCTCCCATTGATCATTCCTTTGAGGTATGCGCCTGCTAAGTCTCTTAACTGTACCACTCCTCCGTCTATGACAGATTTGACCTTGTATGGTCCTAGCCAATGCATTCTCAGCTTTCCTGGGTGTTGAAATGATTTATTTTAATAGAGCAATACTAGATCTCCTTCTTTAAATGTTTTCCTCTTGATGTGTCGATCGTGCTAAGCTTTGTCTCTTGCTTTCTGCACTTGCTGATGGAATCCTGCCAGGATTCGATCTTCCTCCATTGATAGTAACTGATTCAGTCTTTCCTGTACTACGCCTTGTTCTATCATTTGTGTGATAGCTGCTACACATAGACTAGGTATTAAGAATTCTAATGGCACTACTACTTCCTGGCCATAGACTAGTTTAAATGGTGTGTGCCCTGTCAAATTTTTACATGTGGTCATATATGCCCATAATACTGTCAGTACCTTGAGGTCCTAATCGTCTCTGTTGACGTTACAGATCTTTGTCAATGTGTTCTCTAGAATTTTGTTGAAGGCTTCTACTGTGCCATTTTCCTGTGGGTGGTACGGTGTGAATTTTTGGTGGTGAACTTCAAACTCTTCGAGCATCGCTCGAATGGTGTTGTTGATGAAGTGCGTGCCTTAGTCGCTCATCAAAACTCTTGGGCACCCAAATCTAGTAATTACCTGTTCAAACAAAAAGTGCGTAGTTGTCTCTGTGCTGCAATCTTTTAATGGTGCGGCTTCCACCCATCTTGTTAGGTATTCCGCCGCGGTGAGAATGTATCTTGCCTCGGTTCTTTTGGCTGGTGGGTTAATGGGTCCTGTTATCCCTGATTTTTAGGGATAACCAAGCGATCATGTCTCGAGGCCCACAAGTCCTAGACATGGAGTACCGAGAGTAGGATTGAACTAAGCATGGTCCTGGAGGGCCCATCCTTTTCTTCTTCCATAAGCTTTATCTTGTCAATAGTAGCAACATCCATCACCATCAGCTTGGTCTTGTATCAGATGAGGTTCTTGCTCCATGAGGTAATTGGTCCAACTATCATGGTATGTGTCACTTTTGATCATTGAAACCTTTAAATATATGCATCTGATTCCTTTTACCTCTAACAACTGCTTAGATCTTACATTATCCCACTTGACCATGCTTTGCAGGATTGACAGGGTATCCTAGCAAGCCTGTGCCCATAGGTCTGGGTTTGCCACTGGGGAATTTCTGAAAATCCATCGTCTGTTCCCATCATAGCACCACTATTTCATCTTATCTCCCGCTCACCTGTCCCATTCCCCTTCTCCGAGCATTAGGTTGACATGTTTGTAGGATTGCACTTTATCTCGTAGGAATAAGGGGCTAAAGGCCCAGAAGGTAAAAGCAATTGGTAAAAGATAAAAGCCTAGAAATAAAATCTCGAGATGCTTCGCCCAGGGATCCCCGAGAAGGCAATAAAAAGCCTCTTAGTAAGAAACAAGGGGGACCCAGAAAATACAAACAAGACCCATCCAAGAGGATAGGGGGTCTCATCACGAGCCAACCTATTAGGTTCATGGGTACCTAACAACATGACATTTCCACCATCTGGTTACCATGCCAGGGTAGTGACCTTTGGTTGCATGGCCAAGGGAAAGGGGGTCTCATCATGATCCAACCTTCTCATCTCTGTGAAAGTACTTGTGGGTAACACTGTCATCTCTGGTCACCATGCCAAGGCAGTGTCCTCTGGTTAGCCCTTGAATAAAAAAAAAAAAGAAGAAGAAAAAGCAAACAAAAGAAAAGAATAAAGGCAAGAATGGGCTTGGAAAAATTGCATCCATGACAAGTACAACTCACCTTCTACCAAGACACCCATAGATAACATCATGCATCCCTGTATCTCACTTCACCCACATGTATGGGCATTCCCTAGCCACATCACTTTACTTACATGGCTTGGATGAAACCTTTCTAGAAACCTCCCCTTTCTTGTGGATACGAGCCCAATATGACTTCTTGTCTTTTTCTCTAGTCTTGTATTGTAGGTTTTTGTAATGTCTTTGAGATATTGACTGATGTATTAGGGTCTTATGCATATGTTTGATAATATTGATGATGAAACGTGATTAACATTGCTATGATCCCGGTGACTGATGAGCCCATGGACGGCATAACTTTTGATGTGCAGGATCATGCCCGACAGACATGTACCATTTGGACCGGTACACATGGGGAGATGATCAGTTCGGACCTCCATACTAAGCAAGATTGAGCAGTAGGGTTTCAGTGCATCTAAGATTGACATGGTAGCATGCTAGTAAATGTCAAGGTACTATTGGAGTTGAGACCCCTCTAGAAAACTACTCAAGCAATACAATCGCTGCCATTCTTGCTTTCTAAGGTAAAGTTTGAAAATATGTTGCCAAAGATAAATGAGAAGCACAATATATTTAAAGGAAAGAACAGACGATATGCGGCAGTCTTGAACCATCAAGAAACTATAAATGGACATTTTGTTCAATCAACTACCAAAAGAGAAAACTAGATGATACTCACACTAATGCTGCTACAATTGTTGTTTTAGTGCTTAGTCCATTTGCAATGATATGAATACCATCCTTCTCGGTAAATAGGGAAGTTTTTCTAAATCTTTACTTCTTCACACAAGAGAGATTGGGGTACTCTGTTTTCTTTCCCCATCAATGCATTTTGGGCTTGTGCATACGATGAATTAAATACTGAGATGGATCGACTATTTAGTGATTATAGTATTCTATTGACCTGGTGGTGTAATTTGCTAGTGTAAATAAATTTAAAATTTTATCTACAAGTGCATTTTATTAATTTGTTCCAATTTTGTTGAGAATATAATAGTCTTTGGCATTGAAATTATAGGTCACCATTTGATTTGCACTCGATGCTTTAATGTTACTTATGGGTTCTTTTCTTAACCATTATGAGCTATGCATTTATAAGAGAGTGGATTGTTTGGGAAAGAAACATGCAGGAATGATCATGCCCTGCACTCGGTATGGTGCAGAATATGAGTGGACATGTTTTTGACAAATGTCATGCCAAGATATATCACAATAGTAAAGAAACTCAAGAACATTGACCTCAATTTGGATATGTTGATAATATATTGGGGTAAACTAGTATTTTCTGAGTTGTTTTTGTCATTAAGTGTTTCCTTTGAGAGGAAACCAAAACACCCCAAATTTGGAGCCTAAATAATTGTTTGGGTAGAATTCCTTTTTAAGCATTTTTGGTGGACTTTATAGTTTTGCCATTTAAAAATATTGCTATAACGAAACGTGTTGAGGGTACAGGGAGATCAATGTGGCTTTCAAGTATCACGAAGAAGTCTGATATATTATTACTTGGTACCCAACATAGATTTTTTTTATCTTTTGATTGTAAAACATGTGAATGGATATTGTATGTTTAACAAATTAAATAGGTGATGGCAGTTTCTTTGTGTGCTCTATTGAACTTTCCTGTGTACATCTTTGAGCTTGAATAAAATCAAAAGTCTTTGTTGTGTGTTTGTTTAGAATTTTTAGATAATTTGTTTGTTTAGAATAAAATCAAAAGTCTTTGTTGTGTGTTTGTTTTTAATATGTAACACTTGTGTTTTTGTGTTTTTAATATGTAACACCTGTGTTTTTGTGAATAGAAATTTGCAAAAATAATAATAAGAGTTAATATCTGAACACAGGTTTGAATAAAATGAAAAACACCTGTCTTTATCTTTGTGAATAGAAATTTGCAAAAATAATAACTTCAATTAGATATTATAAAAGTTAATCTCTGAACACAAATTAGCAAGATATTTGTTGCATCAATCGTATGTAAATTAATTTCAACTAGATATTATGAAAGTTAATCTCTGAAGACAAGTTAGCAAAATATTTGTTGTAGAAATTGTATGTATATACATTGCTTGGATTTATTATTATTATTATCCTATCCAGCCTGAAGCTGGAAATAAAACAACAGTAAATCATAAAATCATCATTAAAAAACCATATACATTGCTTGGATTTTTATTATTATTATCCTGTCCAACTTAAATAAAACAACAGTACATCATAAAATCATCATTAAAAAACCCTTCAAAGTAGACCTAATTTTTTCATATCTGAATTGTGTATATGTATACAAAGCTAGGGTTTACATTTCATTCATAGTAAAACAGATATATCTTTTAGAGATCCTCCTTTTCTTGTTCTAATTTTTTTCCATATAGCATCGTAACCTTAGCCTTTTTTATTTGATTAAGTAGCTTTTCTCTGTGTTCCCTTAAACTAGAAATTTCTTTGTTTTTATCCTTAATAACTTTTTCAAATTCTTTTTGTATTGTTTTTTATTATTTTTTTTAAGTATTACTTCTGAGATATTGTTAAAGTCTTCTAGTGTTATCGAATTTGGCTTCGATGTAGTGTCTTGTAATGTTATCATTTTGTCCTTAAAGGGGAATGTCACAAACTTTTTTTCCATGTTTAAGATGAAAGTACCTAGATGTTTAAACCAGGGTAGCCCGATAATGATGTTGATTTCTTCTCTATACATAGTTGTGACATAGAATTGAGATGTATGTTCATATTCATCAATTTTAACTTATAACTCCTTAATTTGAAAAATATCTTTTTTTTCAATTATATTCAAGTATGGAATTAATAATTGATTTTCCAAATCAATATTAATGTAATTTTCATTATAGTCTAAGTTGATAAGGATGTTAACTTCTCTGCCTTGAATATTGTTCTTTAATGTCGAAAAACCGTAACATACGATTGGACAACCTTCATAAAAAGAACCTTCCTCCTTCCATTTTCGAAATTGTACTTTTTATAATCTTGAATATAGTCTTATGATTATTTTTATAATAAATAATTTCCTTTTTATAACATTCATATATATATATATATATATATATATATATATATATATATATATATATATATATATATATATATATATATATATATATATATAAACTTTAATTATCCCCTTTTTTCCCTTAATTTTAATTTTAATGTACTATAATAATATATTCACTTGTTACCTTTTTCCTTTTTATTTTCCCTGACTTTTAGAATATAATATATTCACTTTTATGAAACCTTTAATATAATATATTCTCACAGTTTTATGAAACTTTTAATATCCAATATAATATTTGTTGCTCTTCCTTTCAATAAACTAGCTTTCTTTGTAAATAATATTGTAACTTTCAACTTAATCTCTTTGAGTCCCGTACTCAACTCACGATTATTTATAATTTTTATTTTTAATTAAATTACACCTTGATGTATTAGATGTCTTAGTTGTTGACAATATGGGTTGTGATATATGATATGTTAACTCTTAAAGTTTTAATTCTTACACATCAACTATTGACCATGGCTCATAATAATCTCAGTTTTCACCAGTCTAACCAACTCACTTTTGTAGAGTTACAACGATTATACTATAATTTCCTTGTGATTTAATGATCCGCTTTTAACTTATTATAACTAGCATACCCCCTAAGCAGGCGAATGGAAATGTCGAAGTAATGCGTGCTTTTTATATTAATGGTATTTGATGATGCTATGAAATAGACCATTAAAGTGTATGTGAGTAGATGTGGAAGAAAGAAGATAACAAATGAGTATTAAAGAAATGTGTACAAATTGCAAGGTTAACCTTAACCTTATGTTATGTGTTTTTTTATCTTAAATCAATGTAAAAGAAGGATATGAAGGCTATAACGGTACCTTTAATTTTTAAGGAATAAAAAAGAACATGAAAATGTGTGCTAAATATATTAAGAAACAAGAAGCATCCATGACATGTGAAGGATAAAGAGATGGAGTATATTTAGTCATATGAGAAGAGTAAGAATGGGTTACAACATGAAACTATATAAGCTAGCTTCCACTAAGTGTTGTATTTGAAAAGGCATTATAAGAAACCAGCTGAATCCATGAGGATATGAAGGAAAAAGAGTTGAAGTACATATCATAGAATTATGGATAGACTTGTTGGTTTGAGAAGAGTCTAAATGGGTTATAATGACAAAGCATGTAAGCGTGCTTCTTCTTTTTTTCTCATTGCAACAAATGTGTTATCTTGCATTTTTGCATAATGGTCAAAAGAGGAGGGGGAGATGCGCAAACCTGCTAATGATTTGACGCGTGATATTGAAGTGAAGGTTAAGCCTTGTCGTTCAACCTTTCCAATGTCTATGGTTGCCTTGGAGAGTGTTAATCCTTGGGATTTATGTGTAGTCAAACACCATGCCATTTTGAGTGGGATTTGTTTCTTATTTCCACATTTAATGGGTGGGATTGGTATTTTTTTGGGGTTGACACCGTCCCATGGTGGACCAAGATATGTATCAAACTCCACAACGACATATGCTGGCGAGTTTGGAGGGTTGACTCCTTCTGTGTAGCCAATTTGAGTGACGAAGCCTAGTGCTCCATTAACCACTCCTGTTTGGATCCATAAATTGCAGGTCAAAATAACATGTTGGCCAATGCATAATAATATTTGTTGTTCTAATTGATTGTCATCATCTTCCTTAGAGATAGAAGAGACAAGGCGTTCTGCGATGCAGCATGCTATTGGCATATTCAAGGATTGAATCATTTTTTTATTATGTTCGTACACCAAATTATTTGTTGCAAATAGGTGTATGGCCACATCGAACTCTTTGCATTCTGTTGTAGACAAGTATGTATTTGTACAGGATTGAAGGATCTCCCAATATTCTTGTAGTGGAGTTGCATTGTGGATGTTTGTTAATAAGCGACGAAATTGGACTTGTTGTATATCATGCCCTTGTTGGCGGAAGCTTGTTTGCAAGGTTACAACAGTGGTGAAAGAGTTCCACAAAGACCTGCCTGGTGTTGCACATGTATACAGAGGTTTATCCATGACAAGCATGAGTTGTCTTAGATCACCAACAAGAATTATAGAGCAATGACCGAATGGAAAATTGTTGGTTTCTGGAAAGGATTCACGTAGATGGCTTTCAATCTGCACAAATAGTTTAGGCCCGATGAAGCTCATCTCATCAATGAGGACATACCGGATATGTTTCATCACTTCCTGGAACACTGCCAATGATTGTGTTTGCAAAGATTGGAATTTTTTTATTGGAATCTTAAGTGTTGAATGTATAGTGGTTGTTTGTATGTTGAAAGTTGCAACTCCAGTGGGAGAAAGAAGTAGTATTGGAATATGTCCAAATGGAGATTGTCCATTCAAAGAAGCTTTAATGTAATTGATCAGATAAGATTTTCCAGTGCCAACAGTTCCTTGGATGGTCATCATTAGGGGTGTTTTTTTTTTTATTTTTCTTTTTGTTGTGAATGTTGTAATACTATATTGAATGCCTAATATTTTTTGGGTGCCAATGTATTAGCCCCTAGATTGATAGCTTCATGCCTTTGTAGCACATCCATACAAGGCCAATTGATTTCAATGAACTGTGTTGCATAAGTAAGAACTGCTTCTGGAATGTCTGGATTGTTCTAACACTATTTGGTGTCAAAGTCACGATGTCCAAGAATGTCAAGCTCGTTGAAGTCTATATTGGCAGCAGGGATCAATCTTGATAATAATTCCCACTCATTTATCTCCATGTTGGGATTCATATTTGTATCATTTTCTTCAGCGTCATCTAGTGGTGTTTCTTCAACATTTGCAAGGGAACGGTTTACATTCCATGCATGGTAGGTGCCTTTTATGTTCTGCCAATTGTGTATGATAGTATCTCTNTGTCAAGCTCGTTGAAGTCTATATTGGCAGCAGGGATCAATCTTGATAATAATTCCCACTCATTTATCTCCATGTTGGGATTCATATTTGTATCATTTTCTTCAGCATCATCTAGTGGTGTTTCTTCAACATTTGCAAGGGAACGGTTTACATTCCATGCATGGTAGGTGCCTTTTATGTTCTGCCAATTGTGTATGATAGTATCTCTTGAGAGGCTTATGTCAATTGCAAAGTTACTGAATGGTTTGTATAGTAGCAACTCACTCCAACAAAATTCTTCAAAGGATTTAGAATCTGATGTCAGAATGATTGTGAAGCGTGGCCAAATAAGGACAATTACTGGAGAGCTCCTTCGTCGCCAAGAGTTAATTTTTCGATAGCGACTATATGACCAATATTTTGCAATTCCAATGAGAGGAAGGGACTTAAGGCAAGGAGGTCGATTGATATAGGCATCAATGAAGGTAGATCCAAATAAATAATGAGATGTATCTTTGGAGACTCGACGAAAGATATGGTGACCAACATTTAGTGCCATGAAAAGATGACTACATGTGACAAGGGGGAGTTTTTGCAGCATATGACAGGTTTCCTGGGCGCCTATATCTTGGTAAACTATAGCTTATGTATGAAAATGCCTATAGGCAAATGAAGTAGGATATGTTGGACTCAATGTATCTGTGATTCTAGTCAACATATGATGATAGCTCTCAGACCGGCCTTTTTCTTTAGAAGCATATTTGGAAATATAGTTCATAAATAGTCCCTCGCTAGTATATTCATTCACTGGTGTTACACCTATTTCTGGCCAATCAAGTAGATTTAATAGGGGGAGGGGGATTGTTTTGGATAAAATGATTTATTTATGTTAGTTCTCGATGCATATTAGGCAAGCGAAAGGCAAAAGAAGTTTGGTTTTCAACAAAGTTTGGAGTAGTTTGAGGTGTATCTGAAATATCAGAAGAAATGGTGCGGAGTCGAGAAGAGATGTCTATAGGTAAAACATGAAGTGAAGCAATTGAGATGTGGTTGAGTTGGACATCTTTGTAATATCTATCATTTTGTATCTTGTAGAGAAGTGAATTCATGATATGAGATTTGGTCACATAACAATCATATGATTTTCCCTCGATGCCATGTCTTTTAACTATTAAGATGTCCAAATATTCAAGGTGTCATGGGAGGTAATTAACAATTGTGTTAATGTTTTGTGGGAAACTAATAGTGTGACCACTATATTTGTATTGGCCACCCCAAGCATGGCTAACCTACAATAGCGGGCTCACTCGAGCGATGAGAATTTCTTCTACTTGGGTGAGAATTGATAGGACAAGGGGTTGTTCTCCAGGATCCATATTATTCCATTTAGAGAAGAGGTGACCATTAGTTTCCTTGTGGCAATGAGAACAAATAAAGCCATCAGGTGATATGGTTGTACGAATCCCAAGGTAAGACTCCATACAAGTATTACAAGTATGTATTTTTGACAAGGCATCGATACGAGTACGGAATGTTCGAGTAATACGGGCAAGGGATTGGTGTTGAGTAGGTTCAAATGGAAAATCCATTGAAAGGTGCTTTCGCTTAGATCTTGCAACTCGTCTACGCTTATTTAGTTCATCTTTGTGATGTAAATATTGTTTGCAACGTTTTTCATTTGCTAGGCTATTTAGTGTAGATGGAATACTATGAAAGATATGGGTTACAAACGCTGATGTCGCACATGGGCTGTATATAGTAAAGTAAGCTAGTATTGGAAGTATTGTCAGAATGAAAAACATGTGTACAAAATATATACAATATAGAGAGTGGTGGGAATATACATATGTTGTATCAAAAAAAGAAAGGTACTATGGTAAGTCGTTGCAGGAATAAAAACATAATAACAATGTTTACTTTGTATGAAGAGTTGTAGCTAGTGGCATTTTTTCTTCCCCTCTAGTTTGGTCTCGACTTTGTCCGATCCAATAACAATGGACTACACTTGTTTCTCATTTCCAAATGTCTTTTCATGTATCAACAATTTGAAGATGTATTTATTAAAGAACAAGTTGCCAAAAAGCTCTGTAGTTTCAGTATTGTTCTCCTCCTCTGTGAGTGCATATAGTTGCCTAGCAAGGATTCTAATAAGCATTTACGTATATCATGCTTTGAAATGATTCTAGCTTTGATGGTCCATGAATGCATGTATGGATTCAAAGAGTTGATATGGATTATTTTTTGAGGCATGGCATTTGTTTGTAATGTATGTATGGTAGAATGACGTACATTTGTGTGTTGTTGTGGGTCGCCAAGGATGTTAGCTTTTAGAGCTAGAACCAGAATATCAGTAACTATAATCAGCGTGCAAAATAGAAAAAATTATGGTAGGTATTTTTTTTTTTTTAAATAAAAAGGGGTGGGGCCTGTTATATTACTTTAAACAAAATACAATAGCTGTTTAGGATGCCAGTTGTCCCGCCTGAATAGGAAACCGAGACAGCTGGGCATCTCATCTCAAAAATGAGACTGAGGCACCCCCAGTCTGTTGAGAACGACTGCTCCTGGCTATGGCTATCGCTTGAATCCTGGCTGTGCACCTATTGATTATCCCGCGTCGCCTCCCTCGGTGGTTCTGGAGGTATCTCCTCTACGACGTAGCAGGTGGGGTAAGTCTCTTCGGTGCGAGTGGCGCTGGGAGTTGCCGGATTTCCTACAAACGAAGGCCTTCTACCTGGACCAAAATCCGAAGGCGGGTTCCAATTCTCTGGCACTATAAACAGCAAGTGCTCGAGGACGCTTTCCACGCCCCCCTACAGAATCTCTTCGTCCACATACGCCATGGGTGGCGTTTGTGGCTTCTCTCTTCTCCGTCGAGTTGCCATTGCTATAGCTTTTTCAAACTTTTGTTTCCGCTGTCGTCGGGATTCCGCAGTGTACCATGCCGCTCCCCTTCGTGGTTTCCCTCGCGCTCTAGGCATGGCGGAGGTCTGGTGGAATGCCAGAGTGCTTCCCCGAAGGGTCACTCGGCTCCCAAGCGCTAACAGTATCACTGGATGCAGCCCCGGTGCCGACGAATTGACGGAGAAACGGTGACGAGTCTGCGATTCCACTGGAGCAAAGGCTTCCCAGAGTGACTGGCTCTTTGCACTATCAACCCAGGCATTGAGAATTATTGCGAGCCAAACCGCCATGGCCTTAATGACTGGCTGGATAATGCGCTCCTGGCTGGTACTTCTCCCTCGAGCGAGAAGCCTCGTCGGGTGAGTGCACCTGCTGCTATTCATGGTGAGTTATGTTGTGAGGGGACGATGGCCGGTAGATGCTTTAATGTTGCGTCCCGGCTGCCTCCCGCGTGGCATCCATTCACAACGTGTCACCCCATTCGGGGAAAATTATGGTAGGTATTAATAAGGTATTGCAAAAACATTAATTAATGAAAAGCATGTAAAAAGATTGTATGTGAGAATTCATACTTGTTGTGTTGAGTAGATCTACAAGTGAAGTTGTTAAGTTGTGTGCAAGTTCCTCTTTTATTTTTGGTCTGGAATTATTACCGCTTCCATGATGGATAACTTTAACTGTATAGCGTTTATTTGGGTCAAAAGTAAAACATGACAATCATAAACCACATTAAAGTAAAAATGATGAGAAGCCATTAATTTTCAATTTTATTTAGTTTTTGTTGTGATTTTGAGTAGGTGAAAAAGTTAATGTTTCACGGAAGATTGATATGTTTGTATAGCGGGAGGAGTGACGATGCTAAATCTTCTATCCATATAAAAAACAAATATATGAGAAGGTTTTAGTTTAAATAAATTTGTATTAACTATATATATATTCCACCATTCACATAAAAAAAATAAAACAAATATATAATAATATTTTCCATTATTAACATACAAAAATAAAACAAATATATATCTTAATATATGTAATATTAATTAAACTAATATAATTTTAAATAAAATTTGTTCCACAAAATGTGATATCCACTTACATAAATAAAACAAATATATACTCTAATATATATAATATTAAAATATGTATTTTAATATATGTAATATTAATACTTTGTTAATAAGTATTTAGTGCACATTTTCAAATTTAAATTTGAGATGCACATTAAAATAAATCAAAATCAAAATATATATTTTAATTTATGTAATATTGATCACTTAAATAGTGAATATTTATTGATTACAAAATTTTGATACAAAACTTTTATATATATATATATATATATATATATATATATATATATATATATATATATAATTCCATAAAAGTTTGCTATAAAAAGTTATATATTCAAATGCACTAATTCATGTTCATCTTGTAGGTACTTAAAGGAAATATATATTATAATGAATAATATATATTACAAGTAAGTAACTACATAATGAACATGTAATATTATTTGAATATTTGTGACTAAGAAAATTGGAATGAGATTTAAGGAGGGTAACTACAATTTACAAGTGGAAAAGGTTATGATGGTGTCTATTAGATTGGGCGGTTCAAGGAGATTAGTCAAATAATTAGGTAAATAACATCTATCTTAAAACCCTAACCCTTGAACGATTTGACAATTTTATAAACCAACATATCACAGTGAAAATATGATCGTTCATATATATGGAGGAAGTAATTGTCTCAATAAAATTTAGTTTGACATCACGATACTCGCCTCGGTCACCACGAAAGTCAATAAAATTGTTGTAGTTACGAAGGCAGATTTGCTATTAATTTAATAGAGATGACATAATCTACCCATTTCATTTCTCTGATCTTGCATTGTTGGGATTTGAACCCATTTGGTTTAGGGCTTTGCAATCAAATCCTGTTCCAATTACTCGGTATGTTAATTCAGAAAGCATAATGTTTATTGAATTGAATTGAATTTGAATCGAATCAGTGTGAATTTGGGTATGCTATGTCTAATGGGAGGCGTAACCACAATTTACAAGTGGAAAAGGTTTGCGACTTGAAGGAGGGTTTTAATTATAAAAATAAAACCTTACTTTGGCATTTCCATAATATAAAACCTCCCTCGAAGACTGCAATTGAACTCTAGCAAAAAAGAAAGTGCAATATGACTAAATTTTAATGAGGAAAGGAGTCCCCGATTGGGAGGGTACCTATGAAATACCCTAGCAAAGCAATGTGTGAATAGTTGATGGATATCTGGCATATGGTCAACACTTGACCTACCATGAAACTGAGAGATAACCTCAACGGGAAAACCTAATGTCTCGATGAATTCATTTGCATGAAAAAGAGAGTCAGAGATAGAGATCGTTCTTTTCCATCTTGACTCATTAGGCAGAATGAAATGATGAGAAGACAAAGCACTGACGATATAATAGTATAAATATATCCTATATATCACTCTATGCTTTCACTTTCATATTATATATAATTACAATCAATTCCAACTAGAGTAACCTAAAACCATCATTAAATACATATGTGAGCTTTGAATAAATAGTAAAACCATGGTTAAATACACCATCTAAACTTCTACCATATGCGAGCTTTAAATAAATCATTAAGTACTATCTAAACTTTTACCATACATGAGTCTTTGAGTTAAAATAAAATTAAAAAAAAAAAACTTATTTCTTTGTTTCAAATTTGTTATAAAATATATAATATAAATTAATAAAATACAAAGTTTATACTTAAACATATAAAAAAAAATATTTATATTAAATTATATATGTATGTGGTTATTCAATACTATAAGTATTAGTTATCAGTCATTTATATCAACTGATTATAGTTATCAGTGAGTTATATCAAATTCTCATGTCATATCCATTAAATTCCAGTTTTTTATTTTTATTTTATAGTTTATTGAATTGTTAGATTGTTAAAGATTATCATCAGATATACGAATGGTGAGGCATGAGGTGCCCATAATCTTTTAACGATACTTGGTTTTAAATGTTCTATTAATTTATGTAGGTGGTTGGATGGGACTCAAGACTATGAAGGCCTGAAATCTACAATGTTTTATGGTGATGGGCATGATGTGCCCATTTTCAATTAATTTTAAATATTCACTGATATGATTAAATGTTTAAACTTGCAGGGTTGTGCTTCAGAGGTAAAGATAGCTAGTTGTCAGGGCATTCATTAAAATTCTGTTTTTCTCAAAATACTAATAAAAATCCCATTATTCTTAAATACACTACTCATATTCTTTGAAATCTCAACCAAATAAAATAATTAACCTTGTAGCCACCACTTCACATCACGTCCATGCGTCCATTGCTACTGAGTGGAGTGTCGGTGGTGGAATACGTTCAGAGGGTGACCACTACAAATATCCATAACTTCTACTTCGTAAGGGGCGACTACTACAACCATTGGACCAACGACACAAGTCTAATTAAATCGACTATTCCAAAAATTTAATGAACAATCACTCCAAACATAAATCTATGGCTGAAGTACGAATTTCAATATGAATTATAACAAAGTTCAGGTTCGAATTTCAATATGAAGTAAAGAGAGAAAGAGTAGGAATAGAGCAAGAAACGGTAAGAAATTTACCTGTAATGAAGAAACAAAATTGATTTACACCAGTTGAGAAAATAGATTAAGGGCATACATAGTGTTTTTTAATGACATCTTCGATTTGGCTATTTTCAGAAGTTATAATGGCATCGTCTCCTCCTAGATTGAGGATCCTTTTTAGAGCCTTACAACTGTAATTCTTTGAAAGCTGTTACCGTATATCCCAATAGGATTATTCTGTCTTTTTCTTTTTTTCCTTTAAATTTGCAGCGGACATATATATATAAATTTTTAACAGAGTAATTTTTTTTTTTTCACGGAATTTTACACTTTTGATGGAATTTGAACTTTTAATGGCCAAAACCCTGATTGTGGTAAAAAACTAGATCAGAAAAACTCTAAGAATGGGAGGTTGGCCAAAAGCCAAATCAGCCAATGGCTAGGATTAAAAAAACAAAGTTTGAATACCACTGTGGTGAACCAAGCTGGTTCACTATGTAAATATACAGTATGTACGCAATAATCCATTTATGGATAGTAAATATATTTAATAATAAATGTATAAGAATATGAATAACATGATATTACAAGAGGATAAGGGCTTGTATATATATATCCACACAGAGATTCCCTTTCATAAGAGACATGACCTTTCATATGTCATGTCTCTTCATAATTAATTATTAATCATTAGTTATTTATATTATTAATTATTACCTATTTATACTTATTTTTATATATTTTTATGTTCATAACAATATCACAGTGATCTAATGCCTCCAATTATTTTTGGATAATGTACCTGGGATATTTTTGAGCAAGTGATGGGATTGCAAATAAAGTTCAACGCCTCCAAAAACTATTAACAACCAATTGTCATAAATCACTTGTAGATAGGTCCTCAACGGTTCAACAATCCTTTTAAACTAGTTTTTCAGGTAGTATTAAACAAACTGAATATTTAGTTTTAAACAAAGTGAATCACCCAATAAAGTGATTCCCAGGTTAGAAATCCAGTCATCCTAGCCTCATTGTTCATGATCTGTTATATGAGAAAAGGCAATATCGATGTTTTGTGTAGATCTCAAGACCCAATTCACATTGTTATTTGAAAATCAATTTTAGATATTTGTTAATCCATTCATGATATCAATGATCAATTTTTAATCACCCTCGAATTTATTGGATCTAATATTCAAAGATTTATAAAGTTTGAATCCTTCCAGCAGTGTTACCTGGTTATTTGTAGCCACATAATTTACCCTCAAGAAAATGGCCTTCATAACTCCATTTTTTCCCAAGGAAATGGCCTTTTTAACTCCATTTGTATCTAATTAATTGGACACTCTCATAATTCACTGGGTTGCCTTTGGAGGCATTGTCAAAAGTTAATTTGAATATTTTGGCTATGAGGGGACCATTAACTCTTCCCTTTCTTGGTCTTTTAAGTTCTGAAAATGTGGTATTATCTCTATTTTTTTTAACCAAAACACCAGGGTAACCAATCATGTGGGGAAATAATCTGACCATTTATACTTTCTAGGATATGATAGATATGTGGGATTCTTCAAATTGAGTATTACATCTTTAGACCAAGCTTGGGATGGGGTCATGCTTATCTTTTTCGAAACTCTTTTGTATTTGGTAAGTCTGATTCCCCACACGGGGTTTTTCCAAATTGGTGTGATGAAATCAATTATCCATGATAATTTAGGGAATTTCTTCGTAGATTCCTTGGAGGAATGGAAGAACAAAGGGATTTTCCCAAAGGTCTTTGGCCTCCTTCATAAGAAGGGAAGAACAAAGGTATTTTTCTAAAGGTATCTCCCCATTTTGTCCAACTCCTACGGGTTAAAAAAATGGAAGTTACTTTCCTATCTATTTTTACATGCTAGGCATATGGATGAACCTGGGATATATTGTGGGTAAGGATTTTATTGTTCATATTTTTAGTCTATATTGAAGAAGACTATAATTTCTTACAAAGAAGATTTGAGTAAGTGACACCTTCTTTCCTAATGGATTAGAGCTCGGCAAGTTATTAGTGTACTTTTACTATGCAACCACCTAGTATTAGTTGTAAGCTCACGTAAGCATCCTTATCTGCCCAGTTGTCACAACTATCCTTGGTTAATGTTGGGTCTCTTCCCATTGTTATATATAATGGGTATCTTATTGTATTGAATATACATACAACAATAATGCATATATTGATTGTTGTGTTGTTCTATGGAGTCTGGGCTCATTTACGATCTGGGTTAGACTCGAATTTCTACATGGTATCAGAACGAGCACTTCTTGGCCTACTTGTTTGTGTGAGAGCATATTCAATGTTCATTTCTCAATTGTCTAGCTTTGACTTTCAGATCTTCTTGTTGGATTGGATTTTGTCTAGATCGAGGCCTTCATTTTCAAATTGTTTCTTTGTTTCCTTGATTTAGAGATCCATGGCTATCCTTTTGTGACCTTGTGGATTTGTAGTGTTGGGATCTGCAACCAGCCTCACGGTTTGATTTGTATAACGATCCGTGTGTATCTCGTTGGTGCTCATCTCCTAAGTGGATCATGAAATCTAGGGGCTTCCATTGACCAAATCGTAGCAAATACTTCCTTTGAGGTAATTCCAGTGCCAACAGTGATCACTGCTCAACGTCTCCTCCATCTATCGTAGATATAGTGCTTTGACAACAAATCGTTGTTCTGAAAGGCATTTGGTTTCGGGTCAATAAATCTACCTGTGTGCCACATATCAAATACCAAATAAAAAATAGTTTCAAAAAAGATAAGCATGACTAAAGCAGGTTTGAATATTACTCATAGATTTAAATTACTAGAGCATGTTTGATTATGCCCAAAGATCTTTCCTTGATCATGTAGCTTGTGTTACAATTGGTGATCTTTCTATCCAACTTCAGTATAGTGTGATGTTGCTTATATCTTTGAAGCTTTGCATTGATGTTTCCATTGCAATATGGCGATATGATGCGATGCAACAACCATGCTATGGAAGAGATATCATAATCTAGGAACTCCCTTGTTGTGACTTTGGTGCTAATGAATTGGATTGTGTTAATGAAGTAGGAATAATGCAACAAAGGTATCAATCTCGGTCGACAGTTTAGTGTGAGCTCGAAGGTCGTTGGCTCGTCAGGAGGCAAATTGTGAGCATGTGTGATGGCCTACCATATGTGGGTAGAGAGAGGTTGGAATGAGGAGATTAAAGTTGGGTCCTTTAAATTCATCTTTCTAGCTCTATCCTTTAGCCTTGATATCATCTCCTTGTTGAAGTGAAATATTTTTTTGTCAGTACAGGCGGGAAGAATTTGTCGATCGTTTGGATTTATGCAGGTTAAGAGCTATGTGGGAGCCTTTTATGTTATTGACAGTGAAGTGGCGGGTGAGATATTGTGGCCACTCCTCTATAGAGATATGCCCATAAGTTTATGAAATGCTAAAGTGAAGACCCATATACAACCATGTTGTTGATTGTGAAACCTATTGTGACTCCATTTCTTAGTGTCACCTGTTATAGAATGGTGGTTATAAAGACAAACAACATGCTTGCATTAGAGGTGGATAGATGAAAAAGTATCGTTGAGAAATCATCCATTAAAAGAACTCCTCCGACATAGTAAATATATTCAAACTAAAAACAATTTATCACCATAACATTTCCAATCCATGTTATTACGAGCTTCATAACTTCGATGTGAAAACATTCTTATTAAGAAAATTGTAATATAATTTCCCACTTCGATGTGAACACATTCTTATTAAGAAAATTGTAATATAATTTCCCAAAATATTGTATAAAGAACTTTTACATGAGCTTCATAACTTCGATGTGAAAACATTCTTATTAGGAAAATTGTAATATAATTTCTCAAAATATTGTATAAAGAACTTTTACATTTTTAAATGTAACAAAATATGTTATAAACTTTTATGAGATATTTTATTATAATTATGAGATATTTATACTTATTAGTATTTCATAAATTAAATTTATATTTCAATGTGATTCTATATTTAACTATATTATATTTATCAGATGAAATATTTTATTGGTATGTTTATAATTTTTTTCCATGCTATAAATACTTATAATTATATATTTGTAATATTTTTTTATAAATAAAGATTTAACTAGTTTTTTTTATAGGCATAGGCTATTTGTTCTACGTTTTGGTTTTCTTGGCGGTTGAAGTTGTCTCATCTTCGATGATCTCGATATTCGCACCTTTGACGTCTCAATGTATTCTCCTTGCTCAGGCGCATACCTCATCTCCTTCGTCGTTTTCCATTTCCTTTGTCCTTCGTTTCCACTACCATGTCATGCCATGCACCCATGGATATCCATCCATCCATACAACATGAAATTTGAGTTTAGGTGGGCTTGAAATTTGAAATTAGAGACGGGCTTGAAATTTTAAAGCTGGGCAGTTTGCGCTTGGGGATCCAACCCTCTCCCTAGCGATTCTCATTACAGAGAAGGAACACGAGGTTATTTTAAAGCTGGGAAGTTTCCCTCTGAGGAAGACTGTGAGGATTGTGCAATAATGCATCGATCAAGAATGATCTACACTACATGTCGACAACCTTCGGATGCTTGTCCCTCCTAGTTATGCTTTTGTCCCTCCCAGTTCTATTATTAAAGGAGAATAATGCCATTAAAGAAGTTCATAAAAGATTCATGAACAAGTTTCCCTCACTTAGGGTCTGCATAATGTCTTTGTCGCCTTGTATCAAAATTCTAAACATCTTTCCTCCCTCCAACTATATAGATGCAGGGGCATCCGGGAATTGACGGAAACCATTGGCGACCTAAAAGAGATTCAATTCTTGAATGTTAGTAACTGTGATCAATTATGATGCCTTCCAGAGAGGATAAGTGAACTCAAACGTCTAAGGTCCCTCGACATAAGCGAATGCAACTGGTTGAGCCATCTTCCATGTCGGATCTCGAAATTGGTTTCATTGGAAAGATTGACATTGTGGAATACCATTCCATTGGATTCGAGGAGGAAACAAGTGCGGAAAAAAAGTTATCTTGTTTAAAGGACCTGCAAAGTTGGAGTCATCTCAAGGTTTTCAGGGTACACATAAAATCACAAGTGAAGGAGGGGAATGGTTGAGGATGAGATATCCCTTTCTGAATTTTGACAATGCAAATCAAGATTACCTTCCACAGGATATGGAGGCAATGAAAAAGATGGAAAGTTCCTCTCTTCGGCATTGTGATGTGGAGAAATTGTCTAGTTGGGTTAGTGAATACCAAAAGCTCGCATGCCTTATTGCCGTTGGTTGCTCAAGGTTGTCGAGGTATTTGCTTGTGACAAATTGAAGACAAGATAAGTGAAAGTGTCCCCTGTAAATAAGAGGTCTCAGTTATTGGTGGGATGCGATCCCAACTGGAAGGCGTTAAATTAAAGATTAATATATAGTGATTGGTTTATGGTTTTAATATATTGTTTTAATTATTTTATTTATTAAATTTGTTTTAAAATTTTAGGGAAAGAGATATATCTTTGTTTTATTTTTTATTTTTTTTGGATCTAGGGGAATTGGTAACTGGCCAGGATTACTTGGGCAAGGCTCAAGTTCAAATCGGATTGGTTGCTACTATAAACCTAGGCTATGTTCACTCAAGGGAGGTGCCTATCCTTCCAGTTTTTTGTTTGGGGGGGGAGAGGTTCAATCTCCACAATTACTTTGGTTTACATCCTCCGGGTGCCTGTCCTTCCATGCTTATCTTTGTTTTATTTTTTTTAATGTAACATATGCTTTTGGAATTGAGTCTCATGTCCATCGATCATGTCATACTTTATTTTTTAATCCTAATTAAATAATTTTGATACTTTATTAAATATTTTTAAATTTTGTATTCAAAGTTTAAAAACATATATAAATGATATTGTTTATCTTAAATTTTTATTTCTTTTAATCATTATTTTATTTAATTTCTATTATAATTTATTATTTATTATTTAAATTTATTATATTTAATTATCTAAATACAAAAAATAATTATTTGTCTTTAAAATATTTAAAATATAAATAATAAATGTTACTATTATTTGGTATCTAACTTAAAATATAAATAATAAATGTTACTATTATTTGGTATCTAACTGTAATAAAAGATGTATATATTTAATAATGGATAAAAGATGTATATATTTAACATGAATATATTATAATATTATTGAAATTATATAATTCATATAATTATAATTTGTTATATAAATTTATTTTTAAATAATTAATAATAAATTTTAAAAATGTAAATTTTAAATTTAGTATGGTAAGTATAATGTTTATGTTAAATATAATGTAAATGAAGAAAGGTCATTTGTAAATAAAGTATTTAACACAATATACATTTTTAAGTTCAATTTGTAAATTCAATCAATACACAATTTTATATATTTTTTAATAAATATGTGTACAAGTCATGTATGAGAAAAGTTGATTTCAAAAAAAATTATAATTTTAAGTTTTATAAATTAAAAATATTTTGATTTATGTAATATATTATTTATTGGGAAAAAATGTTGATTAAGGTTGGTTGTCATTGATGTCAACCCTTGAAGAAAGCTCCGTAGCACAAAGGTTTGGGTAATGGACCCAATATTGTTTGATGTAAATATGACTCATTATTGTTTTGTCATGGTTAATAAGAAGTAAATATGGATGAACTTCAAAGCAGTCCCCTTATGGTGAAAGCCCTCACGGGAAGACGCTTTGCAGAGTAAGAGAACCCATGCTTAATTGTGGAATAATGAGATGAAGGACAATGAATTTTTCAAGGAAACTATCCTAGATGGATAGTGTTTTTCATGTCATTTCTGGTGGTATGTGGAACGTAACATAACTCCTCACGGTTAGAGAGTTATGGTCATGAGAAGTTGGAGACCCCAGATTTGGGTAATGGATCCAAGTTTGTTTGATGGGTAACGATATGAGTTATGATATATTTTCAGATAATACTATTCTATATGGATAGTACATGTCATTCGATTTCTGGTGGTATGTGGAACGTCACATAACTCCTCACGGTTTGAGAGTTAGGGCCTTACAAAGTTGGAGGACCCTCATATGTCATCTAGAAGCCCCAAAAGGTCAAAGTAGTCAAAGTGGTTTAAGAGATTTTTAAAGGATAAATAATAAAGTGAAGTGATGAGTGTATTATAATTCAAATTGAATACAAAATAAATTATTTCAATAATAATTTTAATGGAGAAATTAGAAGTGGGTTAACCCTAAAATAAGGAAAGTCGGCCAAGTGACCTAGAATATGTTTTTAAGAAAGCTACTTGGAGAGTACAAATAAGAGGCAAGGCTCTCTCATTTTAATCACTCTTGAGCATATTGAATATCTATAGGTGAGGTAACCAATGATATCTAAACCAGAATTCTGAGTGAAGGTGAAGAAACGAAGGATAAAATGCAAGGAAGGATAAATTCTTTTGATGGTGCTTTCTAAGGTATTTTTTTTTTCCAGGTCATCTCACCATTTTCGCCATAACTTTTTTTCTATAATGATTCAGACCTTGAAATTTCTATTCCATTGAGGAAACATATCCTAGTAGATGTGGTAAAAAATCCAGCTTGTGGGTCGTTGTATTTTTGGAGTTACACTCCGTGGAAACTAGGGTTTGTGGCTAGTCCTAAAACTAGTCAAAAACAGGTGTTTCGGGTAAAAACATCATAACTTCTTCATAACAGATATAAATTCAGTGAAAAAAAATGTGTTTGTTAGAGTACAGTCTGTAATATGTTGTGTAACAGTTTCAGATCGATTCAAAAAATATTGTTTGTGGGGCATGCTCTATAAGGTCGCTCTCTAGAATAATCTAAAATTCAGCAAGGTATGCCATTTTTGTTATAACTCATTTTATGAGAGGTTCCAAGTAGTGACACTTGGAGGAATTGCATAAAAAACACTGAAGAACATTGTGTATCAGTTTCATATCTTTATACATTACAGGTTCAAAGTTATGATTACTTCAAATTAGGGTTGTTGACTAATCCAAAACTAGGCATGTGAGACTAATGAAAAGTTTGATGAAAATGATAGTCTCTTGTTGTTAAAGTTAATGAAGTTTTGTAGGAATGTGATCATATACACCAGGTCTATTACAAAGCTACAAATCAGATTTGGATGATGAAATGGATGAGGGCTTTTAGTTGAGATGCATGTTGAATACATGGTTGAGACAAGTAATTGATGAGTTGGCACATACATGAGGTGTATAGTTCATGATGTTGGTACATACTTGATACATGTTTGAATGCACTTGTTTATGGTACAGGTTGATTACAGGTTGTTTGGTACAGGTTGGTGCATGGTTGATGCACTTGTTTATGGTATAGGTTGATTACAGGTTGTTTGGTACAGGTTGGTGCATCGTTGGTGCACTTGTTTATGGTACAGGTTGAGGTACATGTTGATGCATGGTTGATGCATGGTTCAGATTTATTGGTACAGGTTTACAGTGGTATATCTCACAGTGACAGGTTGACAGTAGTTCCATCATTCTACTTCTACTTCAGGGTGGTAGGACAGGGCAAGGACAGGTGGTTGTAGCCACCTTTCGATTGTAGTCGGAGAACATAGGGGGTTGTAGCCTCCTTCTGGTTGTAGCCAGAGAATTGGGGAGTTGGAGCTTCCCTAAGGTTGTAGCCTGAGAAACTAGGGGGTTGGAGCCTCCTTCCAGTTGCAGCTGGAAAACAAAGGAATTTGGTGTTTCCAATGAATGTAATTCTTCAAGACATGTAAGAAAAAACATTATGTGGTTTTCTCCCGATTTGGGTTTCCACGTAAAACACTAGTGTATTGTGTATGTATGTGATTGTTTATTTCTTACTGCTCATTATTGGATAATAATTATACATTGATATAACGATTGAAGAAAAATGATTATAATTACGCTATCACTGATTCACCTCCCCTTTCAATAATCCAACAAATTTTTTTATTTGTATCACACTATTGAAATCATATAATCATAATCCTAATGAATATATTCTTAAGAAAGAAATTATTGAAAAAATTGTTTTATTTATCTCACATATTATATATATATATAATAATTATAATAATAATAATAATAATTCATTGAAATTATATAATTTATTTATTTAGTTTAATTAAAATCATATTTGATATATTTGTGTTTATTATAAAATAAATGAGTTATCAATAATAATAATAATAATTCATTGAAATTATATAATTTATTTATTTAGTTTAATTAAAATCATATTTGATATATTTGTGTTTATTATAAAATAAATGAGTTATCAAAATTTAATTAAGGAATGTTGTTTTCATTGTTTAGATTCTAAAAATATATATTAGTAAAAATATAGCTAGAATTAAATATTGTGGACTTAATTTACATAGATTTTATTTTTTTTCACTTAATCAAGGGATTTTGGGATTTTGAGGCGGGCTCTATATTTACAATTTTCCCACACTAATACCGTAAAGGTCACCCCATGCAGTGGTTAAATTTGACCCCAGCTTTCCATGAGATTTGAACTTAAATCAAAATAATTAGTAATTTGCAAAATAATTAGTTTAATAAAAAATTTAGAGAACATGTTGTTATGCATTTATTGTTTAATTGATTGAAGTCATTTAATTAGTTTAATTATACCAATCAAAATATAATTTGATATTAGTGAATTGCAAAATAATTAGTTTAATCAAAATTTAGAGAACATATTATTGTGCATTTATTGTTTTTAATATTTAATAATTTTGAGTAATAATGAGTTTCAAATAGCATGGTCCATTATCATCAATGTTAGTGATTTGGCTAATTAAATAGATATGGATTTATAAAGAAAATAATTCAGATAAAAATGTTTTTTCAATGGTTTAAAGAAGGATATCTCATATTTCTTGGATCCGTCAAAAGCCTCAAAATCAAGCCCTCTAAAACCATAACCATATTTCTTGGATAAGTCTAAAACCTCAAAATCAAGCCCTCTTTTCACCAAAGTGCTTCAACCTTGACTTGATTCAATGATCAAGCCCGACTTCAAAATCAAGACTTCCCTTTACAAATGATAGCGATAAGGGGTCCCAATTTTGAAATGAGCCTCATTTCCCATAGCTCTTTGTTTGCATCTTCAAACCTCATTACACTAATGCGTCATGAGAGACCATCATTAGCTTGCACTCACCCTAATGCACCTTCAACATTTCAAAGATTGATGAATTATATTTTCAACAACTTTGAGGGGTTGAAAATATAATTCAACAATCTTTGAAATGTTGAAGGTGCATTAGGGTGAGTGCAAGCTAATGATGGTCTCTCATGACGCATTAGTGTCAATGAAAACCTGGAAAAACAACAATTTGTTAACTTGGAGGGATTATTCAAGGTACTTTTACAATGAATTTGAATATGGTGTAAGAAGATGAACATAGGAAATTGAATTAGTTTTCCAAATATACAACTTTTATTCATAGGCATTGTGGATAACTAGGTAAAATTTGATTTTTTCTAAAAGTGGTATCTTATTTTTCCAAAAAAATATAAAGTATATGTTTCCGTTCATGTAGATGTTGAGTGTCTTAAGGATGGAATTTCATTCCAAAAACTTGTATACTTGTAGAGAACTTGTTTTTCTTGTGTTGTGTATTTTTTGGAAATTTTTAATATTAATTTAATATTTTTTTTAAATTATCAAAGTTAACATATGCCTGAAATTACAATGTCTTTTGTTCGTGCATGATAAAAGGGTCTTAAAATGATGAATTTTTATTTTTATTTTTATATATATCGTAGGTATCAGTATCCTCTTGTTCCGCATATAACTCATTTAAGAAATGGTTAAGCCGGGAAAATGTTATAGCATAAATAAGAGAGGTATGTATTCTATGATTTTGATACATGTGAAGACAAAAATAGATTAAAAATAGTAAACAATAATAATTTATAAAAAAAATTATATATTTGAAATCTGCATAGCCGACTCGATCTATGTCTATAATTTTTTCAACAACTGAATTGTTTGGCCTATAGAAAAATAACGTCAAAGACAAATATATAGAGGGGTACTTACAAAAATGGAGGTTTTTATGAATTTGCAAACCGAACCACTAGGTTTGTCATCCCGAACCTAAACCCCATCCAACCAAGTCAACATACACCTTGTCAATCCCGCCCAAAAGATTTGAATTCCAACAAGTGGGCAGACGCTCTAGGAGCGTGCACGTGCTCTAGAGAGCGCACATGCTCCAGGAACGCGTGCAAGCTCCTAAAAATCATTTCCTTCCTTCTATATCTTTGTCCTCCCTCTCCTACATCTACCCCCCATGTATGTCTCCATCTCTCTCTCTCACACTCCTATACATGGTAAGACTTAGACATGGCAAGATTTAGACATCACAAGGCATGGAAAGACCTAGAGCTAGACCTTACCTTGACATGCCTCAGACTCTCATACCCACTCCCTCTCTATATCCTCCTTCTTCCACTCTCCCTCTCTCTCTTTCTCTCTCTCTCCCCCTTTTCCCCTCACTCCCCTCTCTCTTCCACCTCTATTCCACCCTTTCTCTCTCTCTTCATTGTTAGTCTCAGTCTCACTCTCTTTGCCCCTCTTTCTCTCTCTATTCCCCCTCTATGTATCCCTCTGTATCCCCCCCTTCCTCTCATTCTCTCGTTACCCCCTTCTATTTCTCCCTCTCTACTTCCCTTCCTCTCATTATCCCTCTCTATATGCCCCTATATTTCTCCCTCTTGTCACTCTCACACTTTGTCTCTACCCTTCCTCTTTGTCTTTCTCTTTCCCCCTCTAACACTCTCACACACTCTCTCTC
>ML779793.1:311053-325689 GCA_009831015.1 Picea engelmannii
GACTTAGACCATGACCTAGACCACGACCACGACCTAGACCATGACCTAGACCATGACATAGAGCTAGAGCTAGATTTAGACGATGACCCAGAGCTTGACCTAAAACATGACAAAGAGATAGATCTAGATTTAGACATTGACCTAGAGCTTGGCAATGCCCAAAATAACAAAACCTATCGCGACTTATTGTTTTTCCTCTATTACTCATTATCTTTTACCTGCACACAGATCTTGATTATTCCACTCACTTATAGAATATTACTTTGTAGATTCATGAAATAAAAGCTCATACCTACTCTCTATGCTCTACCAGCCTCAAGGAAATTCATATTAGCAAAGAAAAAAAACTACAAAAGAAAAAATGTAAATGAAATGAATATAAATGATGTTCTCTTTGCAACGTATTTTCTTATCTCCACCCCTTCCTAGAAAATATAGAATATAACCCCAATCATTATTTGATCCAATCTGACACTCCAAAAGATGCGTTGCAATCTCACATCTTTCTACCTCAAATGTTCATTTCAACTCGGGTGTACTGCAATCTCATGATGTCTGGGCCTCCAAATGGTTCATTGCAATTTCACTATCTCTCCATGTTGGCACAGGGGCAGACCCAGGGTTCAATGCTTCAACAACACACCAATAAAACCCTAACTACCAGCCCTTTCGGCAACACCTGTGAAGAAGATGAAGTCTCACCCGAGGTAGATGCAGGGGTGGTTGTAGGACTCAAGTGTCTACAACCTAACCGGGACACGGATCTGTGATCACACTACTCAATAGAGCACTTAGCAATTAAAATTCATTAGCTCTTATCGTTATCCACATCGCAGGTCAAAACCCTAATTACAGAACAACACAGTATTCACCCAGATCTAACACAATTATCCATTCAACACATAGCATTAAAGCAGATCTAACATTCATTCACATCATAAGCACTAAGCTACTATCTCAGATGCATTTAACATACATAAAAGTTACAGCACTAAGAAAATACAAGATTAATACAACACAAAGCAACCATAACACAGGATATACGTGGTTCACCCCAATGTGGGGCTACGTCCACCAACTCTTCTTCTTCTTTATTATCTTCTTCCAATCTTCTTACATGCATAGAGCCACAAATCCTACTCCACATAGGACAGGAGATCTGTGCGCACCTCATCAGATCCTCCTTCCTCGAGTTAGGTCACAACACAAATCCTTCTTATGCAGTGCAGTCTACACACAAAGCCTCTTACAATCACTTGCACTTAGCTCTGCAAGTCTTATCACACAGTATGCACAAAGCCTCTAGATCCGCACTAAGCCGATTCTACCAGATCTAGTCTTGCCCCTTCTTACCTCACCTGGATATCTATTTATACATTACAAATGGGGCCTAAACATGGGTAAACCCATGGGCCGACATCCCATACCTATTAAATAAACCCTAAACACAAAAATCCCGTAAAGGGGGGTGAGATCCCGCGATCTCTGCTTCGCCTGGGTACTCCGTCTTCGACCAGCCTGTCGAAGTCCCAAAAAGTAGTCAGACATGACCAAGATTCTCCAAAATTTGGTCAAGAGCCAACACTCCACCTCTAAACGGTCCTTTCAATTTGGGTGTAGTGCAATCTCATAATCTCCAAGCCTCCAAACGGTCATAATGTCCATTTCAATAGGTTCCATTCCTCCAAATATCTTTTCAATATACCCAAAGCTTGACGTAGACCATGACCTAGAATGCACAATGACGTCCAAAGAAGTGGCCAAGGAGACTCTACTAGGCTCTCTAGTATCCCTTAATTGTTCCTCAAGGGTTCGTAATATAACCAAACCCTCATCAATTTTCAGTGTTTACATTGTGTGGTGGTGGTGGGTTGGGGTTTTGATCTTCTTGGTTTTCTTGTGAGTGGTTTAAATTTTCTTGGGGTTCCATTGTATTATATCTGTTGCAATTTAAAAGCCATGACATGTAAATTAGGTTCCTTTTTTATTTAAAATACAAAATTACATTTTTTTTTTTAATTTAGATTATTGGGAGAAAAATACTAAATTGGGATGACTAAATTGGATTAAAATTAAGAAAAATGCAACATACCTAGACACTGTGGCCCCATCCTCCCTTTTTTTCTCTTCTTTAGCTCCACTACATTTTCCCAATGAGATAAGCGTGAGCGCAATTTGTGCACAATGGACACAAATCGTGCTCAAGCCCTTAATATATTTTTATCAGTAAGACCGCTTGCACAGTCTTAAGATTGTGCACGTGCTCTTAAGACTACACACATGGTTTTTCCACTAAACCTACATGGCGATCTACATGGAGGTTTGGCCATATACGAACCTATAGGTATATTAACATGTGTGTGTTCCTAAGAACGCACACACGTTCCTGCGAGTGCGCGTTCTTAATCATTCCCTTGCCACTTTTTCGGCCACCAAGTTCTTTTACTCACCCAATAGTAAGTCCAAATGGCATAACCAAAATTTCATAATGACCTTCATGTGTTCTAAAGGCTATTTTGGGAAGGTCTTCCTACCTCATGCTGATTTGATGATATCACGGACAAAGATCTAACTTAGTAAAGAAAATTGCTCCATGCAATTCATCTAATAATTCATGAATGACAGGAATAGGAAACTTATCTTTGATGGTCATTTTGTCAACTTGTCCATAATCTGGACACATACACCATGAGCCATCCTTCTTTGTAACCATCACTATCGATGAAGAGAAAGAACTTTGGCTAGATTGAATGATGCCCGCCTCTAACATTTCTTGGATCATACACTCAATCTCACTCTTTTGTGCATAAGGATACCTATAAGGCCTAATGTTAGGTGGTACACTTCCTGGTTGCAAATGAATAGCATGGTCATGATTTGGAACAAGTGGAGGACCCTTAGGCATCTCTCCAAATACCTTGGAATGGTTTTGGATAACTATTTGGATATCTACTAGAGTAGAGGATATAGGTGTTTGAACATATAGTGAGCAAAATTATGCAATTACACCATGGTGTTGCTTTTTTTGTAATTTTGTCATGCTATTAGAGGTTATCACCTTAACGTGTTTCCCTTGGATACCTTGAAGCTCAATTTCCTTGCCTCTGTGGAAAATCTCTTGAAAATTAAGGGCCATTGTTCCCAATGATTGTAACCATTGGACCCCTAATACAATATCAACACCACCCATTTGGATGGAAATCATGGACTATAAAAAAAATACTCCCCCATATTGAACTTAATACTATAGCACTTCCCAGAACAATTTATGGTACTTCCATTTGCAATCATTACTTGAAACTCTGGTGCTGGAAATACAAATCAATTGTTTGATCTTTTGCTAATTGGTAATTGATGAAGTTATGGGTACTACCATAATCAATCAACATTGTTACTTTTTTCTTTTCATTGCATCCTTGTGTCTTGAGGGTTTGTGGAGTACTGATGTCGACCAATGCTTGACAAGACATCGTTGGAGTAGTCTCTTCTAGATCTAGCTCTTGTGATGGTTGCTATTCTTAATATTCTTCTTCTTCACAATCTATGTGGAATAATTTGTTCTCGCCACATTTATGCCCCTTATTGTACTTGGCGTCACAATTAAAACATACTCCCTTTTCTATTCTTTCATCCATTTGTTGAGGTGTCAACCTTGTCAGTTGAGGTACGATTGTCTTATGAATCCCAAAATGATCTCTGATTCTTGCATATGCTCCAATGGTAGACTTGTGTGTAGCCTTATTCTTGGATTGATAAACAATACCATGTATATGTGTTTTTTAACTTTAAAAACAAAATTAAAAGGATTTAATAAAGTATCAAAATTCTTCAATTAGGGTTAAAAAATAAAGTATCGAACTTGATGGTGAAACAATTGCTCGATCTAGGGATGGACATGAGACTTAATTCTGAAACCATATGTAACATTGAACTTGGGAGTTATGACCTTGGGAACATTGACCTAGAAACTATGACCTTGGAACTATAACCTTTGGAACTTTGGCATCTGTAACTCTGACCTTGGGAATTTTTACCTCGAGAACTATGACCTCAAGAAAGTGAATATCTTGTTGATTGTACAAATATTTTCGTTGAGAATAATAATCCATTCTTTGATTTCTATGCTTTCTAGATAGATATTTTTGTGAATCTTCGAAGATTGACAATATTATTTTGCAGATGTTCCTTTATATTATAATTCTGGAAATGAAACACAAAATAAAACTAAATCAAATTTTGTAAATATTGAAGATATGTTTTTATAAAAACTTACATAAACATTAATTATAATTAATTGCTTTATATATATATATATATATATATATATATATATATATATATATATATATATATATTCAATTATATACTAAACAATATATTTTGCATAAATTAAAATATTTTTCATTCATAAAAATTAAAATCACAATTGACACATACGTGACCTTTCTTAATTTACATTATGTTCAACACAAACATTATATTTACCATAATAGCTTTTTAATTTATATTTATAAAATCTATTATTAATTATTTATATAATAAATTATAATCATGTAAATTATATAGTTTTAATAATACTGATATATATATATATATATATATATATATATATATATATATATATATATATATATATATATATATATATATATATATATATATATAATAATAATATTTATTATTTATATTTTAAATATTTTTTTATGATTGAAACAAATAATTGTTTTTTGTATTTAAAAAAATAAATATAATAAATTTAAATAATATTTTTTTATATTTTTATTTAAAAAATTAAATTTAAATAAAAATGGAAAAAATTATAACATGTATTAAATAAAATAATAATGGAAAAAAATAAAAATTTAAGATAAAAAATACCATGTATATATATTTTTAAACTTTAAAACAAAATTTATAATATCAAGTAAATAGGGTGTATATATGTTTTTCAACTTTAAAAACAAAATTTTAAAAGATTTAATAAAGTATCAAAATTAAAACAATTAAAACAATATATTAATACTATAAACTAATCACCATTTATTAAGCTTTAATTTAAGGCCTTTTAGTTGGGATCACATCCCATCAATAACTAGGATCTCTTATTTACGGGAGACACTTTAACTTATCTCGTCGTCTTCAATTTGTCACAAGACTTGAGCAACCAATGAGAATAAGGCCTGCAAGCTTTGGGAATTCACTAACCCAACTAGACAGTTGGTCCACATCACAATGCCAAAGAGAGGAACTTTCCATATCTTTTATCGCCTCCATATCTCGCGGAACCTCGGGATGGTAATCTTGATTTGCATCGTCAAAATTCAAAAAGAGATATTTCATCCTCGACTATTCCCCTCCTTCAGTTGTCATTTTATGTCTACCCCGAAAACCTAAGACGACCCCAACTTTGCAAGTCCTTTAAACAAACATGCTTTCTTTCTGCCATTGCGTCCTCCTCGAAATCCAATGGAATGGTCTTCCACAACATCAATCTTTCCAATGAATGTAACCATTAAACATATGTGTTCGCTAAATTCAATTTCAAATTTCAAGCCTACCTCTCGGTTCAAATTTCAAACCCGCCTAAATTCAAATTTTATGTTGTATGCATGGATGGATATCCATGGGCGCATGGCATGGCCTCGCAGTGGAAACAGAGGAGAGAGGAAATGGAAAACGGTGCGAGAGAGGAGGTATGCACCGGAACGAGGTGAAAATGTCAAGATGTCTGAAGTGCGAACGTCGAAATTGCCAGATATGAGATAACTCCAACGATAGAATAAATAGACTAGACCATTTTTACTAAGTTATAATTTCTACTCATTAGTATCATTAATTTAATATTAAAAACAATTTTATTTATTTATTTTATCTTAGTTTTTTTTAATTATAATGATAATTTTATTTTAAATAATAATAAACAATTTCATTAATTAAACAATTTCAATAATATTAAACAATTTCATTTTAAATAATTTCAATAATATATTAAACAATAATCTTTTGTATAAATTAAAATATTTTTCATTCATAAAATTTAAAATCACAATTGACACATCAACGACCTTTCTTCTTTCTTTCTTCATTTACATTACATTATGTTCAACACAAACATTATATTTACCATAATAACTTCTTAATTTACATTTATAAAATCTATTATTAATTATTTAAAAATAAATTTATATAATATATTATAATCATGTAAATTATATAATTTTAATAATACTGTGATATCTAATCAAAGACCTCCATATATATATATTACAGTTAAATTCCAAATAATAATAATACTTATTATTCATATTTTAAATATTTTTTTATAATTGAAATAAATAATTATTTTTGTATTTAGATAATTAAATATAATAGATTTAAATAATATTTTTTTCTAGGTCTTTGATTCTAATCAAAGACCTCCATATATATATTACAGTTAGATTCCAAATAATAATAATACTTATTATTCATATTTTAAATATTTTTTATGATTGAAATAAATAATTATTGTTGTATTTAGATAATTAAATATAATAGATTTAAATAATATTTTTTTGTATTTAAAAAATTAAATTTAAATAATAATGGAAAAAATTATAACATGTATTAAATAAATAAATTTAAGATAATATATATTTTTAAACTTTAAAACACAATTTATAATATCATGTAAATATGGTGTATATATGTTTTTAAACTTAAAAACAAAATTTAAAAAGATTTAATAAAGTATCAAAATTAAAACAATATATTAATATTATAAACTAATCACCATATATTAAGTTTTAATTTAAGGCCTTTTAGTTGGGATCGCATCCCACCAATAACTAGGACCTCTTATTTACGAGAGACACTTTAATTTATCTCGTCGTCTTCAATTTGTTACAAGAAAATACCTCAAAATGTTTGAGCAACCAATGAGAATAATGCCCACAAGCTTTGGGAATTCACTAACCCAACTAGGCAGTTAGTCCACATCACAATGCCAAAGAGAGGAACTTTATAGATCTTTTATCACCTCCATATCTCGCGGAACCTGCAGAAGGTAATCTTGAATTGCATCGTCAAAATTCAAAAAGAGATATTTCATCCTCGACCATTCCCCTCCTTCAGTTGCGATTTTATGTCTACCCTGAAAACCTGAGACGACTCCAACTTTGCAGGTCCATTAAACAAGCATGTTTTCTTTCTGCCATTGTGTCCTCCTCGAAATCCAATAGAATGGTCTTCCACAACATCAATCTTTCCAATGAAACCACCTTTGAGATCCGACGTGGAAGATGCATCCGCTTATGTCGAGGGCCCTCAGAGGTTTGAGTTCACTTATCCTCTCTGGAAGGCACTATAATTGATCACAGTTACTAACATTCAAGAATTGAAGCTCCTTCAGATTGCCAATGGTTTCCGGCAATTTTCGGATGCCCCTGCAACTATATAGTTGGAGGGAGGCAAGATGTTTTAGATTTTTTTATACAAGGCATCAGAGATGTTTTGCGGACCCGAAGTGAGGGAAACTCATTCAGGAAGCTTCCAGGAACTTCTTTAATGGCGTTATTCTCCTTTAACAATAGAATTGGGAGGGACAAGCATCCAAAGGTTGTCGACAAAGAGTGTAGACCATCCTTGATCGATGCATTCTTGCACAACCCTCACTGTCTTCCCTAGAGGGAAACTGCCTAGCTTTAAAATAACCCTGTGTTGCTTCTTTGCATTGAGAATTGAGGGTTGGATGGCCAAGCGCAAACTACTCAGCTTTAAAATAACACTTGTGTTCCTCTGCAATGAGAATCGCTAGGGCAAGGGTTGGATCGCCAAGCACATTTTCTCCGGAGACAAATAACCATTAAACATATGTGTTCGCTAAATTCAATTTCAAATTTCAAGCCCGCCCAAATTCAAATTTCATGTCGTATGCATGGATGGATATCCATGGGTGCATGGCATGGCCTAGAAGAGGAAACAGAGGAGAGAGGAAATGGAAAATGATGCGGGAGAGGAGGTATGCACTAGAGTGAGGTGAAAATGTTAAGATGTCTGAAGTGCGAACGCTGAGATTGTCGGAAATGAGATAACTCCAACGGCTAGGAATGCCAAAACATAGAACAAATAGCCTAAGCTATTTTTACTAAGTTATAATTTCTGAAATAGTGGCCAGGTACTTTCAAAATCTGTTTCTACTAATCTCATCCTCTACAGACACAGATGTCAGACTGAATTTTGAATCAAGTACAACATATTATAAAAACAATTGGGAGTATATTCCAGGTTGATTCTCTACAGTTCTTCAAAGAGAAGGGTAGAAATTTATAGAGTGAACCTATAGATGTATGTCAACAAGCACAATATGCTGGAACTATCCAAAAATCTTATCCAACTATGTGTTGGGTATGTTGATTTAACCCATAAATTTTAATTGGTTTTTGGATATACTTACTTTAAAACAAAATAGACAAATGTGCCTCTGTAATTGATGACACCCATTAGAAAGTTCCATGGGCCCAATAAAGGACTCTGGTCTTTAGTTTTAAGGGACACAATTTGATTACTTCATTATTTGCTCATGGAATGTTGGAACAACGCCACTGTGTGAGAAGACTTTTTAACAACTTGATGTAATTTAAATAGGGCTTAGGGTTTATTGATATCTGTTGATAACTTCATTGATATCCTCTGGAAGCATTCTTAGAAAAAGAATATCACAGTGTCATCTGGTGGTATGTTCAGAAGAACACAAATTGAAAATTGCATCTTGGCAGGATACGATCTCCATGAAAATAGGTATATTGATATTATAAAAACAAGAGATTATTCTGTTGTAGTTACCATGCGAGTGGCTGAAGGATCATTGTTCTCATTATTGGATGTTGGGTTTAACTTATCAATATATTGAGTCTCTAGTTCCTAGACATACCCATATGAATCAGGTTCCATTACATCTCGTAAATGTATGCACGGAGAGGTTTTGAACCTGTAACCCCTAGTAAAGTGTAACACCCTGTTTCCCCTAGTTTGTAAAAATAATTGGACTGACCAAGAACTGTGGCAAACTCATAAATGTGAATAGGTGATGTAACTGGACCTTGTGGAAAAGGTCAATAAATGTGAATAACATTATGAATTTATATTGCAGGACTGCTGAGAGGGGATGTGCAGAAAAAGAGACCACGATGGCGGTGGAAGGCACCTGGAAAGGTGGCGTTAACTTCCACCGAGAATTAATACCGTATTTGGACTCCACTGGCCCGGAGAACCAAAAGCGGCTCGCTGGCCCCGAATTAAATGTCTTGCAAGCTGGCAGGTTGATGGCTCCTCAGGAATTAATGAGGGATGGAGAGGTGAACTGCTTATCCGTAGAGCCATCATGACTGACCAGCGCGACGGAAATCGCACCACACACAACCTCACAAGAGGATAAGGCATGGGGTAGAAGCGATTGGGGCAGACGCGAGGGGAGAACTCTAGCGATATGCAGAGTGAGTGATAGCAGAGAGGAAGGATTGCAACCTTCGCTCCTGGTCACTGGCAAACAAAGACGCAGTCTCATAGCATCGTGGTCTCAGCTCGGGGGTGGCTAGTGGTAAATCCGCTGGGAGTTTCTAAGCCTACAGTTGGGTGGAAACGGACACCCCTCTCAGCAGTTGCATAACCCCTGGTGTTATTTCTGATAAGTTTTTTGTCTTTGGCGTCTTGAAATATATATATATATATGTTTATTCTGATGATTATGCCCATAAGCTATGAAACTGTGAATGATTTCATTGTAAGAATGTATGTAGGATGTTTTGATCAGTACTAGTAGTTGTATATTTGTATGGAAAGACTATATATGGCATATGTCCTCATGAATTGTTATTTACATGCGTAATGATCTAATTCAGACTTCATGTCTGGTTCTTGGGTGGACGATACCCTTATCTGCCTCAGATAGTACCCTGAGTGAATCTCCCCATAGAGATACCTTCCTTGAAAAGCCCATCAAGTACTGGGAAGGCGATTGTGAAGGCTTAAGGCTTTAGTAACCCTACACTAAGAGGAATGACCCTCTTGAAAAACCCGAGATGGCAGCATAAGGATGAAGTAACGAATCGATGGACGAGATTTCATCGAGAAATTTGTGGTCACTCATGACCGTTAGATTAGTAGGAGAAAGTAGGGTGTTAAATTCCTTACCACTTTATTTTCCTATGTCTTCGTGGACAACGAAGAGTTTAGGACCGTAGATCCCCAAGGTCCATGAGAGTATCCGGACCGTGGATCTTTCCACATTTAGGAAGTCGTGGGAGAGCCCACAAGTAGGGAATCTGTCTGAGCCGTCAGATCTCGGCTAAAAAACTCGACATCCGTTGGATCTGTCAGGAGTTACCCGAGGGTTAAGACCCCAGTGTATAGGGGCGAAAATCCCCGGAATAGATCTAAGTCGTCCAATTAACGGAGGCCACATGTCAAGAGATCACCCATTTCGGGAAACCGGGAGTCGGGAAATCGGGAGTCCTGTTGACAAAAGATCGGGACTTTCCATTGTGGAAATCTCGAGATGGATTTGGGTCGTCCGATTTACGGAGGCCACATGTCATAAGATCTCCCATTTCGGGAAATAGGGAATCGTGGAATCGGGATTTCTGTTGACAAGAGTTCGGGATTTTCCATGGTGAAAACCCTGGGATAGACCTGAGTTGTCCGATTGACGAAGGCCACGTGTCGTGAGATCTCCCATTTTGGGAAATCGGGAATCACGAGATCGGGAGTCCTGGGGACAAGGGATCGAGACTTTCCTGGGTGGAAACCCCAGAGCAGTTGTGGACCGTCCGATCTAAGGGGGGTGACGTGTCGAGAGATTACCCATTTTCGGGAAATCGGGGATTCAGGAGTCCCGATGACAATAGGTCAGGCTCTCGCCTTGATACACCCCGACGGAAGAGAGAGTGTGGTCATAGGGGAAGAGGTCATATTGACCAATGCTTAACCCAAGGGTATAATCACCGATTGAGGTTTGTCCAGCACTTCGACGTTTCGGCATTCGGGATACCGAAGGGGCATGTTTCCTCGTGCTCTCAAACCCCAAAGTCCATATTTATAAACCTCGAGATGCTAGCATGTGGTTAGGCTCTGATGAATGGTCAGGATCCTCTCGGAGGATCCGGGTTCTGGGATGGTCGTTCGATGTGAGGAAGAGATGCCAGCTTTACGCGGGGGCGCGAATGCGCATAAGGGTAAGTAGCGAGCAGATCTGGATGGCCAGAGTCCACCCGCCCAGATCTATGGCTGAGGTTTCATTCCGGAGCCCCCTTGCCATTCTGCCTTTAATGGGGGGGGTCCAGAATTGGACACGCAACTCTCGAACGGTCGAGATTAATTCATCATGATCAACTGTGCTCAGGTGGATTCTGGACCCCCCTTGCCATTCTTCCTTTAATGAGAGGGGGGGGGGGTCCGGAATAGTGTGGCGTGTGAAGTGGGCCCCCCTCCTAACATGTCAACTACCGTGTCGCGTTTCCCTCTCTGCCACATGTATTCCACTTAACCGCGCAACGGGGCCGTTTCTCATTGGTTGTTCTCTAGCCCTATTGGGATTTGTTCCTATTGGCCATTTTATAACCCTATAGGGATTCATCCCCATTAGTCGGTCGCTAGCCCTGTTGGGGTTCAACGGTTGCCAAGTCAAATGACTCGACATCACTGTAGCGCCGAGGCGCGAAATATGAAAGGGGTACTGTGTTTATTCGGACTATGATCATGACCCGCGACCACATGGGAGCGGGGAGAGAGAAAGAGCCAACTTACGTTGGTCCTCCATGGATGTTTAGGGCTTCTGATTCGGCAGAAGATCAGAAAAATCCGATTTAGGTAGTGGGTATGTGACAAAGTGGTATCAGAGCATGGTTACAACACTCGGCCTGATTGGGCTCATGACGAGTTGCGCATAAGCTCCATTCGAAGCACTCCTACGAGGAGTAACCCCCTAACTTAACTCTCTTGTCCAGGATTAAAAACTTGGAAACGATAACCCGACTGTGTGTGCATGTGAAAGAGTTATAAATTTATGCGGAGGTTATAAAATGTATTTAACTCTTGACTAATAACAAGCATTTGTCTTTTCACCCAAGCGGACAATCAGTTGCGGGAATCTACAGACGCAGAGTATGGTGACTCAACAAGAGGTGGGAGAAGGCTCCCACAACAGAGACGAAGAGTCTAATGAAAGAAGAGCAATAGGAACCCCTCCATATCTAGCTGAGACTGTGAGGAGTCTCATGGTTGAATTGCAAAGCTGCAAGGCCGACAATGAAAGGATGATGAAAGAGCAAGAAAAACAAATTGGAATTAATGCAGTTTTACTCCAGAGCTTATCTGACCTATAGCGACAAATGCAGCATGAACCTGAGATGCAGAAACGTGGTCGTGTCAATGGCCATACTGAGAGAAGCACCTCAAGAAAGGTCCACCCCAGAGGTAAAGGACCCGTGCCAAACGATTCCACTGAGAAGGAAGCTGACGATTCATAAGGCTCTTCCAGCAGCAGGACCAGTTCCTATTCTCGAAGAAAACAGAAGAAGCAAAAGACTTCCAAGGATCATAAATTTGAGGAATTTAGAAAGGCCAAACCTCCATCCTTCGATGGTGAGATAAAGAAGGGAGAGGAAGCCGAGGCCTGGCTACTTGGACTAAAGAAATATTTCAGAGTCCATGATTTTTCAGAAAATTTGAAGGCTCGAGTGGCCACTTTCAATCTGAACAGAAAAGCTTCCATCTGGTGGGAAGATCTTAAGAACATGAAAGGGGTCTGCGAGGAGGACCTGTCTTGGAAACGGTTTGAGAAGTACTTCCAGAAGAAGTATTTGTCGAAAAAATATTTTGACGAGAAGGCTAATATTTTTATGAACTCAAACTGGGGCAACTCACTATAGAGGAATATGTCAAAAGATTCCTCGACTTATTGAGATATGTACCCTACATCAAAACAGAGAAGGCGAAGGCGCAATGCTTCATCAGTGGGATACCCAAGGAATACCGAAACCGAATTGAATTCGACGAGCCAAAGACCTTAGAAGACACTATTCGAAAAGCAACATATTGTCATGAACAATATGGACATCGGGCAGAGTCTCGTGGAGACTGGAAACAGAAGACTGGTTCGAGATTTCAGAAAAAGGGGATCAAATCCTCAGGATTTAAAAACTACAAGAAGAACCCCAGAATGAACTTTCCAACCCGGAGTGTACTCCAGCAGAACTTCCCATCATCAGGCAGAAATAAAACTTCTGGACCTATACCAGTGAAGACTGATAACCCAAAGAGAGAACCTCTGAAATGATGGGGTTGTGGAGAAGAGCATCTCCTGAGAGACTGTCCACACCGACAATAGAACAGTCGGAAATTTTATAACATTTAGGAAGCGACCACATTCAATGATGTGACAAGGAGTGTGCCACAAATTTATGCAGCCTTGGATAATAACCAAGCTGACCACCAAGCTTCAGTGGTGGAAATAGAAGGTATGATCTTCAACCATCTAGTGTTTGTTTTATTTTACCCTAGTTCAAATTTGAGTTATATAGCCCCTAAGATTGTGGATAAGTGTAATCTACAACCACAAAAACAAACCAAGCCATGGTTGGTACAGTTAGCCACTGGCACCAAAAGAAGGGTAGCAGAGGACATACCAGCCTGCCAGTTAATGTTGGGTGAATTCCCCACCCAAGCAACCCTTAACGTATTACCCCTGGGATCGTACGACCTGTTGATTGGTATGGACTGGTTGGCCGCCCATAAAGCCAAATTGGATTGTTACCATAAAACCTTAGAATGTGTGAGCAAATAAGGAAAAGGATAACCCTCCAAGGGATCTGAAAACCGGTCTCCCTGAGGCAAATATCAGTCCTGCAAATGAGAAGTATTGTCGAAAGGGATGTCCCCTATATGCAATACAGGTGTTGAAAACAATCGAAGGTGCTAAACCAAGCCCTAATGATCACCCTATCCTGAGAGAATACATAGATGTGTTTCCGAAAGAGTACCGGGTCCACCTCTGAGAAGAGATATTGACTTCTTGATAGAGCTCTCACCAGGAGCGGTGCCGGTGTCTAGGACACCCTACCGGATGAGCACAACTGATTTAGTGGAACTCAAATTACAATTGAAAGAAATGATGGATAAAGGTTATATTCAACCCAGCGTGTCCCATGGGGAGCACCAGTCCTGTTTGTGAAAAAGAAGGATGGCACCCTTAGACTGTGTATAGATTATAGACAACTCAATAAAGTAACCATAAAGAACAAGTACCCCTTGCCCAGGATTGATGATCTATTCGATCAGTTGGGGGGTGCATCTATTTTCTCAAAGATTGACTTGAGGTCGGGATACCATCAAATCCGAATCAAGGGTGAAGACATCCATAAAACCACTTTCTGGACACGGTATGGTCACTATGAGTTTGTGGTAGTACCATTTGGGTTAACCAATGCCCATGTCACTTTCATGTGCTTAATGAACAACGTACTCAGTAAATTTTTAGATAAATTTGTACTAGTTTTCATTGATGACATATTAATCTACTCTAAGAATAGAGAAGAACATGAAGAGCATCTTAGACTTGTGCTACAAGTGCTAAGAGAGCATCAACTCTATGCTAAATTCAA
>ML779793.1:325739-371638 GCA_009831015.1 Picea engelmannii
CGAGGAAGGGGTAGCAGTAGATCCTGACAAGATCAGGTCTATCATGGAATGGCCTACCCCAAAGGATGTCTCAGACATCAAATCCTTTATGGGATTGGCGGGATACTATAGGAGATTTATAAAAGGATTCTCCAAGATTGGTTTTCCAATCACTGCCCTCCAGAAGAAGGGGACAAAATTCTTGTGGACACAACAATGTGAAGAAAGATTTCAAACCTTGAAACATCTACTAACCCATGCACCCGTGTTGAAAATTGTTGACCCAGAAGCTGACTTCCTTGTGTGCACAGATGCTTGTAAGGAAGGGCTTGGAGGAGTCCTTATGCAGGAAGGAAAGGTGATCTGCTATGAATCCCGAAAACTGAATGAACATGAGGTAAACTATGTGACTCGTGATCTAGAACTAGTTGCCATATGGCATGCCTTGAAAATGTGGAGGCATTACCTCTTGGGAAGAATTTTTTTACTTATGACAGATCACTGTGGATTGAGATATTTGTTTGACCAACCAAAGCTCAATGCTAGACAAGCTAGATGGATGGACCTCCTTAGTGAATTTGATTTTGAAATCAAACACATCAAAGGGAAAGAAAATAGGGTGGCCGATGCCCTTAGCAGAAGCATGAAAACAATTCAAATGGCAGTGGTGAGTAACTGCGAGAAAGATGTTAAGAACAGAGTCGGAAATGCACAAGAAACAGATTCCTTCGTTCAAACGGTGACCCTATACCTACAGCAAGAACCCACTGGAGTAAAATATGAAGGTTACCAGATGACCAAATGAGGTCTGCTCACCTACAGAGATAGAATGTACATTCCAAATCGTGATGAATTGAAGAGGTTCATCATGGATGAACTACATAAAAGACCATACACTGGTCACCTGGGATACCAGAAAGTGATCACTGCCACCGAGAAACAATTTTATTGGCCTGGATTGAAGAAAGACATAGCCAAATATTTGGCCCAATGCATAGAGTGCCAACAGGTTAAAGTAGAACATCGACACCCAACAGGATTATTACACCCTTTACCCATCCCAGAATGGAAATGGGAAACCATCTCCATGGATTTTGTCATTGGATTACCAACTTCAACCAAACAGAATGATGCCATTATGGTGGTGGTGGATAAATTGAGCAAGTTTTCTCATTTAATCCCCATCAAATCAACCTGCAAGGCGATAGATATCGCCCAGATATTCATGAAAGAGGTATTTCGACTGCACGGTATGCTGAGAGAGATAATATCTGATAGAGACACAAAATTTACTTCCAATTTTTGGAAATCACTGATGGCGGGTTTAGAGACCAATTTTTTGTTTAGCACCGCCTATCACCCTCAAACCGACGGACAGACAGAAAGAGTGAATCAAATATTAGAAGATATGTTAAGGATGCATGTAATGCATCAACCTAGGAAATGGAAAGACTACCTGTCATTGGTAGAATTCACCTACAACAACGGCTACCAAGCATCCTTAAAGATGAGTCCCTTCGAGGTCCTCTATGGTAGGTCGTGTAATACTCCAATCAACTGGAGTAATCCTGTAAATAGGATTTCTTTTGGACCTGACATGCTGAGAGAAATGGAACTGTTACACATCAAAATTACTCAGCTGGATAAGTGTCGCATGTTCCTCTCAATTGTCGAAAGTGTCGCATCTTCCTTACAACTTTCGCAAGTGTCGCAAGTTGGTTACAAGTGTCGCAAATGATGTTCAGACATACTGCCATGAAAAACGACACTAAGGAGACACTTATAACATCTCATATGCTTGATTTGAAGAAGGAGAACTGGTTTACTAAAGTCAAATAACTCTTGACACCTGAAGAGAACCCTGAAACAAAGGTTTTGAGGAGGAGCGCTCCCCCATTTCAGCCCTAGAAGCGCTGGCGCTCCCCTACAAGGCTTTAGGGAGCATTATAACACTCCCCATCCCCCTCTGAAGGAGCACTACTCATCTTGAAAGCGCTAGCACTCCCCTAAGGATTACCAGGGAGCGCTACAGAGCTCTGATGCCCCTTCTAAGGGAGCGCTGCCTAATCTGAGGCAGTAGTTGGCCTGTTGAGGAGAATAAGGGGAGGATCTTTCGAGATTAGGAGGCACTTGTGTTCGAATTCTTGGTTTAATCAAGAGATCCCTGATCTAAGGAGAAGGTTCCCAACTTGTTCCAAAGATAACTCAAGAGGTTAAGCTCTTCTTAACCTATATAAACAGGCTCTATAATGGTGGAAAGGGGGAAGAATTGAAGTTATGAAACTTATGATCTTGGAGGAAACTTACAACCAGCCAAAGGAGAGTGATAAGTGAAGATGATGTTATCCAGGTTGTGGATCTTTCAGGCAAGGGTTAGACAAAGAGGACTTGACGAAGCCGTCACATTCGCATCTACGATTGTAAGTATTGTTGTCGTTATTCTCATCAATATGACACGCTTGGCCTGTTTCTTTCTAGTTTGTGTCTAATGTCACATGAACTTATCATTAAGTGATAGATATGTTTTCAAGATAATATCAATAGAGTAGGAAGCGGTTGTATCTTGTTTTGTCCACAGAACTCAGCGAGGAGCAAAAGGATTGGAGCGCAACTCGAAGCGTGCAGGGACAAACGTCGATAAAAAGGTACTTCTGTCATCCTTCCTTCTCATGTGTTAGTTTAGATAGATTTGAAAGGAAGTCAGTGTCCATGTTAAGCATTTTCTGTCTAGAGTTAGGGTCAAGCTCTTAGAGGCGATCTACCTGTCTGCAGGGAGATTTTCCTACAACAGAAACTGGCGACTCCACTGGGGAGATAGCCTCAAATCGAAACCTCTTGTTTGGATTTTTCTCCTCATTGACCTTGTTCTATCCCTTGATTGTTTCAGACCTGGTTTACTCCTCTTTTGATTAGTTTCATAAGTTGATTGGCTCCTTACCTTATCACACTCAGCATACTTGTTGAGTTTGAATCCCAATTTTTGAAATTTTTTGACATTTCTGGGGCTTTTAGACCCTGGCACCCCTGTCCTAGTGTTAATAGAGCATCGACGCTCCCCCATAGCTTTTCAAAAAGCGCTATAACACTCCTTTCCCTTGGCAACAGAGCGCCAGCCCTCTTTGGCTCAAAAAACCTTCCAGAATTGTTGTGTTAAGGTTCTGCCTCTGTGTCTCCTCTGCTGAGTGACCTTGTGAGTCAATGTTTCTTCCCTTTCAGCCTTGACATCTGTCTTTTTGAAGAATAAACACCTCATTGGTTGGATCTTGTAACCTTCTTCACCATTTTCATCGAGTTTTTCCTGTTGAGTGAAGTTCGAAACCCATGCATTGTTTTTCTCTTCTCATCAGCTGAGTAAAAAACCCTGGTGAAGGTCATCAAAGGCCTACATACCTCTTTATCTTGATTTCAGTCAAGGTCATTGTTCTTCAACTTTTGCTTTTGGGTGTGAAGTTTGTTTTTCTCTTTGATTGTTTCTTTTTCTTTCGCTTTTTCATTTTGATTGCTATGAAAGGGTGTATTGTTTGTGTGACTTTTGCTTGTGCTAGTTTGGTTTTCATTCATACCAAGAAGATAATTAGCAAGACGATCATTGTATTGTATTGACCATCATTCATACGCAAACAATAAAATATATCTTCATGATTGATTGTGCATATTAGAAGGCATTTAAAAGTTTTTTGCATTACATCAGGATTTGATTGAGAAAAAGAATCGTTTGAGGGCATTCTGTATTTGTGCTTGTTAGTGAAAAGAACTTTCTCTCTCCCTTAGATAGATGTTCATCGAAAGGAAATGATTGCTTATCATATTTGATGCATTCTTTGGATCTGAGTCATAATTCCATTTGTTTCACTTCCATGCACCCCTTTGCGTAAAGAACAACCATAAAAATCAACGCTAATTAAAATTTATCTAGAACTTCTTCTTTTCTAGGATCCTCCACCAACAGTAGATTAGGCTTAATACTTTGGATTAGGGCTGTGAGCATAACTCTCCAAAGTTTCCAAAACAAACAGTAGAATCCTGAGTTAGGGAGAGTCAAATCCAGTTATCGTATAAGTATGCCTAGGATCCCCCTCTCACACAGGGCTTACGCATGAGGTCGCATTCGAGTGAGCTGCGGGGACTAACCCTCCGTGGTTTAACTGATTGTGGTGGTCGGATCGTATTATGGGGATCACTTTGAGGTAAATCCAAAATTACTGCGTGGAAGCCTTTTAGTTGATTTTGGGCTTGATACCCTGCCCGTACGTTTGGATCGGACTGTCGATTGTTCCCGCCCAAGGGCTGACTGCGAATTGGTAACCTTAGTGGCCATAATCTTTAGGGTATTACACAAGGTGACGGTGACGGGAAGTCTCACTGTACCTGGAGCAGACATTGGTCAAACTCACTCGGGCTCCTTGGAGGGTAAATCCATAATTACTGCGTGGAAGCTTGCACCAAGGCGTAAGTCCGTTAAGCAGGTCGCCATTGTAACTGTTCCACCCTATCCCCGCCCCTTCTGGACTTGATCACGCGACGTTGGCTTTCATCACCAACTAGTACGGTCATCAAAAGAAGGTCTTGTTTGCTTGGTTGTGATTCTTATACTTTTTTAGCGTGTGTTGTTTCTTTTCGTTAGTTGGCCATAAATTTATTTTGTCGACTCTTTTCCGCCAACATCGACCCTCCATGCTGCTCGCGGAGGCTACAGGGACTTCCTCCAGAAAATATGGAAGGAAACACCCCTTTACCCCCTCATTCCACGGAAGAATCCCCTCAACAGAGCGAGGTTCATAATACTACAACTTCTCAGGAAGAAGTTCCCATTCCTTTGGAGAATTTTTGAATTGTCTCAGAATCTCCGGAAGCTTATCGCATTTCGGAGGGATACGAACGACAGATCCTCCACCTGAATTCCGCTGGAGAATTTGTTGTTATCAATCCTTCTGACATTCCAGCCGGGTCTTCTCAAAACCCTTTAGCCAGTGACCCTTTTTGGATTGTGGACGTTGTTCGGAGTCCACCACGCTTGGTGCGAGATCTTTATGGAACAGGGGAAGGTGTCGATGCACCTTTTTCCTACACTGTACCCCCAAATCACTTCACCGGTACTACCACATTTACGACCACACCAATCGTGGGTCCGAACATACCGTCCATTGGCCCAAGGTATACTATTCCCCTCCAGATGACCCATTCGACAATAGCCCCACACATTCCGACTATCCCCGTCGGCAACGCGGTAGTTAATCAAGCCTCGATTGGCACACCTGTAACACCGAGACCTACACTCCCTTTTAGATTCAGGGCATTGAACGCTTCCACTACCATCACTGCCCAGACCACTACCCAAATTGTACCGGGAAGTTCCATACCTATCCAATAACCCGGAGGGACTGGCCTTGGTGGTCCTAACCCGATCGGTGGCACCAGTTAGTCATTTACGTCTGGCTCTCAGATCCCGGGAACTCTACCTCAAACTGGGGGGCATCCTCCCCCCGGAGGACAAATTACATTCGTAGGGAACCCTAATCCTGGGGGGCATCCTCCCACCGGAGGATAAATTCCATTCGAGGGGCACCCTCACGCTGGGGGGCAGCTTCAATCCGGAGTACACCATCAACCACAAGGACAAAATGTGTCTGCCGCACCCAATCCGTGGAGCATCCCTTTTCAAGGAAATCCACATGCCTCCACGGGACAAAATGATCAGACTCCGCAACAACCCCCTTATGGACAAATGCCAAACCCACCCTATAATCCACAAAACCCATCCAGTTATCCTCCGCTCACAAACACTTCTCAAAACATTTCAAATCCTATGTACCTTGGCCAAAACCAACCTCACATGAGAGGGCCCACAAGTTATAATTATCCACATAACCCAGTATTGGGCCCCACTAGTGTCCCTCTGCCATGCCAGCATTACCCACAGGTTAACCGACAACTACCTTTTCTAGCCACCCTGGACCTTCCAGACTTGTCTCGGTTAACGAACGATCCCATTTATCATTCTCCGGTTTGGCCAGCCATTCCAGCTAAACTTCCTTCTGATATCCCAAAATTCGACGGAAATCCCGGAGAAGACCCAAACAACCACGTGATGACCTTCCATTTGTGGTGTTCATCCAACTCCTTCATGGACGATTCGATTCGTTTGCGTCTTTTCCAACGAACGCTCACGGGTTCCGCAGTAAAATGGTATATTGAATTACCACGTGCATCTTTTCACGATTTCAACTCCCTTGCCATGTCCTTCCTCACACATTTCCAACTACCCATTCGGTACGAGACAGGTACTAAACTATTAACCTCTCTTCATCAGAAAACTTCCATACATATCTCCGATCATATCCATGAATGGAGACGACGACGAAGGCTAATCAAAGCGGTCATTCCCGAACAATTGTTAGCAGAATGGTTCACGAAATCACTATTACCCCAGATTGCTCGTGATGTTGCCATGGGTGGCGTAGTCACCGAGGAAGAAGCCATCGCTCGGGCTCAGTACTTAGACTTAGTCTATTCACAATCTGGTACTCTATATGAGTTGATACCGAACGCTATCTGTGCCACTAATGACCCATCCAAACCATCGACTGCTTTGCATGCGGATGGAGTTATTGGCTCCGTCAAAACTCAATCTACTACCTAGTCTACTGGAACAATCCAGTGACCCGCTTCCACGGCTACCCCCAGTTCGACTGCACCCTCTTATACCCCACTTCAAACTTAGGTCTCTGATGTGAATGCGGTCCAGTCAACCCCTTCACAACATCTTGGGGGCAAGAAGAAAGCGAGAAACAAACCAAAGAAGAACAACAACAATGAGCAACCCAAGACCCAACCGCAAACCCCTGCTGCCGAAAAACAACCACAACGAAAACCGAAATTCCCATGTCTCATTTGTGGTGACGATCACTACACTCGAGACTGCCCACATCGCGATGAAGTGGCCAAACTTTTCAAGGGAAATTCACAACCCGCTGTGCTCACTCAGCCTTTTCCGCAGCAACAATCTTTGGTTGCACAAACCCCCACGCCGGGGGGCAGTTCCAACCAACCCCATGATGAGGCCTCAACAAGTGCCCACATTTACATGTTTAACGGAGTTAATCTAACAACTCGCTCTGTGACATATGACACGCCAGTTAAACCTGATAAGCCGAAGATCGCTAACGGTTCTGCGTCAGACCCGTTACCATCCTCCGCCAATCCTCCATCCGTTATCCCTCCATCCAGGCCACTCCAGATTGAGAAACCTTCATTTGACTCCATTCTACGCCCTCCTAAGAGCACCATCCGGAAATCTACATTCAATCCCAATTCACGGGCTGCCCAAAACTACAATATCGTAGAAGATTTGGCCCAAGCCCCGTGTGCCATGTCCGCCTTGGAAGTTCTACAACACTGTCCCAGCCAACGTAGAACACTCTTAGCCACTATTGGCGCTTTTGATCCCGAGTCATCAAACTACATCACGTTTAACCTAGATGATCATCAACCGCGACTCTCCCACCAGCTAGCTTTCCAAATCGATGTGATTGTTCACAATCAACAAATCCACCGAACTATCTTGGATGAGGGAGCCTCCACCTGTGTCATGTCTCTAGCATGTTGGAAAGGCTTAAAATCACCTGCCCTTAACAAATCCGCTACCATGTTATGTGCCTTTGATGGATGAGGTTTTCATCCTCATGGATTATTACAATCCTTAGTTGTTCAGTTGGGCGGAAAAATTGTTATTGTTGACGTCGAGGTGGTCGATGCCTCCCTCGATTACAACCTACTACTTGGAATAAGTTGGTTCTACACGATGACTGTCGTCGCCTCGTCGGTGTTTCTATGTGTACAATTCCCCCATCAGGGCAAAATTGTTACCATTGATCAGCTCGATTTCTGCACACCCGACGCTCGCATCCCTGCTACCAACAACATTCCATTTTTGGGAGACCACCTGGTTACGTATGAAAGTGTTGGTGTTGGCTTATTGAGAGATTCTAGCCTCATGGGTACCTTCCCTACACCACTTCCACCTAGTGCACATCATATTGTCGTTGTCAATATGATTTCGACTATGCCTTATCAATCCTTGGAATCATCAGACCCTTGGGTTGTGCCTAGTCCTTTGGAATTCGATGTGCTCGGGGACATAATGCCACTGATCTTAGCCGAGGCCGCATATGTAGCTATTCAATCTGTTTCTCCCTCTCCAAACACTTCACATTCATTGGCACCCGATACTTATTCGGTTCCCTCGTGGTTAGATTCCCTATCATCCGTCGTTGATTACATTTCCCAAATTTTTCCTTCGGACGAATCTATCATGGAAATGCTTAGCCTTGACAATCTACCATGGGATGACAACCGCCATCGATCCTCTTTTCTTCCACCTTTGGAAGAAATCCAGGACATACGATCTGTCTTCCCCCTCGATGTTACCGAAGCTCTGCAATCTCCTATCCTCACACAAGATGCTCTCTCTGAGGGGAACATGGGTAACATCTCTACTACGGTCACGATTGACATTTCAATCAAATAAGATGTCGTGGAAAACATCAACCTTGGTGCTAATTGCACACCCAACGAAGTGGTTTCTTACACCGCTTTATTCAAGGAATTCCGCAATGTCTTCGCATGGAGTTATGAGGAAATTCCAGGGATCGATTCTTCGATCATCGTACATGAAATCAAAACCTACCCTGACGCAAAACCGGTTCGGCAAAAGCTTCGCCAGGTTCATCCCAAGAAAGTCGCAGCTATAAAGGAAGAAGTTGAAAAACTTCTAAAATCGGGCTTTATCTATCCAGTCCCTTTAACCGAATGGGTCTCCAACCTCGTTCCGGTTGCTAAGAAACAAGGGACCATCCGTGTTTGCGTTGACTATAGAGATCTCAACAAAGCTTGTCCTAAGGACAACTACCCTACGCCCTTCACCGACCAAATCATCGATAACTGCACAGGGAGTGTAATCTTTTCTTTCATGGATGGATTTTGTGGATATAACCAGATTGAAATCTTGCCCACAGATCAACACAAGACAACCTTCATCTGCCCTTGGGGAACTTTTGCCTACCGAAAACTACCTTTTGACCTTAAAAATGTTGGAGCCACTTTCCAGCGAGCCATGTCGTACACTTTTCACGACATCAAACATCTCGCAGAACTGTATCTTGATGATTTACCCACACATTCATTAAATCGATCTGATCACATTGATCACTTACGAGCATTTTTTTTGCGATGTAGGTTCTACCGTATTCGTTTGAACCCACACAAATGCATTTTCGCTGTCGAATCCGGTCGACTCCTCGGTTTCATTGTCTCCAAAGACGAGATTAGGGTGGACCCCTTAAAGATCAAGGCCATCTTAGCCTTACCCCCACCCACCAATTTAACCCAACTCCAAAGTTTGCAAAGCAAAGAAAACTTTCTTCGCCGTTTCATCTGCAATTATGCCGAGATTACTAAAGGATTTATGCGGTTACTGCAAAAGAACATCCCTTTCATCTGGGATGACGCATCTCAATCGTCATTCGATGCTCTCAAGCACGCTTTGACCCATGCACCTTTGTTACATCCCCTTGAATATACAAAGGATTATATCCTTTACTTGGCCACTTCCACTTCCACCATCGCAATGGTGTTAGTCCAAGAAGACCCCAACGGCAAAGAACACGTGATCTATTATCTGAGCAAGAGCTTATCTGGTCCCGAACTCAGATATTTGCATGTTGAGAAATTGGCTCTGGAAGCCTTCATCGTTGTCCAAAGGTTCTGCCACTACATCTTATTACGCACCACCATGGTAATCACAGACACCAACCCCATGTACCACATCCTAACACGTCAAGTACTTAGGGGCAAATATTCGAAATGGATCGTTATTCTTCAAGAATTCGATCTCGAGTTTACAAAGGCTAAAGCCAAAAAATCCCTGGTGTTTGCTGAGATTATCTGTGCTCTCCCTCGTGCCGATGAAAACATCGAACCTAGATATTCTCTCCCCGATGAATCTCTCTTTCTCATCAGCACCTCTGATCCTTGGTACGGAGATATTCTCCTCTACCTTCAAACGCAACGTTTTCATCCCAACATCTCTCGCAAAGAGCGTCGACGCATTCGTCACCACTCTCGCCATTATATCATCCTCAACGACACTTTGTATTGTCGTGGCATCGCCACCATCCTTCGACGATGTCTGACTCATGAGGAGGCGGAACGTGTTTTGAACAATTGTCACCTTGGCGCCTGTGGCGGTCACCTTTCCGGTATGGCCACAGCCCAAAAAATCCTACGTGCCGGCTACTTTTGGCCCTCGATTTTCAAAGATTGTATCGAGGCTGTCAAGAAATGCCCACCCTGCCAAATCTTTAACAAGAAGGCACGCACCAACCCTATGACGCTGCACCCAATTATCTCCATCGACCCCTTTGCCAAATGGGGCATTGATTTCATGCAGTGTAAGCCTACCTCAACCGGGGGGAACGGTTACATCATCGTCGTCGTCGATTACTTCACCAAATGGGCTGAGGCACCTACCTTTCTGAATGATGGTCGTACTGCAGCTCTATTCCTCTTCAACCACATCATAACTTGTTTTGGTGTACCACGTGCCATTGTCACTGACCATGGTGCACACTTCAAAAACTAGATGATGAGCGAGTTACATGTCAAATTGGGTTTTCGCCATGAAAACTCATCCCCTTACTACCCTCAAGCAAACAGACAAGTTGAAGCTATCAACAAAGTCCTAAAAACCATGATCCAACGCATGGTAGGGGAAAACAAAACGTTGTGGCATTTACAACTATTCTTCGCTCTCTGGGCCTATCGCACCTTTGTGAAAACTTCAACTGGATGCACTCCTTTCCAGTTGGTCTATGGCATTGAAGTTGTCCTACCGATCGAGTGCGAGATTCCTTCACTCAAACTAAAAGTAGAACTCCTGCCTCATACTTGTGCTGAAGAAGAATGATTTTTGTATCTATCCAAACTGGACGAAACATGTCGCGATGTTGCTCTCGCCAATGAGGCACATCAAAAACAAATTAAAAGTCAATATGACAAATCCGTCCACCCTCGGACTTTCACGGAAGGAGACTTAGTCCTTTTTTACGACCAAGCTCACGATAAATTGGGGACAGGAAAGTTAGAACCCATGTGGCATGGTCCCTACATCGTAAAACATGTCCTACATAAAGGTGCCTACGAATTAGTTGATCATGATGGAACCTCCCTAGGAGAGCCCCGAAACGGGCTTTACCTTAAGAAGTACTATGCCTAGATCACCTAGCATTTGTACTTTGTACATTATTGTATTTAGTTTTGGTGCATCTATTTCTTTCGAGTGCTCGAGTCTTTATCGTTACCGCTCATGACTGTGCCTGTGTTTTCATGCACAGATGACGTCTTCCTTTCCTATCTTTTTTGGGTTCGTGGATGGTGCTATCCGACATACCCGGAACATTGCTTCAGCAGCTTGGGTTATTTACCAATTTGACCAGGTGGTGAGCTCAGGAGGCATTTGTTTAGGACCAGCAACCAACAATATGGCAGAATATCATGCTATCATTGGACTGCTGACCCAAGCCTCCTCTCTAGGTATCTCTCGCATCATTGTTTACTTAGATTCCCAACTGGTGGTTTGTCAAATCAACCGTATCTACGCTATCTGTAGTCCTATCCTGCTACGCCTACACTTGCAAGTTCGTCGTCTAGAACGAATGTTCGATTACATCGAATATAGACACATTCCGAGAGAACTTAATAGTGCTTCGGATTCATTAGCTAATTATATCATGGATCGGTATCTTACCCACATAGAAGATTCAAGGAAAGCAAAACTGTACATTACATGTAAATTAAAACACATCATAGACATCATCATGTACAAATCATTGGCATCACAAAAACTCGAAACTATATATATATATGGCGTGACTGAAATGTTTGTATTACATCAAAAAGTGTGTAAGAGAGAAAAATATTGGGTCCATTCACCCATACAACATCGCCTGACAAGGCATACAAAAACATGATCACAGGGAGACTCTAATATCCCCGCACTACGTTGTCCTGTGAGTAACACACTACTGCACGCACTACGCACCTCGACAGAGAATTGATATTCTCTGGTACTCCTACAGTGTGTCGCTGCAGATGTAAAGGCACATCCCCCCTCCGCAGAGGAGGGATACCCATCGTAAGGCCTTGGAGGTTCCTCTCAACCTCCCGGAGACCCACCACCGGTACTGTTGGGTCTGCTGCGACTGGGGCACCTCCACGACGCCCTGGTACTGGTATATCAACTCAGCGCACTACTCCCTTGTCTGCATGTTGGAAACAAAACATCTGTTAAAAATCTTTTACATACCCCAAAAAAAATACATATACATCAAAAAACTTAAAAAACAAAGGAACTAGACAAGGTATGGCTTAGTCTCTTACCTGACTCGTCCCAGTCTTCCCCCGCGGGCAAAATCAAGTCCATACTCCCACGGAAGTCTACATCGACATAAGGGAAGTCCTCTATCCAGAGGTACTGCCATCTCAGCCAGGCAAAGAAATCACCAGTGAAGTGGAACTCTGACTCCAAAACTAGCCTCGGAGATAGACTAGTCCACCTCTCCATCCTAGGCTCGTCCACTGGTCATACTGCCAGTGCTATCTGAGGCTGCATCTGAGGGATGCGCTCTAGAAAAAATGAGACCAAAAACGAGCCATAGCTGAACTGCTTCTGACCAGTTCTGCACCGTGAGATCTGTTCCTTCACATTCCGAAGGAATGCTGCACTCCAGTTGAACAGTGTTGGTTCCAAACACTGAACACCATAGGCCACCTGTGATCTCGACGCCAGATGAGCGCTAGTGCTGCCTATCACGCTCGTAATAGCAAATAATATAGACTGGAGAGGCAGATCTCGTATATCCTTGATAGGGATCCTGCCCCCTACCAACCTTGCTCCCGGAACGCAGTGGCGTGCCAGATACACGTCCACCTGCTCAAGTAATTCCCTCTGCCCAGTGAAAGATATGGGGACCCCTCTTTTTGAGAGGCCAGTCAAAAGGTACACATCTTCCAATTCAATGGTTAGGAGTTGTGTGCCGATACGAAATCCCTGTTCCACAACATTCCAAAGGCCAATCATATGCTCAAGTAATAACACCTCTCTCTTCATTTTTTGCAATTTGAAGAACTTGAGCAAGCCACAAGCTCGTAAAGTAGCCTGCGTACGAGGACTCCGTAGAGCGGCTAAATCATCCATCTCGTGTTCCCTCTCTTTCCATTCAATCATGATTGTCGAAGATACCTACAAAACAAAAAAATCAAGAATTCCATTATTCCTCACGTTTTTGTAATTTCGGCGATTTCCAAAAGCATTTTAATACATGAAACAAAATGCCCATGTCATCTAAAAGCAACCACTCACTCTTTTTAACCACCACGCCCTTTAATATTTGCCAAATAATGACAAAAACGTGTTAGAAATGCAAAACGACTTTGGGGGGCTGCGTGGGCATTTGGGGAGAATTTTCATGAGTTATTTTACTAAAAATGATCGGTCCGATCGATTGCAAGGGTGTAGACATCCTAACAACCCTTCTCTAACACATTTTTGTAAAAGAATCCCCCTATTTTATTAATTTTTTTAAAAAAAGAGGTCGATTTGGTTCAAAGAGGGGCGACCTAGGGCTTTGTGTTTTAAATAAATAATGCCATAAAAATAAATTTGAAACCATGTAATTGAAAGAGCAAAGGATTAACACCTACCTGGTTTGAACGGTGATCGAAATGGTCGATCGTAGCTCCGGCGGCGAGAAAAACAAGATTTGCTTCGAAATGAGATTCTCCACTACTCCAAAAATCCTTGCAAATGAAATGGTAAATGAATTTTCATATCAATTGTTATTTATAAAATTTCATTGTTTATAAGGTATGGTCATTTTTGGGTTTCTCTAATGATGTAAATGGCTTCACTAAACTCTGGTTTGTAGTTTCTGGCATCGCAGGTTTCCTGGCAGTTCTAATGAATTATTCACCTTGTCGCATTTATGAGCATAGTCTTAGTTCGTTCTCGAGCTTGACAATATGAGAACGTAACCGGGTAAACTTTTATCTCTTTTTCGGACCCGTACGGATACGAACACACGAAAAAGGAACCCCCCTAGAGTCTCCTTTAAACCCTTTTCAGACTCTCTAAATATGAAAAGATTGTCGAGTGATCTTGCTTCCTTTCACACTCGTTAAAAGGTCAGAAAGGGCGTCTTGTGAGCGATAGTTTAACCCTTTTTCGGTCTCGTTGGACTACTGTATGAAAAAGGAACTGAGAGAGTTCTCTTTTAAGTGTTTTTCCAAACTCTATAATCCCGAAAAACCTTCGAGTTTTCTGTCCTTGGACTCGTTAAAGCACACATCGACAAGCCCATGTGGGAACGAACCCTTACTTCTTCCGATTCATTAAACAAAGGAAGAGGAACTTACTGAAGGTGAGTTATATCGAGCATGTTTTATCCTCCTCAAGCTCATTAAATCAAAAAGAGGTACTCATCTATCTAGATGGGGGGGGAAATTGAAAGGAGCAAGCCAAGCAGACTCTTGAGAACATCATCCAACACTTCTTAGAGTCGCCCTTGAACACGACACTTTGTCATCTGCACATATCATAATCCGCTGAACCTCTGCACTGAGCCAATCCTTTGAGTTTCCTTTCACTCCTTTGGGTCACCCGATGCAAGTCATAGTACCCATTGCATAATATTGGTCCATGTAATGTTTTGTTGTTGTGCCCCAGCGTTCAAGGTAAGTATCCGCCTCGAGAGTCAGCCATCCCAAGTATCTTGTCTCAAAACCTGTGTCAGTCCATGTCCATTTGATCTGCCAAACATATCTCCATGTCCATTTTGTGTCGTTGATGGGGGATACATCAAGGCCCTCCCTCGATGAGTCTATTCCTGTCGACTCCAACACATTATCTGGGAATCAGACTTAGAAACTAGTTATTACTTTGGGACTTGCATGCCTTAATGGTAGGCTTCCTCACATTCGACAGTGGGTTCACATCATTGACCCCTGATCGAATGATTCCACGGATGTTTGACCTCATATCATCTATTCACATTCGCTGGAATGTACTAGGGTACCTTGGGAATCATCGACATTAATGGTGATCTCCCTTGCACTTGTTAACGGTTCACACCATTGACCGGTAATCAAGTGGTTTCTGCCATGTTCGACGTCAAGACATCCATTCACATGGTCATATTCATACCATATTGGGATTGGTAAGAAGACCCTGGGTTGAGAAATCACTTTGGTATATGCTTCGCCCAGGCTGCGAAGGAATTTCTATTGGACAAAGAACACATACACTGTTACATAGATCCACTTTGTATTGGTCGTGGCTATGTCTTGTCATCTCGTAGATCCACTGTGTATTCTTCGTGGCTACGATCAGTCCGAGTCATCAGAGTATAGATCCGCATTGTATCTTTGGTGGCTATACCTTTTTATCAATGCAATTATGGATCCGCAGTGTATTTTATGGCGGCCATATCCTGTTAAGTCTTGATCACCCAAGCATAGGTATGCCTGCCTTGGGTTTTGAAATATGTCATGATACTTGTCGGATGTTTGTGTGCAGCTTCTGTCAGGTTCTCCGAGTCTATACCCTTGCTTGGAAATCTACAAAGTATTTCAGTTATCAGTTGGCATCTTCTAACTTCATACTTTGGGGGGCATTCTGTTACACATCAAAATTACTCAGTTGGATAAGTGTCACATGTTCCTCTCAATTGTCGTAAGTGTCGCATCTTCCTTACAACTTTTGCAAGTGTCACAAGTTGGTTACAAGTGTCACAAATGATGTTCAGACATACTGCCATGAAAAACGACACTAAGGAGACACTTATAACATCTCATATGCTTGATTTGAAGAAGGAGAACTGGTTTACGGAAGTCAAATAACTCTTGACACCTGAAGAGAACCCTGAAACAAAGGTTTTGAGGAGGAGCGCTCCCCCATTTCAGCCCTAGAAGCGCTGGCGCTCCCCTACAAGGCTTCAGGGAGCGTTATAACGCTCCCCAGCCCACTCTAAAGGAGCACTGCTCATCTTGAAAGCCTTGGCGCTCCCCTAAGGCTTACCAGGGATCGCTACAACGCTCTGATGCGCCTTCTAAGGGAGCATTTCCTAATCTGAGGCAGTAGTTGGCCCGTTGAGGAGAATAAGGGGAGGATCTTTCGAGATTAGGAGGCAGTTGTGTTCGAATTATTGGTTTCATCAAGAGATCCCTGATCTAAGGAGAAGGTTCCCAACTTGTTCCAAAGATAACTCAAAAGGTTAAGCTCTTCTTAACCTATATAAACAGGCTCTATGCTGGTGGAAAGGGGGAAGAATTGAAGTTATGAAACTTATGATCTTGGAGGAAACTTACAACCAGCCAAAGGAGAGTGATCAATGAAGTTGTTGTTATCTAGGTTGTGGATCTTTCAAGCAAGGGTTAGACGAAGAGGACTTGACGAAGTCGTCACATTCGCATCTACGATTGTAAGTATTGTTGTCGTTATTCTCATCAATATGACACGCTTGGCCTGTTTCTTTCTAGTTTGTGTCTAATGTCACATGAACTTATCATTAATTGATAGATCTGTTTTCAAGCTAATATCAATAGAGTAGGAAGCAGTTGTATCTTGTTTTGTCCACAGAACTCAGCGAGGAGCAAAAGGATTGGAGCGCAACTCGGAGTGTGCAGGGACAAACGTCGATAAAAAGGTACTTCTGTCATCCTTCCTTCTCATGTGTTAGTTTAGATAAATTTGAAAGGAAGCCAATGTCCATGTTAAGCATTTTCTGTCTAGAGTTAGGGTCAATCTCTTAGAGGCGATCTACCTGTCTGCAGGGAGATTTTCCTACAACAAGAACAACAAGTGACTCAGATAAAACAAAACCTGAAGATCTCTCAGAACCGACAGAGTTATGATGATCAAAAGAGAACTCCAAGAGAGTTCAAAATGGGAGACCATGTATATCTTAGAATTAAGCCCAGAAGGAGTTCTCTGAAAATGGGAGCATGTGCCAAGTTGGCACCCCGGTATTGTGGACCCTTTGAGGTTCTAGATAGAGTGGGACCTGTAGCCTATCAGCTAACACTTCCTCACACAGTAAAAGCACATAATGTTTTCCATGTTTCATTATTGAATAAATATGTACATGATGATAATCATATAATTGATTGGTCTATGATCTAGGTGGAACCGGAGGGAGAATTTATACCAGAACCCCACTACATACTGGACAGAAAGGAAACCCCGCTCTGGAACCGAACCATTGCACAGGTCAAGGTGCAGTGGAAACATTTTGGCCCAGATGAGGCTACATCGGAAATGGAGGATGCCATGAGACAAGCATATCCGATTTTGTTTACTTATGTACATGAAATTCATGTTAATAGATAAGAACATCGAGGACAATGTTCCTTTTAAGGGGGAGGGAATTGTAACACCCTGTTTCCCCCAGTTTGTAAAAATAACTGGACTGGCCAAGAACTGTGGCAAACTCATAAATGTTAATATGTGATGTAACTAGACCTTGTGGAAAAGGTCAATAAATGTGAATAACATTATGAATTTATATTGCAGGACTGCTGAGAGGGGATGTGCAGAAAAAGAGACCACGATGGTGGTGGAAGGCACCTGGAAAGGTGGCGTTAACTTCCACCGAGAATTAATATCGTATTTGGACTCCACTGGCCCGGAGAACCAAAAGCGGCTCACTGGCCCCGAATTAAATGTCTTGCGGGCTGGCAGGTTGATGGATCCTCGAGAATTAATGAGGGATGGGGAGGTGAACCACCTATCTATAGAGTCATCATGATTGACCAGTGCGAGGGAAATTGTGCCACACGCAACCTCGCAAGAGGATAAGGCGTGGGGTAGAAGCGATTGGGGCAGACGCAAGGGGAGAACTCTAGTGATATGCAGAGTGAGTGATAGCAGAGAGGAAGGATTGCAACCTTCGCTCCTGGTCACTCGCAAACAGAGATGAAGTCTCATAGCATCGTGGTCTCAGCTCGGGGGTGGCTAGTGGTAAATCCGTTGGGAGTCGCTAAGCCTACGGTTGGGTGGAAACGGGCACCCCTCTCAGCAGTTGCATAACCCCTGGTATTATTTCTGATAAGTGTTTTGCCTTTGGCTTCTTGAAATATATATATGTTTATTCTGATTATTATGCCCATAAGCTATGAAAATGTGAATGATTTCATTGTAAGAATGTCTATAAGATGTTTTGATCAGTACTAGTAGTTGTATATTTGTATGGAAAGACTATATATGGAATATGTCCTCATGAATTGTTATTTACATACGTACTGATCTAATTCAGACTTCATGTCTGGTTCTTGGGTGGACGATACCCTTATCTTCTTCAGATAGTACCCTGAGTGAATCTCCCCATAGAGATACCTTCCTTGAAAAGCCCATCAAGCACCGGGAAGGTGATTGTGAAGGCGTAAGGCCTTAGTAACCCTACATGAAGAGGAATGACCCTCTTGAAAAATCTGAGATGGCAGCATAAGGATGAAGTAACGAATCGATGGACGAGATTTCATCGAGAAATCTGTGGTCACTCGTGACCGTTAGATTAGTAGGAGAAAGTAGGGTGTTAAATGCCTTACCACTTTGTTTTCATATGTCTTCGTGGGTAGTGAAGATTTTAGGACCGTAGATCCCCAAGGTCCATGAGAGTATCCAGACTGTGGATCTTTCCACATTCAGGAAATCGTGGGAGAGCCCACAAGTAGGGAATCTGTCTGAGTCGTCAGATCTCGGCTGAAAAACCCGACAGTCATTGGATCTGTCAAGAGTTACCCAAGGGTTAAGACCCCAGTGTATAGGGGCGAAAAACCCCGGAATAGATCTAAGTTGTCCGATTAATGGAGGCCACGTGTCAAGAGATCACCCATTTCGGGAAACCGGGAGTCGGGAAATCGGGAGTCTTGTTGACAAAATATCGGGACTTTCCGTTGTGGAAATCTCGGGATGGATCTGGGTCGTCCGATTTACGGAGGCCACGTGTCATAAGATCTTCCATTTCAGGAAATTGGGAATCGCGGAATCGGGATTTCTGTTGACAAGAGTTAGGGATTTTCCATGGTGAAAACCCCGGGATAGACCTGAGTCATCCAATTGACGAAGGCCACGTGTCGTGAGATCTCCCATTTTGAGAAATCGAGAATCACGAGATCGGGAGTCCCAGCGACAAGGGATTGGGACTTTCCTGGGTGGAAACCTCGTAGCAGTTGTGGACCATCCGATCTAAGGGGGGTGACGTGTCGAGAGATTACCCGTTTTCGAGAAATCAAGGATTAAGGAGTCCCGATGACAAGAGGTCGGGCTATTGCCTTGATACACCCCGACGGAAGAGAGAGTGTGGTCATAGGGGAAGAGGTCATATTGACCAATGCTTAACCCAAGGGGATAATCACCGATTGAGGTTCGTCCAGCACTTCGGCGTTTCGGCATTCGGGATACCGAAGGGGCATGTTTCCTCGTGCTCTCAAACCTTGAAGTCCATATTTATAAACCTCGAGATGTTAGCATGTGGTTAAGCTCTGATGAATGGTTAGGATCCTCTTGGAGGATCCGAGGTCTGGGATGACCGTTCGATGTGAGGAAGAGATGTTAGCTTTACGTTGGGGCACGAATGCGCATAAGGGTAAGTAGCGAGCATATTTGGATGGCCAGAGTCCACCCACCCAGATCTATGGCTGAGGATTCATTCCAGAGCCCCCTTGCCATTCTTCCTTTAATAGGGGGGGGGGGTCTGAAATAGTGTGGCGTGTGAATTGGGGCCCCCTCCTGCCATGTTGACTACCCTGTCGCGTTTCCCTCTCTGCCACCTGTATTCCACTTAACCACGCAASAGGGYCGTTTCTCATTGATTGTTCTCTAGCCCTGTTGGGATTTGTTCCTATTGGCCATTTTCTAACCCTGTAGGGATTCGTCCCCATTGGTCGGTCGCTAGCCCTATCGGGGTTCGGCGGTTGCCATGTCAAACGACTCGACATCACTGTAGCGCCGAGGCACGAAATATGAAAGGGGTACTGTGTTTATTCGGACTATGATCATGACCCGCGACCACATGGGAGCGGGGAGAGAGAAAGAGCCAGCTTACGCTGGTCCTCCATGGATGTTTAGGGCTTCTGATTCGGCAGAAGACTAGAAAAATCTGATTTAGGTAGTGGGTATGTGACATAAAGTCCAGTGGAATATATGTTCATGCTCCATTACTATGCCAAAGCAAGCCATATTAAAAGTGACATAAATACAAACAAGCAAAGAGTACCACAAACCAAATGATTATGTGGTTATGGTGCAATATGGTAGACTACATATTATTGAGGTAAAATAACTACTTTATTTATGTGATGTCCACAGTGGCCAAGAACTGATGGATAGGAAATTTAGTAATATTTAACAGAATGCAACCTATTTTTGGGGAATCAATCAATGAAGACAACAAGGTTCACTTTCATTGCTACCTACCCTACCTATTTGGAATGGGTTTCAAAAGGTCTAGGTTAGGTGCAAATCCTAGCAGTTTCAGTAGAATAGGTAACCCTTAGACCTTGTTTAAGTCGACAGAAGTTCAATCATGCAAAAAAAGATGAATCTAAAGGTGCAAACATTTGATTTTATGATTTTAAATAAAACCCTTGCGGTAGATTCAGAATGTAGCTACCTTATTTCATAATCGAAAAGTCCCCATTGAATGAAGAGGAGGAAATTGTAGTTTTATTTATGTTTCATAAGTAGGTTATTTACACTTCTAAATATAAGAAGGTTGTCTGAGAAGAAAAGTGTGCTTGATCAATGTCGTCCTTCCCTGGGATGGCATACCTACGAATAGGCCATCTATCGACACATTTCAAATGCTTAGAATGGTTCAGAAACGCTTGGTTCATTGGGTTGACAGAAAAGCATCGGTGTGTGGTGATGGCAATAAGGCTCACTTAGCTCACACGGTTTTCCAATAAATGTTTTTGTAACTGAATATGTGTTTCCAACCCTGCCCCCCTTTACCATGTTCGGATTGTGTTCGCAAAGAAAAGGTGTCGGAGATGTAGGAAATCAGGAGGCAATTGTTCGATAGCCTGTGGTATCCCTTCTCGTTCGAAAGACATAGTCCTCTCTAGGGCCAGATCAAGACCCAATTTTAGTATCCATATCATGGAAGGAGTAGGGGATGAGATTTTGAAAGTTAGGGTTATAAATATTTACAATGAAGAAGTCTATGATCGCTAATTCAACCAAGTTTGTTAGTCCGGGAAGGGTATGATTTGCTTCTTAGTTCTCTTTCTTTATGCAGTAAAAGGCCTTATGTTAGGAAGGCCCAAACTCCCTTGATTTCTTTTCAAAGTGAAAAAATCCCAAGCCAGAAAGGAATCTCAGCAAGATGGGCTATCTGATTATAGTTTTGTAGATAAATGTTTTTTCGTGTTCTCCATTAATATTGCATTTGACTAGTGTTTGGCCTCTGCCCACGTCACCGGAAAACTGTATTGGTATATGTGTCAATCTGCCAATTGTTCTATACTGTTTAATCTCTCTCTCTTTGCAGTGTTCTCTTTATGCTGGTGGACGTTTCTTGAGCCTGTAAATATCTCCATGTTCACTCCACGAGTCCACGTGTATGGTGAGTATCATCTATTATCCTTATTTTCTTTGAGTCCTGCCTTGATGCGTGTTTCCTGTTTGCAGAGCTGGGACAACTGTTGTTGAATTCTTCCTCCACATGTTTGTTTGAATCATTCTAAACCCTGGTATATTTAAAAAAATTGTAAACCTTGAAACCTTAGAAAACAAGGGTTGCATGGCAACCTAGTCCCTGCCAAGTTAGTTGGGAAATACATGTTAAACAATGAAACTTAATATAACTAAATGCACAAGTAATGAATATTTTTTGTCAAAAGATAATAATTGAGGGTTGTTTGTTATTCAAAATGTATAATGAACCATAAGATGAATGGAATTATAATATTCATAAATATAATATAAATATAATAATAAATAATATATTAGATAATAAATATAATAATGCATAATAATAAATAATATATTAGATAATAAATATAATAATGCATAATAATAAATACATAGTACAACTTTTTATATTCAAATGTGGTGATTGGTGAAATTCGTTGATTATGTAATTATTTCTACATGTTGAAATGCATGAAGGGAGCAATAACACTTCAATTCTATTAACTAAATAGAAATGAGAAAAACAAATATTTTTATTATATCCAAAAATATATATTTATTTTCCTATGTTAAACATTACATTGCATACACAAATTTATGTTAAAAGGCAAATTAATGTCACATCAAAAGCAAACTCATTGTTATAGTCCCATGGCAGGGACTAATAATATGCCTTTTTAAATTTAATTTAACATTCATACCGTGACTTGCCATTTACTGGAGAGTCAACTTTTCCTCTCTTAGAATAATGCACCTGCATGTATTATCTCATGCAACAATGGCTTCTCAAACATCGTGAGGGACACAAGCTCCAGCCATAGGCTTCAAATCACCCACATGTATTTCAGTATTGATTGAGTACTTCACACTCATGTATTTCGCACTCCCACTTTGTACTGTACTTATACTGGATGTACTCTTTTATTTACATTGACCTAGTTTTTTATGCTTTTGGAATCCATTATTAATTTAATTTGATATTCTTTTATTCATATCATCGATAGTTTGGCCACTGACTTCCCCAAACTACTTAGACTTTAATGATACTTTATCAACTAATATTAGTCACACCAATCCAAACTTTATGACTTGACTCTTAATATTATCATTGGAGTGTTAATACTTCAACATTACTAACAATGCTTTGATGGTGATTGACTGATATCATCCTATTCACAGAGCAATATGAGTGAGTTCTTCATGAGCAAGATTGCTATTAGAATCAGTAGTGTTTACAATCAGCTGGAAGTCAGCATGATTGCCTCTATGTATTAAGTCTTGACATTACTTTCTTTGATTAGTTACAAGTTTAAGCTCTTCAGTTAAGCAATGGTTGTAGAATATAAATAAATATGTATACGATGTTCAAATCAATGGGTTAGTAGTTCTTAGATAAGAATAAATTGCAACTTGGGGAAGCTCTTTATTAGCCCTTTGTAAGTCTTGCAAGAGCAAACAAGTTGAGTAACAAAGATGCATGTGATAAATCAACATGGACCTTTTCAACTAAGTTTTACTAATATTGCTTATCCTCTTTCCAAGAAGGATGACAATAATGTTGGTGCCTTGAGTCTAATGTTGGTGAAGGTAATGACCGTATTGCTAGATTATAGTTTACATTATTCTTACTTGTGCTCGTTCCAAATTGGCTTCTTCGCTATGTTATCGATCTATCATTGATCCAGGATGAAACACAGATTTAGCAAGATCCGTCCTGGATCCATTTGGGCCCTAAAACTCATTTCTTCCTACTAAATAGCCTCGAGAGTAGCTAGGTTCTCTACAACCTAGTATGAGGGAGATGTTGTCACATACGTTAGAAGATTACGTTACATGATAACAAAAATTTAAATAAGAAATAAATAACTATGTACGTATATCTATTTCACTTATCATGAAACCTCACCATATTGCTTCCATTCAGCTTATGTGTGAGAAATGTATCCAATATGAGGGTTATGGAAAGACATTGCAGGTTGTACATTTTCTATTAAATAGTCTATGGACCATTTACCAGTTTTTGTGCCTGAAAACATTTTCCTGAAATAGCAGAGTATTGATTACAAGCACAAGAACATTGGATGATGAGAGTGTCTTCATCAACCAAAGTGGGAGTTTTCCTTTGTCTATGTTCACTCCCAAAATCAGTGCCAAATGTTGAAGAGTAATATGGATACCTAAACTCTAAATGTCTGTACTTAAATCATTTAGATTTCACTGTGGATGGAATTGATAGAGTAGTGCAAATGGGAAATAACATCAATCACATTTTTTTTTATATATTATTGCATAGGTAATTCCTGGAGAATCATACTCATAACACTCCTAAAGGTCAGTTCTTCCTATCAGCTACTCCATCTTGTTGGGTTGTATATGACGCTGGAAATTGTCACCTAATGCCTTGTGTCTTTCATATCTTGATGAACACATGTATTTGTTTGGGGACTATGGATGAAATCACACTCAAGGTGTTATTATTTTGGTTTAGGCTTTGTGTGTGTTGCAGTACCGGTCCTTGAGCACGTAGAATTCTAATTTTTGGAAATATCTTTGATGCTCCATTTAAGAAGGTTTTCAAATCCTTATTATTTTAAGTGGATTATTATTTTAGCCTTGTGGACAAAGCATGCAAAACTTTCCCTTTTAGAGATGTGTAGCTACAAGGTCAATTCATCCAATCCATAATTAAAATTTGAAACATATTTTGTATGTCACAAAAATACATAGTTGTAGATGAAAGTCAATAATGAGAAGTAATGAATGCATGTGCCATCCATGAACTAGGTGATTGGTCCAAGAAATATAGAACACTGGCCTTATTTATTCCTCTATTAATTCTACTTTCATGGCTTTAGTTCCAAAAGGTCGTCCATTAAATGATATTAAGGAGTAACTTTAGTCCCCAAAGGCTTCCCATTAAATGATATTAAGGATTGTCTTTAGTCCCCAAAGGTTGTTCCTCAATTCTACTTTCATGGATTTAGTCCCCAAAGGATGTCCATTAAATGATATTAAGGATCGGAGATTCATTTCCTTATATAATGTCAACTGTAACATTATAACTAAGTTGTTAGTGAAGAGGATCAACCCATTCATTTCAGAAATCATCTCAGTAAACCAAGCTCATGATTTGTTATGGGTGGGAAAATATTATGCATTGTTGTGGTGGTAAGAGAAACTCTCCATATGATCTGCATTAAGAAACTACCAACTATGTTCATGGATCAAGATTGTGTAGGGTGGGATATTTTAATGACAATGCTACTCTCCTTAAGCTTTATGAATATATTTTTATCAAGGAGGTCAGGCTACCTGCACCCTCAAACTGTGATATTTGACCATATCTCCAAGGGCCAGAAGCCACTTATCTCCTTTAGGTCAAGGCATTCCACATAAAAACATGCTAGAGTTATACCCTAGTCATGTCCACAAGGTCTATTGGCCATATAATACTATTGAAGGCTTCATAATAGCCCTAAAAGTAAAATGTATTGCCGTCCAAGATGGGCTCACCAATCGTCTACAGGTAACTTGCAAGATGACATCGAAAATCTTCCAAATCTGCCACGAAATATGATCTTCTACCAAGCTTTCATTGTTTTGCATGGTGACGAACAATTCTAAGGATGTACTAGGTGATATTGTTCCAAAAATGCATGACAAAATCCTCCAACATAATAAAGATTTGGCATTTCTATCATATGAGCCATTTCCTCCAAAAATCTGATCCAGTGAAATTCTATCATAACCAGAATCAGCTGCATCTTCAACAATACTTGAAGAATCATAAATAATTTATGCACCCACATCACTATCTGAAACCAATGACAAAGAAAGCTCTATACCAACAACTGCAAAGTTGGATGCATTCTCATTAACAATTCAAGTTCAACTGATCAATTAGGTTCCCCTATCAACAAGCATTATATATATATATATATATATATACATAGAATTTTGTTGATTTGCAGTGTCACCAGAGAACGTAATGCATGATCTTGATTTAGCCCCACATCTCATATTTGTAAAAGCAGTTATAGGGACTTCTTTAGATTCTTGATAAAGGAGTAAGATGAGCCAAATCACAGGAGTTTTGAAAAAATGAGTGGATGAAGGTGAAATTTTACCTCACCAAAAAAACCCACTTCAATCAAGTCATAGTAGAAGAAGCATAAGGTTGATCTTGATCCCCCATCTTACCTTCATCTATTTTCTCCTCTAATGTCAAGAAAGCCTAACAATAGTAGCTCCATTGTGAGTGATGATATTATTTTTTTGCAATAATGACTAATAAAGTGCTCCATAATTATGCACCATGGAAATATTTTTGACCAGTTTGCATAACTTTTTTAGACAAAGAATCTTGTCCCAAGCAACTTTGACCACATCCACACAATCTACATCAATGTCATTTGGATTCCAACACCCTTTCAAGGTACGTGTAAACCTTTTCCTCTTGATATTTGAAGGTAAGATCCATGTGAGTGTTGGATTACTGAGAGGGGGGGGGGGGGGGGGGGGGTGTGAATCAGTAATAAAGAAATTTAATCCTTTTCACTATAAAATGAAAGTGTTATATAAATGTAGCATTATCATCCAATAGTTGCAGAGCTACTATTTTTAGGCTTTCTTGACATTAAAGGAGAAAACAAATGAAGGTAAGATGGGGGATCAAGATCAACTTTATGCTTCTTCTACTATGACTTGATTGAAGTGGGTTTTTTTGGTGTGGTAAAATTTCACCTTCATCCACTCATTTTTTCAAAACTCCCATGATTTGGCTCATCTTACTCCTTTATCAGGAATCTAAAGAAGTCCCTATAACTGCTTTTACAAATATGAGATGTGGGGTTAAATCAAGATCATGCATTACGTTCTCTGGTGACACTGAAATTCAACAAAATTTCACCTTCATCCACTCATTTTTTCAAAACTCCCATGATTTGGCTCATCTTACTCCTTTATCAGGAATCTAAAGAAGTCCCTATATATATATATACACATAATTTTGTTGAATTTCAGTGTCACCAGAGAAAGTAATGCATGATCCTGATTTAGCCCCACATCTCATATTTGTAAAAGCAGTTATAGGGACTCCTTTAGATTCCTGATAAAGGAGTAAGATGAGCCAAATCACGGGAGTTTTGAAAAAATGAGTGGATGAAGGTGAAATTTTACCTCACGAAAAAAACCCACTTCAATCAAGTCATAGTAGAAGAAGCATAAGGTTAATCTTGATCCCCCATCTTACCTTCATTTGTTTTCTCCTTTAATGTCAAGAAAGCCTAACAATAGTAGCTCCATTGTGAGTGATGATATTATTTTTTTGCAATAATGACTAATAAAGTGCTCCACAATTATGCACCATGGAAATATTTTTGACCAGTTTGCATAACTTTTTTAGAGAAAGAATCTTGTCCCGAGCAACTTTGACCACATCCACACAATCTACATCAATGTCATTTGGATTCCAACACCCTTTCAAGGTACGTGTAAACCTTTTCCTCTTGATATTTGAAGGTAAGATCCATGTGAGTGTTGGATTACTAAGAGGGGGGGGGGTGAATCAGTAATACAGAAATTTAATCCTTTTCACTATAAAATGCAAGTGTTATATAAATGTAGCATTATCATCCAATAGTTGCAGAGTAAATAAACAATGAAAAAATGCGCAATCACACACATACACAGTACACTAGTGTTTTGCGTGGAAATCCAAAGCGGGAAAAAACCATGAAATATTTTTTCTTATATGTCTTTAAGAATCACATTCATTGGAAGCACCAACTTCCTTTGTTTTCCAGCTGCAACTGGAAGGAGGCTCCAACCCCCTAGTTTCTCAGGCTACAACCTGAGGGAAGCTCCAACTCCCCAATTCTCTAGCTACAACCATAAGGAGGCTACAACCCCCTATGTTCTTCGACTACAACCGAAAGGTGGCTACAACCACTTCTCCTTGCCCCCTCTAGCTGCCCTGACATATAAATAGAATGTTGAAACCACTGTTACACTATCATTGTGAGATATACTACTGTAAACCTGTACCAATCAACCTGCACCAAACAACCTGTACCAATAACCTGAACCATGCATCAACCCGTGATCAACATGTACCATAAAAAAGTGCATCAACCATGCACCAACCTGTACCAAACAACCTATAATCAACCTGTACCATAAACAAGTGCATCAACCATGCACCAACATGTATCTCAACACAGTCCTGAAAACGGATAGTTCAAATTACACTTAATTAAAAATGTATGTGATATTTTTCACCTTATGAAAGCTTAGAACATCTAATATGATAGCATTGGTTTCAAATTCCATTACCCGATATCAGTATTAAGCTAAGTCATCAATGTATATTGAGCTTGAATGTTACTCTTATCAATATTAACACCATTGCTTTAACTCTTACTATCATACAAGAGCTATGATAAATGAGCACAACAAACATACTTACTGTATAGTTACAACAACAAACACACTCATTGTATAGTTACAACATAGAACACTAGTTACAATGAGCAAACAACAAACACGCTTAATGTATAGTTACAACATAGAACACTAGTTACAATGAGCTTACACAGAATAGAGATCCATGTAATTTACATAATAAGTGGAATCATTATACTAAGTATAGTTAGTTATGAAGTTGTAATCAATACCATTAATTACAGTTTTTACGTAATAAAGCATGCTAGGATTCCTCATCAATACTTACACTACTTAATGTAATCTACGTTTCCTATTGAATGTGTACTTAATTAATATCCATTATTACAGGACTAGCTTATACATGGTGTTCAAAGCTGCATAGATAGTGATATACCTTTTTTTCAATAGCTTGCATAATATTACTACGAGTAACCCATTACAGACTATTAAAATTAGTTTAGAAATTCACAATATCATACCCAGATTTCAGCCTCAAATTAAGTCTCAACAGTCAAGCATGAAAACCTTTACTAGTTGCACTTAATGAGCAGAAACACTAAACAATATAGTTCTGAAACTAAATCTGTAGTGGAATCATATACTAACAGTGGACAAGATACACATTATGCATCATGAAAAATCTGGGTAAAACCCCAAGAAGAATAACACAAAAAATAGTGACAAATTGAGGAGATTTCTTTATTAAGTTCCAAAGAAAGATGTTGAGATTACAACAGACATTTACAACAATGATATAACATAACCCAACTTAGAAAAATGTGCCTCTTATACACTCAGAAAATTGTGCCAAAAATTCTAGAAATTTGTGCCAAGTTTCAGCCTATAAAATTGCATGAAATTTCTATTACAAGTTGAATTGTACAGCCTGTACTTCAGCAATAACATTCTTTGAACAGTGGGCACAAACTTTTGTACCAACAGTTAAGGGAAACCTAGAAATAAACCAACAACTTGCCTTGAAATCAAAACCACAATTTCAGTGCATACCTTAGTTGTTCCTCTAGCAAATCTGTACAGTACGGATTCCTTTAGCAACTGTACGGTTCTGTTCTATATCAATAGCTAATGTCTTGGGATGCATGCCCGCTTCCTCTCATGAAAGATGTGCCTCCCTTGCTTGTTGTCCTTCTCCTTTCTCCACGCTAAAAAAAAATCTCTTAAGATGAGTGACCGGCCCTTCACCTCCCACAACTCTCTCCTTAAAGTGTGTGCCCTCTTCTCCCAATGAGTTGTTTTTTATCAATTTTTTAAATTAATTGCCCTAACCCTTGGCCTTCCAATGAGATTAAAAGTCAAGATTATATCTTTTCCTCATGAGATCAACGGTCACGACTTAATCATTCGTTGAGGTCACTTAAGTCATTAAAGTAACTCAAAACATCATAAAGTCACTTTTACATTAAAAAATAAAAAGACCCAACTTTATAAAATCACTTTATAAAGTCACTTTATAATTATAAAGTCACTAGGAGAAAATTTGCTTGGTCACTTCCGCATGATGAGCACTGCCAATGCAGAAGTACCTCCAAGCTACCAAATCTCAACACTCCCTCTTAGCGAAAGAGGTACATCTGGTATCACCACCAGAATATGTCTCCATCTCATCAACTGCCATAGCTTCTCCCTCTGTACTAGAAGTCTCTGCTTCCTCTGAACATGAAGCCACTACTCCCACTGCACTGGAAGCCTTTGTTTCTACCTCTAATGTACCACGAATTGAATACATGCTCCTAGGAGACTTCACACTCTCCTAAGCATCCATCTATGTTGACTCATGCATGTTGAGTCCTTTGAGAGTCCCGGAAGAAGACTGAGTACCATGGATCAACTCTCTCTCATGTACTACCTGCCAACTCTCCGACACAGAATCTGAGTCCAGAAATCCACTGGACCCCAACACAGGTCTACCCAAAAACCTATACAAGCCCTCATACTTGACACCAAGCATTATTTTTGTGTCATCATTTGCTCCACAGGATATAAAAACACATGTCCACCATATAAAACAAATCCAAATCCACTCTCATCCAAAGATGACACTGAGAGCAAATTAATTTTCAAATCTGGAATATATAACACCTCGCCAACCTCCTGAAGACCTCCTGACTCTATTTGGAATCTAACCCTTCCAACCCCCTTTACTACAAGTTGTGGGTCGGCTCCACAATTCACTCTACAGTCTGAGTCTATCTCTTTAAGATCGAAGAAAACTGACCTCAACCTGGCCATGTGCCGAGAGGCTCCACTGTCCACAAACCAAGACTCAATGTCCTCGAACGTTAGGCATCCACTGCCCACGGGACCAATCATGAGAGAGAAATCCTTCTCATATCTCTCAGGAAACTCTATAACTTCTGCTAAAGCTAACATGTTTGGTTTTGGTTTCTTCTTCTTCTTGTTCGTACATTGACTAGCATAGTGGCCAGTCTTGTGACATGCAAAGCATTTCACCTTGCTCATGTCCTTCTTCTTCTCATTTCCCTTTGCCACAAGAGCAACTTTCTTGTCGTCTGCACCATCCAATGCCTTTTCCTGAGACCCCTCCTGGATCTCCTCTTGTGTAAAATCATCCCATAATCTACTCCAGTCAGGGAGCTTCTTTCTCCCCACCACACACTTTACGAGAACCTCCTACTCCTTTGTGAATCCTTTGAGGGATATCTGCACCAACTCTGAGTCAGGAATGACTTCTCCAACAGCTGTCAACCCATCCTTCACTTGTGCAACCTGAGTGAGGTAGGTGGACACACTCTCTCCTTTGACCATCCTAGCTCCATGTAGTTTGTCTAGAGAACCATTTTCCAATTCTCATTATTAGCCTCATACAAGCCTTTCAGTGCAACCCACATTTCATTGGTTTTCATCTTCTCAACCAAGTGTGGAATAAGGTGGCCTTTGACCCCATCCAAGATGATTCTCTGAGTCTTGGCTTCCCTCACCTCATGAAAATCAAGAGATATGGGATCTGAAGAAGGTACAGGCACAATAGTGTTTGCAAACGACCACAATTTGTTCTCCTTGAGAACATTGTTGATTCTAACCTTCCACTACAGGTAGTTGGAGACCCCCTCCAATCTATCTTCAAACCTGATGTTGGAAGTCATCTTTGTCCTCCTAACAAAGAACCTTTTATGCCTTCTTCAAGAAAATGTACCAACAAATCACCTGTTGTCCCAAGTGCCAAATGTCACCCACTGAACTTCAAAGCACCTGCTCTAATACCATGTTAAAATTAGTTCAAAAATTCACTATATCATACCCATATTTCATCCTCCAATTAAGTCTCAACAGTCAAGCATGAAAACCTTTACTAGTTGCACTCAATGAGAAAAAACACTAAACAATATAGTTCTGAAACTAAATTTGCAGCGGAATCATATACTAACAGTGGACAAGATACACATTATGCACCATGAAAAATCTGGGTACACCCCCAAGAAGAATAACAAAGAAATTAGTGACAAATTGAAAAGATTTCTTTATTAAGATCCAGAGAAAGATGTTAAGATTACAACAGTCATTTACAACAATAATATAACATAACCCAACTCAGAAAAATGTGCCTCTTCTACACTCAGAAAATTGTGCCAAAAATTCTAGAAAGCCATGCCAAGTTTCAGCCTATAAAACTGCATGAAATTTCTGTTATAAAGATGAACTATACAACCTGTACTTTGGCAATAACATTCTTTGAACAATGGGCACAAACTTATGTACCAACAGTTAAGGGAAACCTAGAAATAAACCAACAACTTGCTTTGAAATCAGAACCACGATTTCAGTGCATACCTTAGTTGTTCCTCTAGCAAATCCATACAGTATGGATTCCTTTAGCAATTGTACGGTCCTGTTCTATATCAATAGCTATTGTCTTGGGATGCATGCCCACTTCCTCTCCTGAAAGATGTGCCTCCATTTTTTATTGTCCTTCTCCTTTCTACACTTCCAAAAAAATCTCTTGGGATGAGTTACCCTTCACCTCCCACAACTCTCTCCTCAAAGTGTGCACCCTCCTCTCCTAATGAGTTGCTTTTATCAATTTTTTAAATGTAACTTCCCTAACCCTTGGCCTTCCAATGAGATTGACGGTCGAGATTAGATATTGCCCTTATGAGATCAACGGTCACGACTTAATCATTCGTTGAGATCACCTAAGTCATTAAAGTGACTCAAAACATCATAAAGTCACTTTTACATTAAAAAATAAAAATACCCAACTTTATAAAATCACTTTATAATTATAAAGTCACTTGGAGAAAATTTGAAAATTTTCTTGGTCACTTCCGCATGTTGAGCGTTGCCAATGCAGAAGTACCTCCAAGCTACCAAATATCAACACAGACATCAAATAGCTTATATGGGTTACTACTAGTTATGCAACAATTTGCTTAACCTCTATACTTTAGTCTTGGTGATCTATTACCATTTGTATTTACACTAATATGGCACAAATACTAGTTACAAATTGCATGATATTTTCTATGCCTTATTTGCTCCATATTGTGCGAAGCTTTACTGTATGAGCATACCATAGATATGGGAATATAAGGAAATGAACAGTGTAGATATGAGGCAAATCAAAGAGATCAACAAGGATAAGAGATATGATCTACGTTGTGACAAGGGTGAATCTTGTTTCCATAACTATTACCATTGAATAGTATTAACTATGCATAATACTAGTATTCCTTAAAGGGTTACTATGTTAACTCTAAACATAGGTCAATACTAGTCACATTAACCATACAGAAAGGTTGTATAACCTTATAATGTTGAGTCATAAGGGTTTGTAATATTGATCTCTTCTTTATTAGGGATAGTTATAACTAAGAAAAATTTGAATCCTTATATGACATCAATGCAGTTACAAGCTTGAATATGTGTAATAGTGAGAACATAGCATATCAATATGATTACAGTATTGAACCAAGCTTTATACTAAGCCTAATCTCTTGTATTAGTGTAAGCAAATCATTAGACCAATACAGAATAGGGATACAACAAATGTAACCAATGTTACTTATTATGTAAATATTGATGATCCAACAGTAGATGTGATAGATCAATATCACTCTGCATCATACTTGAATATGGCTCTTTCTTACCTTTATTCATAACAAAGGTGATAGTTAGCTTATCAGTCTAAATATCATTAATCTTTCATCTTATCCTATTAGCTTGTAAACAATTACATTTCAACCATAATCAAGCTATTCACAGTAGAGTGGTTATGATATCCTAGTTAATATGTCGTTTGATTATATCCTTAGTAATGATTGGTATGAGCTTGATTTCCCATATTTCAATGTATAATAAGGGTATAACTATATCTATAAAATAAGGAAAGATTATTGGGATTACATTATAGTTACATACATATTACTTCGATATTAGTGTCGATCAACTTTGCCTAGAATCATAGTATTGAAAGTGAACACATGCGATGTATGTGAATAGCTTAGATAGAGCCTATGTTTTTGAGATAACACGTTTAACTGTATTGATACAACTAAGTAATATGCATAATATATGGATCCGTATTGATTATATCCATAGAGCTAGTATCATAGATTTGAGCTTGAACTTACAGATAAACCATATATAACACTAAGTAATGCTTATTGTATACGATAACCAAGTTGATATTGAAGTAATACCTAAGCTATATGTAATGAACACATACTACTTATTACTATTCCACAATGTTGATTAGGGAAATAAGGCGAATATACACACTACCCGATAATGGTGATATGTGAAAATAAGGGTAATAGCTTATGACACAAGCAATGGAATCACATACAAGTGTAATACAGGTGTTGATACTTAGTGCCATTGTTTTCTAGTGATATCTCATGTAGTTAATAAGAGATAAGATTAATATCACAACATGTATTGATTATGGTAAATAGGTAACATGATATCACCTTGTTGAACCTTAAGTTAAATTGTTTCTGTATTATTGATATCATAGTACTGGAATGGCTCTATTCCCCTTGTATTACAGGTTAAGCTATTGCCTTTAGTTCTTATTATATACTTCCCCTTGTAGTTAACAATCATGTCGTTTGCTTCATGACCCGATGTTATATCTCATACAACAACCTTTAACTGTAACTAGACAAATAGAGCAGAGGTTAGTAGCATCCTTATTCAATGGAATTACTTCCTTATAGTGATCATTGTTCTGGTACCAAGATGAGATTCACAGTATGGAATGTTATGGAATTAATGGGAAGCAATATCATTGTCTACTACACAATGAGAGATTCAAACCAGTGTAATCAATTGTTCATAATCATATACATTAGACTCGTATCAAGAAGTTGTACTCATAGTTGGTTTTGTACTAATCCATATCCAAGTAATGGCAATCAATGGTAATAAGATACTCATTATCATAAGTAGTACTAATACACTCGCTCTATGTGATGGATAGGTGATTTGAATAGTAGTAGTGATCTCGTATTACTAATAGTTTAATGAACATTAGCTTTGTGTTAATTACGTTACGAGTTTTTCTTATTCTTTTCTATTACATATGGTATAAGTAGTAACATGTAGATATCGAGCTTAAAGTAGAGATTACTTCATAGTTACCCATCATGTAATGGTTCCAACAACTATAAGTAAGCATATGGTGTTAGTTATGTGATTACCTTTATCTAAAGAAGAATGTGATTATGGTGTTAGTAAGCATATAGAATTCCTAGGAACTGTATCTACTACTAGTGTTGTTGTAGGCTTTATATCTTGACCTAGTGGAATTATAATTAGCTAGGATGCTACTTATTCAACTTCTAGAGATTTACCTAGATATTACATTGACACGACCACCTAACCATTTCAAGATTTTTATTAACCTTGGCCTCAACATCTATAATAGTAAGCATAGATAATCCCATTTGACCTATCCATGGGCATGGATAGGGAAATTTTTGGCCCTGTCCATGTACATGGATAGGCTCGAATTTGGGCCTATCCCTGTACATGGACATGGTCGAATATGGCCCTGCCCATGTACAAGGACATGCCCGAACCTCCTATAAGTTAATAATCTATGAACACAATAGGGTGCATACACAATAGAGTAAAAAAAAGACACAACAACACCTAGGCCATATCAAACACATACAAGTAGATGTATAATATGTTTATCGGATGGGATGATAGATTCGAATTTGGACCTGTCCATGTACAGGGGCGGGCTTGAATTCATGCTTGTCCCATTATTGGAGAACAACAAATGTATAAACTAAATAACATCCAAAGAAAATCATGATCACATTATTGATCTTCCTTAGGTTTTTTGGTTTATTTTGTTTTTTTTTTAAGTACCAAGCTGAGATAATGTGTGATTATTTTCTCTTCTGGGATGGTCCATGAGACCTATGAGTAGTTAAGAAGAGCATGATCACATTATTGATCTTCCTTTTATTCTGGGCTGATAAAAGCTTATAAGTAAATATCATGAGAATCATGTGGACATTTTTCCATTCAAGAAGAACTTAATTGTTGACTTTGTCTTGGAATCAACCTTGTTTGACTTACGCTCCCTTTAATTGTTGTGTGGGTTTTTGGTTTTGTGCTTTACCTAGAGAAAGTTAGCCTTCTCGACTTTGAAAAAATTTAATTGTTGACTTTGTGTTGAAACCACCCTTGCTTAAATTATCCCCCCCTTAATTGTCGTGTGGGTTTTTGGTTTTGTTACTTTTCTTTTTCCTAAAGAAAGTTAGTTGCCTTGACTTGTTTCTCTTGACTTCTTTAATTATTTAATTGTGTGGCTATGACTCCTCTTCTTGGTATTTTCCATCTTGCTGGAGATCTCTTCTTGGTTATTGTTTGGGGATTTTGGTTCTACTTGCTAGTGTAGTCTTCCTCATATTTTTGCTAGTGTCATCATCTTTATCTCCTTGCTAATGCCACCTTGAGTATGTTTCCGTTCTCTTCTATTCTTGGTGCCACATGTGTATGTTGTTAGTTAGTCTATTGATATTTTACTCTAAAAAATTTCCTGGTAATTTGTTCCATGTGTCATGATGAGATATGCCCTAAGGGTTTGATCAATGATCCCTTAAATATTTTTCTGAGCACATATCTAAGAGGATAGTAACAACATGTATCATGTGATATTGTTTCTTGTTTTAGTTTTAAGTAAATGTTTTGTGAGTGATTGTTTTTGTCAATGATTGTAAAAAATATAGTTGTTCTAGTTTTTTCAATATATCTTTTTAAATGCTTGTGTTATAAATTTAGTATTTCCATTTAATGTTTCTAAAACTTATGAACTTTCATATTCATGAATTTCAAAATGAAATATATTGAGGTGAGATGTCGAGACAAGAGTCTCCAAGCATTCCTCGCAAACGCTCTAGGCTATCCCAAGAAGGAAGAAGATGAACCCCTTCTTCGACCGAGACTCTGAGTGACCAATGACAATCTCGTCAGAGGAGATTATCAAATGAATATGTGAATAGATAAACTCAAGAATGTGCTCAAGAAAGTGCTATGGATGCAGCCTTCTTAGATAGTTTGTACATTGATACTCTTGATCCTGAGAATGTAGGGAATACATCAGGACAAGAAAATATTTTTGGTAATTTTCTTTGATTTTGTTTATTTTTGTTGTATTTTTGTGTATTTATATTTATGTCAAGATAAATGTTGTAATTACTTTCAAATGTGTGCGTAAACAATGAGTTTAGTGCGAGGGAAGACAATGAAAGAGAGAGTGGGTGTCACGAAGATTCTAATGTTGGTGAAGAGGGTGAAGGTGGATTTAGGAGGTGGCGTTATCAAGAAACAAAAGATTACACGCCTAAGTCTAGCTATCCTTCGGATGTTGGTGATGAGATTCCCTGGGAAGGGATTACTGAAGAAATGACCCTTGAGCGATGCTCGGGTGTTAAAAGAAGGTTGAAAAATGATTTGAAAATTTTGGATCTCTCTCGGGAGAGTAAACAAACCTTGCAGATTGTTTTGCATTCATTGCAAAACTTTATGGATGAATATCAAAAAATGGGGCCAACCACTGACAGTTTTATTGATTTGATGAGGCGACAAAAGTTAGAGGTGACGGACCCTGATAAATGAGACGCAGTAAAATATAAAGTTTCAAAAGAAAACACAATTTTGATGTTCAATTTCAAAGATGGGTCAAAGCGAAAGATGTTGAAGGTGCAATATGTTAAGCACCCCAACATAGCAGAACATCTGTATAACAGATTTTTGGCAGCATATGAGAAATTGTCGTGGAACGATGAGGTTCCACATTATTTTGCTAGACACTTTTATGCAGATTTTTTCATGGATATGCACCCTGATTATACTAGTCTATCATCCGATTATTATGGGGCTGGTAAATGACAAACATATGATCGAAAATGGGCATATTGAAATGCGACATTGCAGAGGCCTCCACAACCTTTAGTATCTCGCCCAACATGGGCATTTGTTTCACATTCATAGTTGTGAGTTTAATGAGAGGTTGACAAAGAGGCTAGGAATGTAATCGGGGAAAATTTGGAATCAATTTTTTATGGTGTTGATGTTAGTTTGAACCGTTAGTGAGCGGAAGTTAATTCTCAGGCCATTTTTGTTTATAAAACAGATGCAGAGTTAGATACCATGTCAGTAGAAGATCTTAAGGAGTATGCAAAATTTTACCATGATAGTTGGAAGGAGGTCATTCAGAATGATGAACCGAATAACAGATTGGTATGTGTTCTAGTTAGTAAATTTTTTACGCATTTTAGGATAGTTTACTTCTAATTCTAGATCTATATACATATAATTGTATCTATAGAAATAATTGAGTTGTTATTGTCATTAATTGAATTTTGGAGATATGTTAAATGAATCTCTAGTAAATAGGGGACTTGATTCCACAAGTTTAAATTTGGATGGGTTGAATCAGGTATGTGTTTTCTAATATCCACGGATGAACACTTTAGTTGTCGAGTCTCCAATATTTTGAATAAGATCAACAACATGACATTTATAATTTTGTATAAATGTGAACATATTGAATCCTAGATTTAGTTCTTAATTGTGTTGTTCACAGATCCCTATTCCATCTCCTATTACTTGGGCAAACTTGTCTCAATTCTCATTGAGAGAGTTTGAAGAGGGTGCGAGTTCACAGGTATCATTGCATGTTGAAAACAAATTTAGTTATATATTAAAATTGCAAATTGTCATTTAAGTTATTAATTTAAAAGAAAATCTCTTAAACAACATTTAATTTATTGAATCATAGGTTGGCACATCATAGGCATTACATGTTTCAAAATTTAACACTAGAATTTAATTTTTTTAAATCATTTAAATTTAAGTTTCAAATTTTCAAATTTGAAATGTGTTATATAGGGTAATGTGGAGAAGAGATTACCTGAGAGTGTGCTTGAACAAAATGTGGAGAAGAGAGTACCTGAGAGTGGGATTGAGGAGGAAGCATCCATACCTGGGAATGATGCGTCTATTCATGATGATTCATAAATGTATGTTCATTGCACATTAGTGAGTTTTAATTTGCTTTTATGTTGGGGTTGTATATAAAAGTGTTCAAACTTATTTTTGTTGAATAGGCTTATATTTTTTATTTTTTCAATTTTTTAGTATAGTCTTTCCTATTCATAGGTTACTAAACTAGTGTCTATATAACTTTTCAAAGCTTTGATCAATTATTTTGAAATATATAGAACCCCTATATAAGTTTATCGTTGTCTTAAATGGTACATTATTTATGTTATTTTGAACGCTTTGATCAATTATTTTGAAATATATAGAACCCCTATATAATCTTATTTATGTTTAGATCATGATGAAGACCTAATTTTGAACTTGAACATTTTATTATTTGAGAACATACTCTATCCCAGATCAGAAAATGGGAAGTTTCTAAGTTTTCTTCGATTGCATTCATTGCCTTCTTGTCCAAGAATGGCGTAGTATGGACATTTTTTTTTCTGCATACAATGAAGTGAATTTCTTCTTGCCAGGGTATTGTCAAAGTCTTAACTAAATTGGTTACTAACCACAAAAACCAACATTCAATTAGATTTACAAATAAGCTATGTATGTGCATGATCTCACTTATGTTTAGATTAAATGACGAAGACATATTTCAAAGAGCATTTGATTATATGTAATATGAATACATCCCAAAGATGAAAGATTTAAATGGTTTTTTAAGAATGACTTAATATATGTGCATATTTTTGTTTTCTTGATGTACATGAAAGATTATATGAGAACATTTATTCCACTGTAGAATAGGATAGAAGTATTTTACTGCTAAGGAGCATAGATGATTTTAGGGGCGAAATTTCGCTCATGGGGGAAATTAAAGGGCCTCCAATTTTTTATTGGGTGAATTTTTTGTATTAGAGTGATTTTTTTAAACTTATATGATTAGCCCATAATTTATTTTAGAGGAAAAATCATGTACAAGGTTAGCCCATATTTTTAGGAAGGATAGAGGAAAAAAATTATATTTCGCCCTTGAAATTTTGAGGGACAAGTTTCCATTAGCTAAATTTCTAGAAGTATGAAAATTTCTAATGGCACCTTCGCCCTGCCATTTGGTAAAATCAGGGTTTATGGTTTAATTCACCTCGATTTTGTGGTATGGCCAATGTGTAGCTACAATATTCCCTTTGCTTGATTTCCAAAGAACATGGAGATTTCTAGGAGCATTTTGGCCCTCCCACATGGTATAAATTATATGGGATCTGACCATATATGCATTCCCCAGTTTACATCTTTGTGCTTATTTGAATTTCCCCTTTGGGATTTGATGGAACGAAGGTTTACGGTTTTACTCTTCGACGTTCTTCTGCTACTACTTATTTCCCCTTTGGGCCTTGATGGAACGGAAAAAAGGGGGATGGGTTACTCCCAGGTTTGGCCCGAGCACCATATTTTGTTAGCTTTCCAAGAGAGGAGGACCCTGCTTGTGGCTCGACGTTGAGGCTCGACCAAACTGGAAAACATCTGATTCTCTACGTTTCCATCAAGCAACTGGTGTAGTCGCGGCCCACCTGTTCAGAGAGGTGCTAACTGATTTTCTATTTGTTGAATTTCTTGTGTTGAAACTTGAAACCAATACTTTGAATTTCTCACCAATGAATGAATTCCACACATTAGTCCATACAGTGAGTTTTTCAACTTACACACTAGATTTTCCTTTATCTTCCACAAATCAATGTGTATGCTCTATATATAATTCATCTTTTATCGACATGTTTAAGAATGCTCTCTTTACATCCATCTGGTGTAATTTTCATCAAAACTATAATATAAGAGATAACACAATTCAAATAGAATTTAAATTGTTTAATGGCATGAAGGTTTCATCATAGTTGATTTCTTGTTTCTTTGCTTAGCCCTTGGATACCAATATTTCTTCATGATTATCCAGTGATCCATTGGCTTGTAGTTTATTTTGTATGCCCATTTTCATCCTCCTATTGGTACTACACATCGTACATTTTTCTCTGGGAACCCCTTTGAAAATACTTGGAGGGTCGTGTGCTTTAATATTAATCATTTTAGTTCTTGGTAACATCGCTTTGATTCTCTTGTTCAGATCAACTAAGATGGGTCAAGTTTATGTCCCAATGAGACTATTCGGTTCCACCTTGATTCATGTTACAAATTATTAGTACCTATGTGAGTCGTACTCATCTTGTGTTGCCCAATATTAACCTCTAGTTGTCCTAGTGGTTTATTGATATGTCATTTAAAATATGTGTTCCCAATAATTAACCATTCCTAGTGGAATGTTTTCAGTCACTACTAGGTGATTCTTGCATTTATTGTATGAACAAGAAAATTCTTCAGTGCACTTCTCATTTCCTTCCCCGTTACCTTTTGTTGTCATTCTATGTCAGCCACACCTTAATTTCTACCTCACGTTGGATTCAATGACTCATCATTACCTTGCTTCTCATGGGCCTCCCACTATTGACTTCAAAACCTATATTCTATGGGTTTTTCTTAGAGGACTATCTACCTTGGCCTCATCTTCATCATTGGTGGGTGCCTTAGAATAAGCAAGGATAGACATGAGTGCTCCTTGACATGGTTGTTTCATACATGCTTCACTTCAACTCATCATTACACTCTTGAGAAATATACACTTGACGGTTCAATGATCCAATTGATTCTACCAATTTCTCAAACATTTTTGAGATGCATCATACCTCAAAAGGAGGTTTCCCTTCAAGTAGTCCCCCACATATTCTGGCATCACCATTTTCTTTCAGATATATAGCTCCATTTGTTGTAATTCGAATACTAGGTCTTGGAGTTTACAAACACCATTGTGAGCTTTTTGGTCAATTCTGGACATCAATAAAATTTGTTTACAACTTTACAACAGTTTATAGTTTAAATTTTGATCAATTCTAGACATCAATAACTAGCAATTCCCTTGTTTACAACAATTTACATATTACCCATTGACAGATTCTACACCAACCCATCAATCACCCTTTCCTTCATGATATTGATTGTTGATGGATGCTCAAAGTGTTCCAAGTCATTGGGAACAATCCCTAAGCTTCTCGAGTAACCATATATTATGACTCAAGAAGAAAAATTGTCCTTGCATCTCTTCACAACACCTCATGTCATTGTAGGCGTCTACTACTCTGGAAGTTTGTTTAACTCTACCAAAACTCCCTTTGTGTGTAATGTTGAAATGACCCTTACTTGATCCAACATGCATGCTTTTGATGCCATTGTCACAAAAACATGTCTCTTCCTTGCCAAAATGGAGTATTTATTAAATAAATTCCTTCTTGAAAAACTACCTCTAGTTGTCCAAATTAACCTCTAGTTGTCCTAGTGGTTTATTGATATGTCATTTAAAATATGTGTTCCCAATAATCTATGGGTTTTTCTTAGAGGACTATCTACCTTGGCCTCATATTCATCATTGGTGGGTGCCTTAGAATAAGCAAGGATAGACATGAGTGCTCCTTGACATGGTTGTTTCATACATGCTTGACTTCAACTCATCATTACACTCTTGAGAAATATACACTTGATAGTTCAATGATCTAATTGATTCTACCAATTTCTCAAACATTTTTGAGATGCATCATACCTCAAAAGGTGGTTTCCCTTCAAGTAGTCCCCCACATGTTCTGGCATCACCATTTTCTTTCAGATATATAGCTCCATTTGTTGTAATTCGAATACTAGGTCTTGGAGTTTACAAACACCATTGTCAACTTTTTGGTCAATTATGGACATCAATAAAATTTGTTTACAACAGTTTACAGTTTAAATTTTGGTCAATTCTGGACATCAATAACTAGCAGTTCCCTTGTTTTACACCAATTTACATATTTCCCATTGACAGATTCTACACCAATCCTTGATGGATGCTCAAAGTGTTCCAAGTCATTGGTCACAATCCCTAAGCTTCTCGAGTAACCATATATTATGAGTAACCAGATATATAGCTCCATTTGTTGTAATTCGAACACCATTGTCATCTTTTTGGTCAATTCTGGACATCATCTTTTACCCTTCTTCGAACACACTTTCAACGATTTTAGTATGGTTCTAGTTTCCCAATCTTCCTCTCTAATTCTAGTCTTATAAATCCATAAGTTCAATCAAGAATAACATTAGCAAATTTCACTTTTTTCACGAAGAGAAAAAATGCATGGCAATACCTACATACAAATATATGTGGAGATGGAATTCTCTAAATCCCTTTTAGAAGAGATCTCACTTGAAGATAGTGATCACATTTAAGAACAAAATATTGGCTTGAGAATACTATTTTAAGGTGCAGAGCATGCTTTGAAGTACATAATACAAAGCCTCATATCCCTATACTTATAATCTATATTGTCAAGTTCATTTCTACAGACTACATGTAATAATAAAAATTGCTTGAATTTCTTGAATTGTTGTCAAGAGCTTGTGGTTCCCTGCAACTTCATTTTTTATAAAAAAAAATCTTTAGGTTTAAGTAGGTTACTAACCTTCCTCGTGTGGGGATGGTAGGTATCTTAGATCCTTCATGAAGTCTGCAGAACTAGATTTTTCTTTTTTCATCCAGCTTGCATCCCAAAGATACCATTCCTTTGAAATCGATTACAACACCACCAAAATCTATATGCTTATCATAGGAATTCATCAAGTTTGTGTAGTTTGATTTGTTTTAATGCCTCGCAATCACATTTCCTCATATTTCATCATCATTTGGTATATATTATTCACCTTTTCATATCCTTTACTTAGTGTATCAAATCGAGAACATTTGGAACAATTCCATCTCTTTTCATTTTGATGAAACATTTCTCCACTCCCTCGCTATTAGAGGCATTGACATATGTGGATAATAGAGTTGTATATGAGAAAAAATCAACATGTAATTTAACTCTAGTCATTCATTTGAAAACGATTTCATTTCCCTCAACTAATGTAGAATTGGCATATGCATCCAACAAGACTTTATAAGCCTTTCGTGTTGGCCACACACCAGCATCTACCATTTCATAAAAAATAGCTTGGGTTGAATCATATATCCTTTCTTTTGCATATGTACTAATCAACTGTGTATAACTAATTACATTAGGTTGAAATTTGACATGTTGTAACTTGTTGAATATTCATCTAGTTTCCTTATAATTTGTTTCAGAAGTCATCAAGCTCATAAATGGAACAATAGATAAAGGAACCCCCTATAAACCATTTATCCATAAATATTATGAGCTTGATCATGTTTTCCACAAAATTCCCTTGCCTTCCATAAAATGAAATAAGAATATTGAAATCCATATCATTAAAGACTCACCAGTGATGTAAAAAATGTGTTTGTTTAAGGTATCACCACGAAGTTATGAAGTTGCAATGACAAATCCTGCTAAATACTTTTATTTTCACCTAGAAGATACAAATTACAAGATGGAATTTAGCCAATAAATATAGACCTCCCACAGTATCCATCAATCACCCTTTCCTTCATGATATTGATTGTTAATGGATGCTCAAAGTGTTCCAAGTCATTGGGCACAATCCCTAAGTTTCTCGAGTAACCATATATTATGACTCAAGAAGCAAAATTGTCCTTGCATCTCTTCACAACACCCCATGTCATTGTAGGCATCTACTACTCTGGAAGTTTGTTTAAATCTACCAAAACTTCCTTTGTGTGTATTGTTGAAATGACCCTTACTTGATCCAACATGCATGCTTTCAATGCCATTGTCACAAAAACATGTCTCCTCCTTGCCAAAATGGAGTATTTATTAAATAGATTCCTTCTTGAAAAACACTTGATTTCAGTTATCCTTTTTGAATCAAATGGGTATAAAATGACCTTATAAATATTTTTGGCAAACCTGATTTAATTTCACTAGGATGTCTTTTGTTTAGTTGGATAGAAGACTCTCTAAAGGGTATTGTTGGAAAATTGGGCTTGATTTAAGTCGGGTTTTTCTTGTTTTATTGGGTTGAGACTGCCTTAGTAAGTATCGTTTCCAAACCTAAGTAAATGACTGAATAATTACTTGAATGGTTATCTGACCCTAAAGGTCAGGCTTGAGGAAAATTGTTTAATTCTCAATATATATTCATATCAAGGTTTCTCTTCCTTTGATAGATCTATCCAATGCTATGCCATTTCTTTCAAGACTTGTTAACATGTGAGAAATTACTATTGATCCTCAAAGGATAATTTGATTGTTGTTTCCAACCCCTTTGTTATGGACTCTAAAGTACCTTCCTTTGACATGGCCATTTTGTTTTCTTTACCACTCTTAGAAATATTTGTAATAATGTTAAGTGTAAGTTCATTTTCACCCGGTCAATTTGGGATCATCTTTAGTAGTGCCACAATGCAAGTATCAATTTATGAGAAATTTCACCCACTCAAATTTCATCAGCTTTAGCAATGACACAATACAAGTATCAATTTATGATTAATTGTGCCCACTCGAATTTCATCAACCTAAAAATGTTGATATAAAACCAACTAATATCGATTATCATTAGGATCTGAGATATTCAAAAGTAATGTTGAAACTGACATAGAGATTTGAGTGTTCTTGATGACACTATTTGCATTCTATGAAGGCAACTAAGTAGTAGATTGGACCTTCAGATTAGGAAATAATTTTTTCATAGTCAACACCCTATGCTCCTATTCATCATAGTTAGTATAATATCCATTACGCATATTAATGTATGGATTTGCACCTCTTTTCATTATATCCATTAAGCTTTGCAGTATTTCTAGGTCTTGAAGCATATCACAATGTGAGGAGAAATTTGGGAGAAATTATTAGAGTAGCTTCGTTCAAATTAAATATTCTATACTTGGTAGGAATTTTACTAATTTTATATTATTTTTCTTACAGGTTTCACTTTTGGATTCTAGATCAATTTGAGATTTCAATTGTGGAATATTTATTGAGATGTCAGACACCGATCGTGAGAAGAAAAGATCAAGACAAAATGATCTATCATCATACTTTCAAAGACCTCAATCCAAGGATCCACATTCTCTTCATGCTTCGAGCTCTTTTGAGCATCCTTTCACCGAAAGAGATGTCAACTCTTGTGAGAATGCATCTAATATCCAAATAATAGATAAGGAAATATGTTCCTCTGGTGATCAAAGTGAGATAAATGCATTTTCACCAGAAATTGGCAGTACAAATGTCGAAAATATTTCATTGGAAAA
>ML779793.1:403183-450323 GCA_009831015.1 Picea engelmannii
AAGAGAATTTCTAGCTTTCAGGATCAGACTTCTTCCCTGGCTTGTTAAAGGCTCTTCCCATTAGTCATTGATATTTATCAACATTTGATGCATCGCCCTTAAAACTACGCATTGAATACTTGACTAGTTATGAACAGCAACACAATTAATATGCTTACAAGACTGTGCCATACTTGGTACCAAACCCAACATTGTCATGTTTTCATCCTTATCGAATGTCCATATGTTCCCAAACATTTGTAGTTGCAAGATAAGATGACTTAAGGTTCATAATAATCTGATTTCTATCATCTAAAATTTTGATGGTGCGCTTTTGAGTGCTAACACTCACAACATTAGCAATAGCATCAATCACATAACTTATCTCTTTTTGGATATCACTCTCCTTTGAATGTGCATGCATACCCCAACCATATACTTATGGATTCTTTGAAGCTACTCTCAAGGCAATGCATGACTTGTCAAGGCAAGGCAAGACATGTCAAGGCAAGGCATGGCTTGTCAAGGCAAGGCATGGCATGTCAAGGCAAGGCATGTCATTTCAAGGCAAGGTATGTCAATGCAAGGCAAGGTCTGTCAATCAGGTTAGGAAATTGAGGCTTTAGGTGAGGTCGTTGGAGGATCCCCTAAACTTTACAAGGTTTTATAATTTAGTGAAAGATTCGCCAATATTTTACAAGATTTTATAATTCAGTGAAAGATTTGCCAATATTTTACAAGATTATATAATTGACTAAAAGATTCGCCAAAAAATTATATATACATTTTATATTATTGATAAAATAGCCTTCAATTTTTCCTATGTATCATCGGGATTCGCCCATTTATTATACCTATAAATTTAGGGGGGGTTCTTAAAATCACCCCTGCTGAGGAGATCAATATTTTACTGCTGAGTAAATAAGATCACCTGGGATGAGAATTTCACCTAAAGGATTTGAGACTTTATCCACAAGGAGATAAGTATTTTATTGGAAGAATGACTTAATATGGAGATTTGTGAACTTTCTGCATACACAATTCTATATTTATTTTCAGATTATTATCTAACTCTGAACACACAAATTTCTTACCAAGAACACAATTTTAGTCCTTAAATTTTTTTAAGATTTTACAAAGTGTTTAAATCGTGTATGCTTAATGTGGAGAGTAACTATTTTGGAAGTTTTGGAACTTTGTGATGGAAGTTTGGTTTAAAAATAATGCCAAAAAAGTGTAATAAAAAGAGAGGGAAAATCTTAAATATGTTTAACTCTGGATGGGTATGTTATTATTTCTTATTGTTTATTTAATATTTAGTTAAAGTATATATGCTAATTTATATGTTATTTGTTTTTTTATTATTGTTTTTTATTGTTACAGATGTTGTTGGCTCTTGACCAAGTTTTGAGGATTCTTGGTCATGTTTGACCTAGTTTTGGGACATCGATAGGTTGTCGAAGGCAGAGCGCAAGACGAAGCAAAGATCGCAGGATCTTGGCCCCTTTTTAGGGCTTTTTGGGTTGTAGGCTTATGTAACGGGTATGGGAATGTCGGCCCATGGGCTTTGCCCATGTTTAGGCCCATTTTGTAATGTATAAATAGAGGTCTAGGCGATGTAAGGAGGGGCATCTATGTGATGTTGAGTCTGTGTGCTAAGTGCTAAGTGTTAATTGTGAAGTGCAAGTGGTGACTGTAATGGCTTTGTGCATACTATGTGAGACTTGCAGAGCTAAGTGCAAGTGACCGTAAGAGACTGTGTGTAGGCTTTGTATTGTAATATAGCTTGGAGAAGGAGGATCTAGTGAAGAGTACGTGGATCTCATGTGCTCTGTGAAGTTGATCTTGAGGCTCTATGCATGTAAGAAGGTTGAAATAAGCTAATAAGGAAGACAAAGAGTTGGTGGACGTAGCCCCAGGGTGGGGGTGAACCACGTATATCATGTGTTGTGAATGATTTGTGCTTTTGGTTGTTCTTTTGTTTATGTGATTCAATGCTTAGTGTGATGTTAGATTATAGATGGATCTGATATGATAGCTTAGTGTTGAATGATGTGAATGAATGCTAGATCTAATCTCTATTCGTATGCTTAGTGCTTGGATCTATTGAATATGTATGAATACTACATTGGTCTGTTGATTAGGGTTTAACTGCGTTGTAGAATAAATTGGGTATTGATGAAATATAACTGCTAAGTGTTCTTTTAAGGTGTTACAGTCACAGATCTGTGTCCCAGCTAAGGTTGCAAACACTGGAGTCCTACAACCACCCCTGCCTCTACCTCAGGTGAGACTTCATCTGCTTCGCATGTGTTGCCGAAAGGGCCAGTAGTTAGGGTTTTGTTGGTGCATTGTTGTAGCGTTGAACCTTGGGTCTGCCCCTGTGCCAACAGATGTTTAAATTATATTTGGTGGAAAATATGTTTACATTATATTTGGTGGAAAGGAGTATGTTGGAGGATGAGACTTAACTATTTTGGTATGTATGTCAATTTTGTTTTAATCGCAACTTGTTTTATTTATCTAAAATGGGACATGTCTACATTTTATTTTAAATTTGTACATATATTTTATAGTAAATTTTTAATTTTTGAATTTTGTTTTATTTTGCATGTTTGAATTGTAAATTTTTAATTTTTGAATTATGTTTTCTTTTGCATGTTTGAATTGCAGGTATGAAGCGATGTATCTTTAAGTAGTGGCTTAGAGTCCAGAATTTTGGAGTTAAATGTCTTAGTTTTTGTTATCATCCTAAAATGAATGTGGAACCTATGTATTTGGCGATGTAACTATTCAAACTTTGATTTTATATATATATGATATTTTTGGAACTCAAAATATCAATTTATTGTCTCATATTTGATTTCTCTTATATTGTTTATATGATGGTGGAATATATTGTTTATTGTTTCATCTTTGATTTCTCTTATATAGTTTATATGATGGTGGAATATATTGTTTATTGTTTCATCTTTGATTTCTCTTATATTGTTTATGATGGTAAAATATATTGTTTATTCATTAATAAATAGTCAATAGCTTCTAATTTGAATTTTTATGTTTTATGGTGAAAGAATAATTTATTTTTTAATGACAGCTTCTCGATGCCAAGGCAAAGGGGAAAATCCAAGAGAGGGGTTGTGTGGTATAGCTCGCAGGGGAGAGGATGACAAAACACTCCAGAGTTGCCTCCGCCTATAGCTCATGCCTCTCATTCCTCCACCCTGGATCTCCCTCCTCTGTCCTCCCCGTGGGCCTGCAAAGTGGAGTGGTTTGACACCATGGGTAATTCACTAGGCTTCGCACCTGATCTCAACCCGGAAGCGCCATCCATACACCATCCTCCTTCCCTCCTACCTTCTTTGTCCTCTCTCCCTAGATTGATTGCCCCCATCACTTATTTTGCCTCCCCCCACACTTCACCTCCTCTTCTGCCCCTGCTTTCTCCTCGGCCACAACCTTCATGCGCTCGGTGCGATGGGTTTACGGAGCTACAGAATTATTTGGACAACATCCAGAACTCAGTTTGCGAAGTCAGGCGTGACATGAAGGAGTTGTTGATCAGAGCCGAACTTCGTGAGCATCACGAGGAGCGCTTGGAGACTCTCATCTGCACTCTCCTTCACACCACTCCGGACACCAGGACTTCATCCCCGAACATTGCGCATGATCCTCAGGCGGAACAAAAGCGAGGCCCAAGCTCCAGATGATTACTTTTGATTCTTAGTTTTTTTATGTCTTTAGACAGATTACTTCTCTTGGCTCTAGCCCTATGAGGCGCCTTAGTTTATTTTTCTACAGTTATGAATTGTTTGGACAAGTGGAGGCATTGGTTTCTCATTTGGGCAATGCATCAATTGTCTCACCGTTTACCCTAGGACAGATGTAATTTTTTGATATTAGAACGCTTTAATAAGCAGTTATTAATATAAAGATTCTACTTTATTTACAAAAAAGAATTGTTAATTTATGTTTTACGATACTGTGTTGAAATTAAAAATGTTTTATTTCATTTTATTTATAAACATTATTGTATAAACATCATTGTACTATGTGAAGTAGAGTTGATTCTGTGTGGAGTTGATTGTGTAGTGATGAGCGATCTAGGTAGTTATCAAATTATAGTTTCTAACTTATAATTTAAATTTTGTTTGATTTGGAAATATGGTTGAAAATAGTAAAAACAAGTCATCAAATTTTATAATTTCTTATGAAATTTCACAACGAAATGACAGTCCAACACTAAAATGGTTATGTCAGTCTTTGGTTTCTTTTCAAGTTTTCAATATATTTATTCAAGAAAATGTGAAATAAAAATTATAGTTTCTAACTTATAATTTAAATTTTGTTTGATTTGGAAATATGGTTGAAAATAGTCAAAACAAGTCATCAAATTTAATAGTTTCTTATGAAATTTCACAATGAAATGATAGTCCAACACTAAATTGGTTATGTTAGTCTTTGGTTTCTTTTCGAGCTTTCAATATATTTATTCAAGAAAATGTGAAATAAAAATGTGTACTTTGTAATAAAAATTGAAATAAAAACATGATTCAAAATGTAAAATTAAAATATACTTTAATATAAGTAAGCGATTTTCATTAAAATTTATATTCATATAATTTTTTATGTATCGAAAATGGTAGGAAATGGTTGATCTGGAAATTATTAATACTTTGCACATTGGAAGTATTAGAACCTATTTTAGTATGTAAAATTAAAATATATTTTAATATAAGTAAGCGATTTTCATTAAAATTTATATTGATATAAATTGTTTTTGTATCGAAAAGGGTAGAAAATGGTTGATGAAAATTATCAATACTCTGCACATTGGAAGTATTCACTAATACCATTAATATGACACCTACCATTAATTCAATTAAAATTATGAAAATCTAAATGCAACAAATCAAGCCTTAGTAGATGACCTCTTATTTTTTATTTTTTGTTATCAGGCCACAAAATCAAATTATTTTTCAACTTAAGTTTTTTTCAATCAAACTCAATGAAAACTATGTTTAATGTGTAGAATATAAGTAACTTGTTACATGTTCATCCGACACATTTTTATTTCAATTTGCTTCAAGATATTGAAATCTAAATGCAGAAATTTAACAATTTAATATAATATCAACACTTTGAAATCAAAATTCACAATTTCATAATTAAAATTGATACTTTTTAAGATGACTTTAAAATTTTTAATTAGGATGATAATCATACATGTATTACCTTGAATTATTTAATTAGGATGTTAATTGAATACACTTTAAGATGTCTTTAAAGTTTTTCTAAGCCATCAATAGTCCCTTATAATGACATGGAAATGGGTCCTAGTTTTGATATGAAGTTATCCTCTTCATATAAAAAAAACATTGAACAATCAAATTGCAAATAATGAACGCAAATCCTATACATAGTAAATTGGTTACATGCATTAAAGGATTTGTGTATACAATTTGGATCATTTGTACGATTAAAGTATAATCATCCAAAGTATAGGTCAATTTTGGTTCCCTAAATACAATCTATAGGTTCTTCCCTAAAATTATAAATAAGGCTTCTAGTAAACTTTATAATTCATCAAAAGTACAACTTTTCTTAATTGAATGGACCATGAAAGTAAATTAAACTAGAAATGATTCTAGAATCCTGGATATTCATAAATATGTGTACTTTCAATGAAAAATATAAAATCTTGGAATGTACATGTCACTTGTTTAAAGAAATCGTAATGGTATTTCATCTTCAATTATTCGTTCATGATCAGCTTTGGACATTTTCCATTTTCTAACTTTTGTTTTTTTTCTTGATTGAACTTTTATTAACTTTATGCGCGTTGCCCATACCAAATGACTATATTGACAACTTATGACATCTGACTGGTAGTATTGAAAGTGAACATGAGTATCGGTTTGATGGGTTTTGAAAAAAATATCATTTCAATACGATGGATCCTCTTTCATATATAAAACCATTATCATCAAAATCTTCTAATAACCTCATCTTTTGTTCTGTGCATTACATCAAATAATATTTCATGTTTTCAGTGTTGTCTACATGTACAACCACGACAAAGACATCTCCTGCAAATAATTCGATATATTGGACAACAAATAGTTCGTATCACACAAGTACATCTACAAGTTATTTGAAAAAAATTAAACATAAAAATTACCTTCTGTAACAAGATCGGAAACTCTATCGCCATCAACTGACACTATAGTTTCATTTGATTCCATCTCCTCTGAGCTTGCAAGTGGAATTTTCTCTTTTATATTAAGTTCGGTATGTCTCCAAGCTTTAACATATTCTGCATTTTATTTTTCACAACTCCCTATGGATTTTGTGTTCTTTATGCAAACTAAACAAAAACAACATTCATTTCTTCTATCAAATGCAAACACATTTTGATAGCGTTTTGTTTTAACTAAATGCATTTTTCGTGTCCCATGTATTGTACCGGCTTCATATGGAATTGATCTATTTACATCTTGGATTCCAACATACCAAAAAAACCTGCACAAGACAAGAACTTGTTAACTTGAAATCTCTCAATAAAATGATTGAAGATTGAATATAAATTTGAACACATGAATAAAAATATCATGTGTACATGTGTAACATGTATATACAGACACGCCTGTGCACATCCCTTAACGGATTATTTTCATGGCTTAGCGTCATTTTTCACCATTCAACAACTTGATCAACGGATTCAAATCAATCAACATGAGGGTTCATCTGATACCTTCGAAGTGCTCATTTTACACATGCCCCTGCACCGTCGTGCTCTCCTTTTCCATGACCAGTCTAAAAAAAATTACAACAATGTGTAATGTTTGATTTTTTATGAAGACAACACAACCAATAGAATGATTGCACCACTTTCCATTGTCCTTCTTCATCTTTTCATTACCCTTCCTTTCATGTGGCTTGGACTGGTTTTCTGGAGGTTGTTTGTTAGGGTCGTCTTTATCATGCTTAGGTTGTTGCGGATTTGCAAACCCAAACTCTTGTTTGTTCTGGTGCCTAAATTTCTGCTCGATTTTGACAACATATCGATAGGCAACTCCCAATGATGAGATGTCTAGGAAATCCATTTCGATTTGTATGTACCTATGCAGATTCCTGCAGTATTTCAGAACCAAATGTCTCACGGAGTCTTTGATACCCAGATTGGTGCACAAGGTATGGAAAGTATTTGTGAACTATAGCATTATTTTTCCCCTCTCTTGTCGCAATGCGGTCCATCTCATGTACTGGTCGTCATAGTTACCAACAGGGCAATACTACTCCTTGACTGCATCCACAAAAAAATATGAGGTGGGCTCGACCCCATATATTCCAAACTCCTCTATGGAACTTTTCTCCCAGTAAGTTTCCCACCAATGTTTGACATGGGGGAGATATTTAAGGAGTGCGAAGGTGATCTTTTTTGTGTCGGAAAAAATGTGAACAAAGAAATAACCTTTTAGCAGATTTAACCATTTGTCTAGGGCATATGCATCTATCTGACCTTAAAATATGGGAATATCAAAATTAACATGTACCTTGAAAGGAGAGGTGCTTCCAAAGTGGTCTCTTGATGAATATGTGCATGTTTCTATTGGTAGACATTGAAGGATGTGGGAAAAATTCTCCATCATTTCATCCCTATGTCACATGAGAGCTTGCTCAAGCAATAGATTAATAGAATCTTTTGCTCCGTCGTTTTTCTTTTCTTCTGCCATGGATGGTTTCTTGGGCGTGAAAGAGTGATTGTCATCAATAGAGACAAGCTCGAGACCCAAATTTTTATACTTGGACCTCGTCGGGGACATCCACTGAAAAACTATCAAGAGCAGCCTGCTCTGATACCACTAATCCGGATTATTTTTGGCAGAAAATGAGAGCGGAGTTATAACACAAAAATATACAGAGATATTGCAAGAGTGACAATAATTTAACACAGATATATAGGAAATATAACAAGAGGCACAGATATACATTAATACACAATTTCTATTAATGAGCAAAATGTACAAAACTGTAGAAATACAGAGTGAAAGACTCACTAGAATGGTGGAATATTATCTATGAGAAGAGATGTGACGACTACTCGCATTTGCAAGAATATGATTACAATGAGGCTCCAAAGGCATATTTAACATAAATAAAATCCAAAACCCTAACCTCAGAAGATGAAAAGCCAACAGTTTTGTGGACCCCGTTTTGGGTAGTTTGGTGTATCAACTTCCTCGGGGCGTAACTTTGGCATACAATATTCGTTTGGGGTGAACGATAGCTCGTTGGAAAGGTATCGTTGAGGAGATTCATTTTGGGGGTTTAATAAGAAATTCAATCTATCTTTGAGGTGCTCGATCTCAAAAAAAACTTCATTTAGGCCCTGGAAGTTTAGGAGCTGAAAAACTGCTAAAAATAGTAAATTGTCAGAAAATTGTTTTGAGCCAGTTGGAATAGGTGGGTGGCCACCGATATCCACCTGGATAAATTTATTAATTCTAGACTCAAGTCCCACAAACCTATTCACAAAGATATAAATCACCAACCACCTTACTTACGATAAGTGGCAAGACTACTCTTATACACATATCACCCAATATGACCTCTCACACACATAAGATCCCTGCAGAGTGGAAGAAGTACAATAAAACACATGAAATCTTAGATAAGCAGAGGAAATATTCAAATCGAATTAGTTATTATATTATGAAAGATAATAACCATTTTCGGATTTTCAAGTCTTGAAGGACTAATGAAGTAAGCAACCAAGCACGCGGAAGTCGATTGTCACTCTCAGGATTTAATGAACGGCAACCATATCCCTGGTCACATGAGCCATACAAGTTACGAGTATTATAAGTGGCATGTGAAAGATTATAAAGCAAAAAGGAATCACAGATCACTAGCTCATGTGAAATCATATGGACCCCAGGTAATTAATAACAAAGTCGTATGTTCAAACTAGAAAGAGCCAAGTGGGACAACACTAACAACACCTATGCCTCATTGTCATACCTCAGTAGGTATCACCCAAAATATTATAAAAGGAAACAAAGAACATGGAAACTTCATTGTTTGGAAAAGATATGGGCATAGCACAAGTTGTCTTAGCCTCAAAAGTGGGATTAATACACTCATTCATCTGGTTATCTCTACCAGGAGGAACTATCGGGGTTCAACAGAATCAAGCCAATGAGGAAATTCACTTGTTTTTGCAAGCAACATAGCACTTGTCATCAGAAATGGACATAGATCGAGAGATAGTCGTAATACACAGTTCAAGCTAGCATCTATCCAGATAAAAGAGAATAGCCAAGTTGGGATCTTGCTGCGAGAAAGAAACAAGAATTTAGAGTTTGACAACTATTCGTGTTTCCAAAAGGGTAAGACTAGGGGGAAGACTTTCATCTTCTTCTTGGTCAATTGGTTCCCTTGAACCCTCGTCACAAATACACGGTTAATGAACAAGTTCACCTATAGTTTTCCATCATCTAGACCAAATTTTCAGGAGGAAATCCCTTCACCCCCAAATATTTAGAGTTTCTCACCTTCTCGAGGAACACCATAGTAGGAAGGAATATTATGTAATGATGTATTTTGGCTCCAGAAAATAGAAATGTAATGGAAATGGAAAGACTAAGGAATTTGTAACCGAACAATCATGTAATTAGGAAGGCCAACAATCGACCCTCGGGTATTTAGGAAGTACAATGTAGCAAAGTAAGGGAGGGGGGATGTAAAGTTGAAATTGGGTATTGTATAATTCTTTATAAGACTCAAAGATAGATAGGAAAACTCTCTGCTTGTTGCTTTATTCGTGAAAACAAATTACTTCTTTGAAGGAGGATAATAGCAAGCACTTTCATGGTTCATTTATTCAATAGTGCACTATTGGTGATTGTTTTCTGCAAATGTTTCAGTTTGCCACTCTTGTGAAACGTCATTTGTAGGAAATGGTTATAAATGAATTATGAATTCAATCATAGGAGCATGCTTATGAACATCTATATGCAAACTAGAATGATTCTGTAAAATTGGCACTACTATTTTGCACATTAAATTATATACCTATAATAGATTCCACTATTGTTAAATAGGAATGCAATTGCTCTCTAGAATATGATTGACTGTCATATTAGAATAAACATGCATTTGGAATTTAGCCTAGCTCTATTGAAAATCCTCTCTACTGAGAGCAATTGATTTAGTTAGAGGTAGTCGGGCCCATATATAGGTGGAGATTGTTATTCAAACAAGATGGGTCTAATTTGGGAATTGCCATCAGAAAACTCTCCCTTATGTCGATGTTGGGATTTTTCCCCGTGTCAATAGTACATTCTATAAAATTTTCATTTACCCCACACATTAAAAGACGAGCATGAAACACATATGTTTGAATGAAGACCTTCATTTGCATACATTTGTTTTCAAACAAGAATTTAATTTATTGAGGCTAGAGGCAAAATCATCAACTAAGTTCTTGCCTCTATTTACCATGTATAAATTATATGATTAAAGAGAACAAGTACATATGTTGTGTATAGATATATGTTGTGTATGTTGTGTATAGATACTACCCTCTTCATACACCAAAAATTTGTTTATGGAAAGACAAAGAGTGATTTCATGATAAATTGGTGTAGACCATAATGTAAGGAAAAACTTAAAGAGAAGCAAAAGGATGAAACCTCAAAGATAAGAATGCATTATTGATCATGTTCTTCGAGTGTTGACATAATATTTATTGTAGACGTTATGTCATCCGCAAACTCAACATATTGTTTATATTCTAGAACTTCTAAGGCATGAATATGATAAGAAAACTAGTGTCGAGTGCGATAGCAACAACCTGCTTGTGGCAAAAAATATGTGCATAGTTCTTGTTTGGCATCGGGAGGTTGTGAGGGAAAACAATGATTCCCCTGGTACACATCCCCATAGAAAATGTATGCCACTAAAATATTTAAATATTATTTGGCATCACATACATCAACATACAGTGACATGAGAGTGATTCAAGCTTATGATCAAGTTGTTGTTGTTCTTTCTGCCACACATGTCTAGTGAGTGACGTGGTTGAGATGTTTTCTTGAGAGAGATGGATGATCATAAATTGTATGAGGGATACCAAAGGAGAAAGTACAAGAGTATGTCGGGGCAAAGAATAAAAAGGTGTTGAGAAGCTAGACTCTTTCTACCACCAATATGCCTCCAAACAAAGCCTACATGATGTATCCACATATATGAACATAGATCCATGGAGGTGGTATATTCATAGGCCCCAAGTCAATAGAAAAAAATCAGGGAAGGATAAGGAGGGAGTGATAATGATCCTTGAGAGTCGCTAGAAGTAGGAGGACATTGACCTTTCACCACTAATAGTGGGACATTGACATGAGCATGCTCACTAGTAGGCCTAACATAGTTAAAACATATATGCTAATCATACATGAAAGGTACAAGACTAGTATTAGCTATATACCAAGGAGAATATCTAACATTCTCAAGAATATCTCTATTAGATTTGTTGGGTCTACTCTTCTTACCCAAACACCTTACTTGGTAGACTTCATTCTCATTGCAATATGCAAATCAAGATTCTCCATATTTTTCCATTCTTTATGAAGTATGGCAATTCTTGTTGATGGTTTTAAGTGCTCATACTCCGAGATAAAGGGTGTAATAACATGAGGGAGGATTACATATCTAATATGTTTTGCAACATGATGTTGATATGATGTTTTGCAATCTCGGGACACAATTAAGAAACATGAATAGAGAAAAAAGGATGGCATGTGAACATCCAAACATGGAGAAACATTTGGTCAATATGAGAGAAATTCTCACATGTAAATTGTGAGGATGATCGAATCCTTAAGTATTGCCTCATTTGTAACCACCATATGTCAAGTGTCCTATATTGTGAACCAGAAGCTAACATCTTTGAATTGTGGTGGAAGACAATGTAGAGGATAATAGTTGTTGGCACCTGGGGTTGTTAGATCAAAGTTCTTGGAAGAACGTTGCATAAAATCAGGTTTTTCTGCAGTGCAAATCAATTTTTTTCCTATTAAATTTTTTCCTATGGGTAAAAAGCAGGGTTGGAGGTCAACATCAAGCACCTTGTACCTTAGACCAAGGGCTAAGTTCATAATATCAATCTTGGAGGTCAGCATCAAGCACCTTGTACCTTAGACCAAGAGTTGAGTTCATAATATCAAGCTTGGAGGTCAACATCAAACACCTTGTACCTTAGACCTGATTGGAGGTCAGCATCAAGCACCTTAGACCAAGGGTCGAGTTCATAATATCAAGCTTGGAGGTCAGCATCAAGCACCTTGTACCTTAGACCAAGGGTTGAGTTCATAATATCAAGCTTTTATGTTTGGACCTTGGAGGTCAGCATCAAGCACCTTGTACCTTAGACCAAGGGTTGAGTTCATAATATCAAGTTTTTATGTTTGGACCTTGAAGGTCAACATCAAGCACCTTGTACCTTAGACCAAGGGCTGAGTTCATAATACATCAAGCACCTTGTACCTTAGACCAAGGGTTGAGTTCATAATATCAAGCTTTCATGTTTGGACCTTGGAGGTCAGCATCAAGCACCTTGTACCTTAGACCAAGGGTTGAGTTCATAATATCAAGCTTTTATGTTTGGAGTACATCAAGCACCTTGTACCTTAGACCAAGGGTTGAGTTCATAATATCAAGCTTTTATGTTTGGACCTTGGAAGTCAACATCAAGCACCTTGTAACTTAGACCAAAGGCTGAGTTCATAATATCAAGCTTTTATGTTTGGAGCTTAAAAAAAAAGCTTTCATGTTTGGACCTTGGAAGTCAACATCAAGCACCTTGTACCTTAGACCAAAGGTTGAGTTCATAATATCAAACCTTGGAAGTCAACATCAAGCACCTTGGGCCTTAGACCAAGGTTGAGTTCATAATATGAAGCTTTTATGTTTGGAGCTTAAAACCTTGTACCTTAGACCAAAGGTTGAGTTCATAATATCAAACCTTGGAAGTCAACATCAAGCACCTTATGCCTTAGACCAAGGTTGAGTTCATAATATGAAGCTTTTATGTTTGGAGCTTAAAACCTTGTAACTTAGACCAAAGGTTGAGTTCATAATATCAAGCTTTTATGTTTGGAGCTTAAAAAAAAGCTTTTATGTTTGGAGCTTAAAAAAAAAAAGTTCATAATATGAAGCTTTTATGTTTGGAGCTTAAAACCTTGTAACTTAGACCAAAGGTTGAGTTCATAATATCAAGCTTTTATGTTTGGAGCTTAAAAAAAAGCTTTTATGTTTGGAGCTTAAAAAAAAAACTTAGTTATTATAACCAACCGAGAGCTAATCTACAAATAATTACACTAAGTGTTAAGCCAAGCCCGAAAATCACATGGATGGTAAGCAGTTTTATTGTTATCACTAATAAAATGCTTCAGAACATAACACAAGTAACCTATCTCCAAATCAAAGAGCCGACGTACACCATATGGATGAACAGGGAGTTAACAATGGAGAAATGTTTTAGAACTACAAGTCGAAATGGTATGCGAACATTGGTAAATTTAAAGTTTAAAAACTCATTGTTGCTTACTGCATGTGGGATATTGCCCATTGTGCAAATAAATAAAAATGTCCAAATTATCAAGATGGTCAAAATCCAGGCGTCAAGCAAGATAATGTTTTATTAGCAAGAAATTGAGGTTCTCATCGCGCCCAAGCTTCATCTGTCAATATATTTGCCAGGTCGCTCCTCCAAATGTCGAGAGCTTTGCGCATGGATATATGTGCAAATTTCAAATGGATGTTATCGGAAGGCAAACAGCATATAATCCAAGTATATTGCGTCAAACGCTAAAGTGCCAGCAAAGAAAAGTTTTTGATGGTTTTGCATACAAATTGCGAAGGACTCGTTAGTTTATTAAGCTGTCTGAGGAGCAGCGCGCTAAGTGGGCATTCTCTGTCAGATGGTTTATGCATGATTTAATAACCAATTCGTTATGAAAACTGTTGGAGTTTATCGTCACTATCTCTGAAAATTATCTCTGGTTTCAGAGTGTTAAAAAACGATCGGCTTGTTGTTTCCAGAAGTGTATAGATTGGAAGTTTTAAAGGTTTCAAGCTTGAAATCTTTGTTTCCTATTGCAAATTGATGATTGGCAAACCCATAGGTCACATCGATTCAGGGTTTTATGATAGTAATGTTGTATTTACAGGTTTTGCTGGTAAAATTCTTGATTGAAACACCGAAGACCATCAAGAATGAAAAACTATTACTACTCAGAGCCGTCGTGGAGACATTTGAAGATACCATTTTGCTTCAAAGCCATTAGCAGAATTCTTCAAGAAACATGGTGATAAAGAGAAGGCGATTCTGGTTGGCCATGATGTTGGAGGTGCATGCATATCGTATGCAATGGAACATTTTCCGTCAAAGATTTGCCAAAGCTGTCTTTATTTCTGCTGCTATGGTCATCAATGAGCAGAGAGTATTTGATATTTTTGCTGAAGAGGCTATGGACCCAGATTTTCTCCTGCTGAAGGCACATAAGTTTATCTATGCAAATGAAAAGTGCAAATCCTCCCACAGCTATTGAGCTTGATAAAGAAATATTGAGAGACTTATTATTCAACAACACCCCAGCTATGTTGCATGCTCTGTGCGGAAACATCAAGCTTAAATGTTGGTAACCCTATAGCGCATTCTCCTTGTGACCATCGTGTCACATAGCTCATGAGAAACCCGAGATCGCTGGATTGTATGAGATAATAATGCTAATCAAATGCATGAATCGAGCCTGGAGATCTCAATTGGCATTAAGGAGATCATCTTCAGTATTTTGAGGCATGAAATAGCAAACACACAGGTCGCAGAGCACTTAGTGACAAAGGATCTGATCAATCCACTTCTTCAGGCAGTGATCTAGCATCCAGTTTCTAGTTTCCAGGAGAGAGATTTTTGGGTCAAATATATCGAATTGTTCCAGATCTTCAGGCATAAAATCAACAAGTCAAAGATTATTCTGATCGTCTCCAGCTCTCCTACTTTAGTTAGCTATTAGGAGATCTTTTGGTTGTCCTTAATCTTTCTGTTCTGGTTTCTGGTGATAATTCCAAAGCTAGAACCCCATGTAATTAAGTGTAATCTCAATTATGCTGACAGCTTGCAGAGATTGTAGGATCTAGGATTCGAGTCCGTTGTTTATGTATAAATAGGTAGATCTTTAAGGGAAGAAGGGTGTGGAGGAGGCGGCAGAGAGATATTTCGGCACAGGCCTATGTATGCTTGGATTGTAAACCTAGGCCTATGTATGCTTGGATTGTAAGCCTGAGGGAGGGCAACTTTTTCTTGTTGTTTCTCAATATCAGAGCTATATGAAAACCTGGTCTATTAGTCTGTGTCCCTCATTGTGTTTATTATTCTTCTTATTGTACTGCCTCCCAGGCAGTATACATAGTGATGAGTTGGGGTTGACTTTTCTATTAATTTGGTCTGACTTTAAAATTTTTGTAAAAATCTTAATGTATAACATAAGAAACTAAAATTCTTATTTTTTAATATGTAAAAAAATTGACTTTTCTTACCTTTCATTGGCTGATAACTTTATAGTGTTATTGCAGCCTTCACTTATTTCGAGGTAAAAATTAACTCAAAAACATTACAAACTACAAAGTGGGTAAGTTAAATTTCTATTTTATATTATTTATATTTAATACTTTGTCAGACTGGCAGGCAGATTGGTCTTGGCATTAAATATGTGACTGGCGCGCAGCGTGGGGAGGCAGTACACGCAGCCACGCTGCCCTTGTTTGAATAGGATTGACGTGCTACAGATTTCTTGTGTAGTAATGTATTAGTGTACTTACTCTGTTTGTAAGGTTCATTCAAATATCTAGTATCTATTCTCGGAAAGATTTTATGTTTAATTGACATTCTACTTATGGATGATGTATATTTGATCTGATAGCAAAGCAGGCGTTTTCCATATATGTTCCCTTTAATTCTTCTATCTACATTTTCTTTACCTATACCTGTCTAATAACGGGTTTGATTACCTTTGATCAATGAGATATGTCAAGAGACTTTATGCTCAATGGTGAAAATCATTGATCTGTCTATGTGTTATCAATGAAATTTCGTCCGCAAACGGTTACAGGAATCCAGCATCTTCAAACAGCTATGAGTCCATCCATGGACCAAAATTACCAAAAAAACATTTCCAAAAGGTCCAAAACTATACAACCAGTTATAAAATCAAGATGCGCTATGACTACACAGGGTGCGCGCGCACATGCGCCATCCAGAAACGCAGGAAAAGCGCACATGCACACGATGCGCGACTGTGGATGCTAAAAGCCGCGCACACCTGAGAACAGCGCATTTATAATGTTGGTCGGCCTTCCACCTACTTCTGGTTCAGCTTCCAAGTCGATTTGACACCCAAATCTCGGTTGGATCTGGCTGGGTGGCTGGTCAAAGACCTAAAGGTACCCTAAACAGTCCATTTTCACACTAAAAGTTGGTTGCACAATACCTCAAAGTGATACTATAAAACAAGGCCATGGGTGCACTACTTTTTCAAGGAATTCATTTGCAAGGTTATATTGTTGTTATTCTCTTGGGGAATCCTCTTTTCTCGTCAAGAGCATACTAGCACCATTCCATTTGGGCAATCCACATCACCTTTTTAGTGGGTTAACTTGGGATTCTTTCACAATTTCTTTCAAGTTTCAAAGTTGTAAGAAGAGCTCAATTGTGGGGGTCGAAGAGCCCTCACTTGAAGGAAGAAGGAACCCAAAGTCATCTTTCTTCTCAGTGTTTTCTTTTCACTAATACAATCATTTCCATTGGTGACATGAGTCTTGTTTGTTTCTTGTTCTTATGTTCTTATGCTCAATAGTTTAGTTGTTCTTTCATTTCTTAGATTAATTCTTAGCTTAGTCTTTTATGTTTATTTTTCTAACCCTTTCCTTCACTCTTGTCTTGCTTAGCTAACCCAACTAAGCTTGTAAGCACCTCTATTTTGCTCATTCAGGTGACAAAAGAGGTGCAACAGATTGGCAACTGCACTGAGGATTGGTATCAATTTCCTACTCCATTTGGGTCATTATAGCTCTTCTTTCGGTTTATTTAACCTCCAGGTACCATAACCAGCCCAAGCCGACCTGCAAAACATCCAATTCAAAGCTGAGTTGAGAGAATTCCATCCAAAATTTTCTTCACGACCGTGTGACAGGTGTGCGCGGGTTTATTGGCCCACAATCGCGCATTGTGCGCATGTGCGCCAAAATTACTATGTTATTCATCGTCTTTCGCGCACCTACGTCCAAAAGTCTTTTTCGGTTCACGCGTTGGCACTTAGTGCGTCTCTGTCTACTCTGAAACCCACGCACCTGTGCAGAAAAATACACATTGTAAGCCTTTTCGTGATTTGTGGAAGACCCCTAGCCCTCTTAAAAATGATTCCATGCATGTTGTAATCTGCACCACACTTAGTTCCCTCTCCATATAAAGGGATTAGTCAAAACACAAAGGCACTTAGGGGGTTTAAAATCATTATTTCCTCTTTTGTTTTCATTTTGCCACATGGATGGCTTGCTTTGACTAAGAGTATAAGTTGGAATCATTTGTAATCACATAAAACTTACATTGGGACCAGAAATTGGATATCAATCGTTGAGTATGTTCTTCTCTCGCACTTCAAAACGATCTTGAGAATCAAAAAAAGGTTGTAGAACAATTTCATCTCCCTTAAAAAGACTAAACCTTTAGGAGAGGACAACAGCCCCCTCGGGACTCCTCTTAGTTTATTTTTCAAACACATCTCAAGATTGTAACGGGCCCATACATGTCCACATGCTATAAAGATAGGATAGTATTGAAATTTACTTTCGTAGATCAAATCACTAGGGAAGTTTAAAGGTTTTGTAATAGGCCCATACATGTCCACATGGTCACAATCTAAGATAGTTTCAAAGCTTTCTTAGATCAAATCACAATAGGGAGTTAAAGGAATAGTAAAGGACCCACATGTCCACATACTAGCTTCCTAGGGACTTTTTGAATTCTGCAAGGTTGTACCAAAGACATTTAGTTAATTAGGTAATCAAAGACTTGTAAGGACCAAGGGAAGTCCACATGCAGCAAGGTGACACCTAATTTATTAAGAATTGGCACACTTTCACTCATTCACACACAAAAGTCACCTCTCACTCACATAGTTTTCATCTCAAAATGTGGAGGTTGAAGTAAGTTTCCTCCAAAGGGATTCCAAAACACCCCATCTTTTTCTTGACGGAACTATCCACTCCCACTTAATTTCAACGAGATTGGCTCATACCCCCAGTCTCTCAAAACAACCACATCTAAAAAAATTCTAAAAACTCACTAAGTTTTCCTCCACAGGAGGTGTCAAAAGAAATCTTTTAGTCTAGGTAGGATTTCAGGGATAGGCATCCAAATAACTCCCTGTTATCTGGTTCTCACATTTTCAAAACAATAGAAGTTGTCCAATAGAGAACTTTAAATCCTCCAAGTCAAGTGTTCATAACACCATAAGGCAGGGATATACCCATGAAGGGTTGAAGGCCGAGGTCCGGTTGTTCTATGCGTCCCCCCTTGAGGCACCCACCTCTTGGATGGGATCCATCTCGTGACCCATTTCTTAGGCCGAAAATCTAAATGCCGCACTTTGACCAAGGTACCTAGTGACCAAATTTTAGAACATCTACCCAGGTGACAATTGTGGGCTGCAATTCCACCTTGATCGGATTTTGTGTGACTACTGAGAAATATCATCAGTTCTTTCGGGATATGCCCCCTCTACCCCTCATTATAACTGATTGCTTCATCCTTCACTAGTTTCTCTTCCAGTGACTTCAGACCCCACTGTTGAGTACTATTGGAAGGTCTAGTGTTATTTGAAAAGAAGGACATTAGGTCTTTTAGGACATGAGCATTTGTTTTCTTTGATCCCCCACGTGGACAAAACCCACCTATCCACATATATGTTTCTTTAATCAAAACACTTTATGTATGATGCACTTCTGATTACATTTGATTTAGATATATATAGTGTAAAGTTCAAGAATTTCAACAAAGGCTCTTGTTTATTTATTACTCTCACCACCATTCGCACACATCCACTCAACTAGTAGGACATCATAAGGGACCCACATAACCCCCATCGTTCCAGACGCTTGCTAAACCTCCCTCTTATTCTAGGGGGAGTTCCTAGTTTTGCCAACTCATCGGCTCCACCTTCTCACACTCTGGTGAGTGCCACTGTCCTAGGATCAGCTTTGTTTGGTTCCACCTTACTTGGGTCCAATTCCCAAGGTCCACTGTACACTCGCTCTCCTTTACATGGAAGTAGGGGGCTAACTTCCTCTCAAGGGGGAAGTACAAGCCCACCAAGACACCCCCAAGGGTCAGGTTCACAAACCACTCACACCATGGCTGGAACTAATCCTCCACCACCACTCCAGATGCCATACTTGGCCTCTCTCAACATACCATATCTAAGCAAACTCACAAATGATCATATATTGCATCACCCCACATGGCCTGCAATGCCTACTAAACTACCTTAAGATATCCCCAAGTTTGAAGGAAAGGCAGGAGATGACCCTGCCAACCATGTCATGACTTTCCACTTATGGTACTCTTCCAACAACATTATGGATGATTCCATCCGACTATGATTATTTCAACGCACACTCACTGGCCCATCAACCAAATGGTACGTAGACAAAAAATCGGGGTCCCATGCGATTTTCAAGTCCTTGGCCAAAGCATTTTTGACCTTCTTCCAATTATCAATCTGCCATGACAATGGTCTTGAACTACTCTCTAATTTTAAACAAACCTCGGCCACACATATCGCTGATCACATTCACAAGTGGCATCGACGACGTAGTTTGTGCAAAGCAGAAACCACCAAACAACGATGTCTTGATTGGTTTGTCAGATCACTTGTCTCTCTCCTTGGTAAAGATGTAGCTTCCACCTTCCCTCAAAAAGAAGAAGAAGCCATCAATAAGGCTCAACAATACGACCTCATCTATTCACAATCAGGGTACTTGTACACAGTACTTCTTGATCTCGCAAAACCTGTGCCATTTGGCCAAGATAAACCCGGGATGTCTCACTCAGCAGACAGATTGATTGGTAACACCACGCACCACAACCCCAACAACCACCAATGTATGGTACGCCTCAATATCCTCCAGCATATGGAGGAACCCCTTATTATCCTCCACCCCCTTATCAACAACCATACCCTGTTTCCCTTCCTCCACCCATCAGTGGGCCACCGCCGACACCCATAATATGCCCACCCATCCAAACAAGTTCTGGTACTCCCTCTACTTCAACTTATACTCTAAGTACTAGTAAAAGCGCCACACCTTCCTATGTACCTTACGGATCATTACCACAAAATAATCCATACTTTCCATTTCCTGGCCCTCCACAACCCATAGCTCCACCACAAGGACACCCTCATGCTGGGGTAAATTTTGTTCAACCCTCTCCCATTCAGCAATATCAAAATTTTGAACAGCTGAATACGGAAAATCTAACCCATCAGTCGAATAATGCCAAAAAGAAAGGAAAAAACCGAAACAATAACAACCCAGGTCAAGGCAGAAATCACCCCCAACAGAACCAACCTACTGGGGGCAACCAGAACCAAGGGACGCAGAACCCCCAGGGGGGCAACAACAACAGGCGTCAAGGGAAAAATAACAATAACCTTCGAACCAACTTCCCCTGTGCCCTTTGCGGCAAGTTCGGTCATTATACTCATCATTGCCCCCAAATCGCTGATTTTAAATGGATGTAAGACTTAGTAAATGGACCACATCCTCCACCACCGCCTGCCCTTGAGCAGGCCCCACAACAATACATACAACAACCACCCCCAGTCGTGTTGCAGAACCCCATTCCACACCAAGGAGTGGTGAACACCCAACATGACATATAGCCTACCCCACCACGGTTGGGACAATATCTCAACCTGAGCAATCCCGCAGATCATACTATCCTCCTCACTAGCGAGGAAGAAGTCCTTCTACAAACACATAGTCATCAATACCGTGCACCCGTTGAGTCTCCTCCCATTTCCCCAGAAACAATCCCAGCACCAACGGGACCCCCGTTGATGATTCCTCGCCCTAACACAGAAACACCTCTTTGCATCCCTCACATCCCATTGTGTAGGAATGTCCACAACCCGCAGGCTAGGGCAGCTCATAATTACAGTTTGGTCGATGACTTAGCACAGACCCCAGCTGCAATGTCAGTGTTAGAAATACTTCAAACTTGTCCCACTCAGCGGAAATCATTACTTTCTGCCTTGGGGGCAGTTGACCGTTTGGATACTCAACTCATCACATTTGATCTTGACAGCGGAGAGCCTCGTCTCCCCACTCTCATCGCTTTTCAAATCCCAGTGAAAATTTGGAACATTACAGTTCATCGGTGCATCATTGATGAAGGTGCGTCCACATGCATAATGTCCAAGTCGGTATGGCAGAAAATTGGCTCCCCCGAACTCATACCATCTACCATTACCTTAAGAGCTTATGACGGACGACCATCTTCTCCCGAAGGGCTCTTCCAAAATGTCCATGTTGAACTCGAGGGCAAGACCATTCTCATCGACATTGAAATTATCGACGCCCCACTCGATTACAATATCTTGTTCGGTCGTAGCTACATGTACGCTATGAAGGTCATTGCCTCTTCCGTCTTTCGAACCATGATGTTCCCCCATAACGGGAAAATCATTACCATTGATCAAGTTTCAAATTATGAGCCTAACCCTTCTGCCAACATAGATAACATTCTCCCTTTCATCCATACTAATCATGAGGCGTACCCACTCATTGAAATGGGGCCCGAAATTTTCAAAGACCCATCCTTGTTAGGAACTTACCATGGTGCACCATCGCTCATTCATCCTTCCAATCAGGTATGTGTCGTCTCATCCAAAAAAACTAACATTGAGGATACCCTTCCTCCCAGTGAGGCTTATCTCATATCTGACATCCCACTAGTCGCAGAGCCCCTCCTTCACGAGCCTTCTGTGAATTCGTTGACTCCACTAGTTCAGGATTTCACCTCACCCCAAGGCCATATCCCAGTTTGGGAGACAGTTCCCCAAGCCATTACTCAAATCCACTTCTTTTACCCTCCACCAGGCGTACAAGATTTTCAAGTAGCCGCAACGCTTACCCTCCCTAATATGATGCTGGCAATCCCAGTTTGGTATTTACATCCACCAAAGATGGTTCTTCAACCATCCCTCCCTCCCCAAATAGAGGGAATCTCAATGCAGATTCTCATACTCACTCCCACCATACACCCTACACCCCCACTCACTAACCTCTCTGCCACAGTTAGGGGCAGGCGAAAGAAGAAGGAGCCCACAGCTCCACTTCCCCCACACGTCCAACCTTCTTGTGCGCTATGCGAGAAGGATGGACACCCCACCAACAAATGCCCATTTCTCCCCGAGTTACGTAATCTCATCCCACTCCCTCGAGCACCACCACCGCTCATTGCTTCCTCCAGTATTGTCGCTATCTCACAGAACACAAGTAACAAAGGACTACGAACCAAATTCGCATGTGCCATCTGTTCATAATATGGCCATTACACACACCACTGTCCAACGTTACCTCAATTTCGACAGACATTAACAGTTGTACACCAGAGTTTTCAACAAACACCCACCCCAACCCCTATCACCGACATCCATTATGTCACAACCTCCGTCAATGAACGTATGAGATGCCATTGCTCTCTCTGCGGATCCCTAGATCATTTCACATATCAATGTCCTATGATCATTGAATACAGGCAACGCCAAATGACCCTGATTCAAACTCCTGCACCCCTTATAGAATCAATGATTAACCTTACCCCATCACTAGAGATTCTTCATATTATTTCTCCTGAACCAGAAGCACTCCCTATTCCTCCATGGTTCTTGGATGACTTATATGAGGATTTACCCCCAAATCCCTCAAATTCTCCCGTTCATTTCCCCACGAAAATTTTATGCCCAACTACCATTTATAACCCCCAGTATCTCGATATTTGGTTTATGACGAGCGAACCATCACAATCTCATTGCGTCATCCCTCCTACCTCTTCACCACCAAAAGATAGCCACATAGTGACAGTCACCGATATCACTCTTTTAGATCCCTTGTATTCCCGACACTTCCACTGTGACGAGGACATACTCAAGGAATTAACCACCCTCGACTTCCCCGATAACCATCTCTTTTACATCACTTTGGATGATCCTTGGTATGGCGACCTCCTCGTCTACCTCTGAACCCAAAAGTTCGGTAACCACCTCTCACGAGACGATCGTCGTTGTATCCGCCATCAGGCCCCCTGCTATCTCCTCATTGGAGATAGCTTATATCGGCGAGGGGTCAACACCATAATCCGTCGATGCTTGACTATTGACGAGGTCGATAGAGTCTTGAACCACTGCCATAGCGGTGCGTGCGGGGGCCATCTTTCGGGGATGTCCACCGCTCAGAAAATCATCTGTGCAGGTTACTTTTGGCCTACATTGTTTCACGATTGCATTCATGCCGTGAAGCGATGCGATAAATGTCAGCTTTATTCCAACAAAGCACGAGCACCACCTGCTCTTCTACACCCAGTCATTACTGCAAACCCCTTTTGTAAATGGGGCATCAACTTCATGACTGGCAACCCTCCATCCAGCAATGGAAACAAATACATCATTGTCGCAGTCGATTACTTTACAAAGTGGGTTGAAGCCATACCTACCTTCAACAACACCGCTGACACCGCAGTGCGTTTTTTCTTTAATCACGTCATATCCTACTTTGGCATACCACTCCAACTAGTCTCTGATCACGGGAAACATTTCGAGAATGAGATTTTCGTCGAACTCTCATTCCGGTTAGGATTCTCCCACGATTTTGCCTCACCATATTACCCTCAGTTCAACGAACAAGTCGAAGTAGTTAACAAGGTCCTCAAGACCATATTACAGCGCACGGTTAACAAACATAAGACCAATTGGCATCATATGTTATTTTCCATGCTATGGGCTTACCGTACGACCGTGAAAACGACCATCGGTTTCACACCATTTCATCTAGTCCACGGGGTCGAGGCCACTCTTCCTATCAAGTGCGAAATCTCCACCTTACGCACCGCAATTGAGCTATTACCCGACACTACTCCAATGGAGCAACGTTTTCTAAACTTAGAGTCCCTGGATGAAGATCGTCAATCTTCATTACAGCACAATGAGGCAGCCAAAAAATAGTCAAAATCCACCTTTGATCGCGATGTCAACCTCCGCTCATTTCACGAAGGCGACCTCGTCCTTGCTTACAATATCGCTCACGATACCCTTGGTCATGACAAATTCGAGTCATTGTGGCATGGCCCTTACATTATCCAACATTGCCTCACCAAAAATGCATACATCCTGGCTTCCCCCGAGGGTCTCTCTCTCAAAGAACCCAACAACGGGTTGTACTTAAAGAAATTTTACGCCTGAGTGTAGACATTCTACATTAGGTTATTTTCTTTTATAATGTTTTTAATCCTTTTTCCATACCTCGCGCCTAAAATATCATTTGTGTTATTGACAGATGCCTCCTCCATCGGCTGCCTACCACATCGGTTACACCAACGGTGCCAGCCGTTGGACACAGAATCTTGCTTCGGCTGCTTGGGCCCTCTATTCCCCCTCACATGAACTGCTCCACTCTGGCGGCATATGTTTGGGTTCAGCAACCAACAACCAAGTTGAGTACATTGTCGTCATTGGTCTCCTCGTTAATGCCTACCATCATCGTATACGTCACCTTAGCGTCTTACTTGATTCCTAATTGGTCATCCTCCAGCTCAACAATGTGTACCGTGTCTACGATCCTTGCCTCTTTCACAAATACCTGCAAGTTATACTTTTATCTCGACATTTTGATTTCCTTACATTTACACATATTCCAAGACAATTTAATCAAATCACCGATAACCTGGCTAACATTGTACTAGATTGGCATATATCACATCAAGACACCTTTACACACACATAAACCATCAAAATTCTGTCACAGCATATAGATTAGACATCATACACAACATTAAACAATTCTCACACATGTGAACATTACAAAGACCCCAAAATGTATATCCATATATATATATATATATATATATATATATATATATATATATATAGATAGATATATATATATCGATATATCGATCAAAAGTGCCATCAAAATATTTACATACAAATAGAGTACATCTTATACAAAATTCGTAAGCCAGTGAACCACCTCGGTACAAAACTGGTGTCATCACACCAAATGGGCTCACCAGCCTATATGATATACAAAAATACACACAGAAACACTCATAGTGCCTCTAAAGCACCACCACCTAGCCCTCCCTTGGAAGGTGGTGCCCCACCCACTGTCCCTCCGGACCTGGAGGTAACCGCCCTGTCATTGCAGCACCTGCTACTGGTGCTCGCTGAACCACGGTTTGCCACATCAACGACACCCCCACACACTGCTCTAGGACTCCCTCGTCCTAGATACGTGACCACATGCCCTCAGGCACTCTCTGTAGCACCACCTCCAAGTGACGACGAATATCCTCAAAATCTCCCCCGGCCTCGGCCGGAGGAGCATGTGATGGCCCTGCACCAGGGTCGTCGAAATGATGCCTCCTAGCCACTCTCTCATCACCCACAGGTCTCGCCTCAACATCCTCGCGTCGTCATCTCTCTCTTGTCCGTGGATCTCCCCGCGATGGCCTCACCGGCCCCTGATGAGTCGGTGCTCTAACCATCTCAACCTCACGCCCGCAAGGTCCCACATCTGCACATACAAACAAACAAAGTATAGCATCAGCATCCATCTATACATAATACACATGTTATACTATCTAAATATCAAAATATCAAAAAAAAAAATTCACATCATACCTCGGTGGTCGAACACCTCTCCTGGAGGTAACACCATATCCGGATCACCCCGGAAGTCCACCCCACAGTACAGATACTGCAGTATGATCTGTGGTATCTGCCGCCCACACCTGTACAGCCTCGGCCGTGAAAAAATGGCCACCCTCCCCACCACCGTGGCGAATCAAAATCCTCGACCACCACATCAGTCGCGGCTCTCGCGCACCAGGTGCGCCCAATAACACTCTAGGGCGCAACATCGACACCCTCTCCAAAAACCATGCAACCAAGATGGACCCAAAGGCAAAATCCCCTAAGTCCGCAACTCAACACCTGTCGAGTTGCTCTACCATCTTGGCATGCAGCATCAAGCCCCAGGAAAAATGCTCTCTTGCCAGTGCCCTCCCCATAATCCTCAGCTGACCACCACTGATCCGCTGAGTCGCGAGGGACCCATAAACCCTCACAACCATCGTTGCTACATAGCGATGAACCAGGGCATCCATAGCCCCGATACTCACCACGGAGCCAGACATAAAATTATCCCTCGAACAATACCTTCAGCCTAAGGTAGCCAACTTCCCATCCCCATGTAATATGGGCTCCGTCGGTAAGGGCGTTCCCCGAAAAGGGAGCCCAGTCAAAAAATACACATCCTCCACCGCAGTGAAGGCCATTTGCTCAGCCCGCACCATAAAACAATGCAGATCCAGACTCCACATCCAGATCAAGAACTGTAGGAGGTACTCCTGGGCCTGTATCAAGGGGCACTCAAAGAACTTCAGTAGCCCACAAGTTGTTAAAATGTCACAGACCGTCGGCTCCTCAATGGCCACAGCCTCCCTAAGCTGTGACCAATCCCTCTCTCTCCAGTGAACCGGCATCATCCAAAATGATCGCCTACAATCACATAATCCAATTCTCAATCAGCCATCTCAAACATAAACACATTAAAAACCTCCAAAAAACGATAAGTTTTGCACCCGTCATCTTTGCCCCCAAGGCGTGGTTGTTTAACCCCACAGGCGCACACACATGCATGCATGTTCATCCCACAGGTGCACATGTATGCGCGCCTGCCGAACATACAGAGGTGCCTTCATGCACCCCTCTCATGTACACAGGCACGCATCATAGCGCACCTGTCCACTACACAGTTGTGCACCCATGCGCAGTTGTTTAGCTTACAAGTGCGCATACCATGTGCGCATGTATCCCTCATTAGGGCGCCCCCGCACGCGGATATCTGGATAACAGTCGCGCACCCATGCGCGCATATTTTCGGATCACCCGTGCACTAGGGGGCCCACACCCACAAAACCCCCTGTATGGCCCTCCGTACAGGCCATGCCCACAAATAGAAAACTTAATTCTATGCAGGATGATAAGACCACTAACCTGAAGCTTGTTGGTCCTAAATCCGCTGCCTTGTTCTCCCGAAATATCCAAATCTCCTTTGAATATCTCTCATCCAATCACTCTGACAGCAAGTACAAATGAGGTGGCAATGTGGGCCCTACAGCTATATATAGTCCTTTTTGCCAAACTTCCAGACCCCATTCCGGGAGCTCCGAGTGTCCATTTTTCGCTCCATCTTTAGCCATGGGATCAGCACCCCGTCCTCTACATAAAGACAGTCCCCGGGCCATTTTTCATCCTTAGCCCCTAAGGGGCCATTTGTCCATAACCCGTCCAAGTACGCATGCTCATGTTCAAAATTATCAAATAAATGATTGTATGTTCAGTTCTCTTCAGATATTGTTCACGTCAGGTATTTGGTTTTCATGTGTGCAGGTACTTGGTCATCATACACCAGCACAACCCCTTCAGGTATATAATCAACACTGGCATGTAATCATTCCCTCTGAATCTCAATTGCATCTCCAGTCACACCCTCTGAAATTTGCCTTTAGGGTCCCCATATCTGGCTCTGCAGTACTGTCACCTCCACTGCACTCTCCCCCACATAAGTTGTCCCATTCATAGCCCCCTTGGCACTTTGACACTCATCTTGTTTTCAACCTTTAGGGATGGGAGTCTCGATAGTCTTACATCATGTCGTGAATCAGCCACATACTCCTTCTCCTAATTTTTCTAGCCTACCCAATGGAATCCCAGGGCACTTCCTCACGGGTTTTTTTTACTGCACTCTTCCAGCACCCTTTACTATCCATTTCATTCATCGTTGGTATGACCATCTTCAGATTGCCCTCCATACATTGCCCTACTACAAAAATCTGTCTATGGGCCCCCCACCCTTCACTTGTTGTTTACACCAACTTGCGCCCTCCTCGGGCCAGGCCATCTTACACTGGGGCACCCATTTCTGTATATGCATTATTATCCCCACTGATTTTTTAATTCCTTTTGTAATCAAGCCGTTGTTTCCAACATTTTACATAGCCTTTTATCGTCACATTTGGCGACCTTCCTGGAAAATGCAACCCATGTCGCCCTTGGTTGGGGAACTCCTTATCATCTACTCCTATTTTGACATCGTCCACCAACTCCGAGTATCCCACAGACCACCTACCTCTGCTCTCCGAGTTTGTTCACCTTGTCCCGCCTCTGGCACAACTTATCCCACGTCTCATTGTCCCCCCTGACACTCGACTTCATTGAACGGTTGCAGCCACTTATACTTCGCATATATCCCCAACCAAGGGCAGTCTTGAGTCTCCATGCACCTCAACTTCATCCATGTACCTCCTCAGTCCCCGACCTCACCTAGTAGATTTCACGAAGCCCTTTGCTTCTTGGAGTCGCGTCTCCCTTTTTTATCGACATCAGCACAGTATCCAGAAGGGCGACAGTATCTTGACTCTCATTACCTTTCCACTGAGAAGTCTTGGATGACACAGGGAGACCCATAATTGCTCCCTACTGTCGTTGACCCCCATAACATTCGACTTCAACACTTTCTTATGTTACGGTGGGTCTTACTTTGCGACTATTGCAGTTGTTTCTTATATTTGTCGAAGACCTCTGAACTTGGCTGGGCTATCAATGCCCACAGAATCTGTGATACTTCTTACAGGTGTCATGGCCTATTGTTCAGAGTATGTTCCTCATTAGAATTGTCCTCTGCCTTTATCAAAACCGCCCCCGAGGGCGCTGCAGTTGTCTACATCAACACACAGTTTCAGTTACTATACAACACCATTTTTTGAGTTACATGACACGAGCATGGGGCATGCCCGCCTTGTTTGTACACAATTTATTTTACACACCTTGCAGAAGGTTGGGTCCTACAGGTTCCCTTCTCCCTCCAATGGGTCACTCCTGATACTCTCACTATCGCTCATTCTTACAACGGTACTCTCAGTAGAAGAAACATTGATTAATTTCGGCTATCTGTATGCTCCTAACCTCATCCATCAGGGGGCATCTGTTATCACTGAAATTTCGTCCGCAAATAGTTACAGGAATCCAATATCTTCAAACAGCTATGAGTCCACCCATGGACCAAAATTACCAAAAAATCATTTCCAAAAGGTCCAAAACTATACAACCAGTTATAAAATCAAGATGTGATATGACTACACAGGGCGCGCGCGCACATGCACCATCCAAAAACGCAGGAAAAGTGCACATGCACACGATGCGCGATTGTGGACGCTAAAATCCGCGCACACCTGAGAACGGTGCATTTATGATGTTGGTCGGCCTCCCACCTACTTCTAGTTCATCTTCCAAGTCGATTTGACACCCAAATCTCGGCTGGATCCGGCTGGGTGGCTGGTCAAAGACCTAAAGGTGCCCTAAACATACCCTTTTCACACTAAAAGCTGGTTGCACAATACCTCAAAGTGATGCTATAAAACAAGGCCATGGGTCACTACTTTTTCAAGAAATTCATTTGCAAGTTTATGATGCTGCTATTCTCTTGGGGAATCCTCTTTTCTCATCAAGAGCATACTAGCACCATTCCATTTGGGCAATCCACGTCACCTTTTGAGTGGGTTCTCTTGGGATTCTTTCACCATTTCTTTCAAGTTTCAAAGTTGTAAGAAGAGCTCAATTGTGGGGGTCCAAGAGCCCTCCCTTGGAGGAAGAAGGGACCCAAAGTCCTCTTTCTTCTCGGTGTTTTCTTTTCACTAATACAATCCTTTCCATTGGTGATATGAGTCTTGTTTGTTTCTTGTTCTTATGTCCTTATGCTCAATAGTTAAGTTGTTCTTTCCTTTCTTAGTTTAATTCTTAGCTTAGTCTTTTATGTTTATTTTTCTAACCCTTTCCTTCAGTGCTGTCTTGCTTAGCTAACCCAACTAAGGTTGCAAGTACCTATATTTTGCTCATTCGGGTGACAAAAGAGGTGCAACACTATGCTTTAATTAATTCTTTGCCTATTCTTCTTTTTCATTCAATCTTACCGAAACCAAACTTTATTCACAAAAACCATTGCAATAACTTGATGATGCCCTAACTTACCCTTTAGCAGTCAAGTGCAACGTTAGAGATCAACAATAGCATCACAAACCATAAAGGAGTCATCTATTGGATATTGAAGATCCTTCATATGTTGCAACCCATGTAGGCCCAAACTGCTAGGAATCGATCAACTAAGCATAGAACAAAGGATTATGCATCCAGAGAGAGAGGGCTAGGCAAGCAATAATCTCCCATGTTAATCAAACATTCCCCTCTATAGCCATTGACGCTTTGGTTTACAAAGCTAAGAAGGATGGTTTCTAAAGCAATCATATTAATTTATTGGTTCGATAAAGATGTAATGTTTAGATGATCAATTCTCTCCTTTATTTATGTTTCTCTGTTGACCACTTATGTGGGTTAAAAAAACATATCCTCTTATTTTTTTGTTTGTTTTTGTATTTAGTTGAAATGGGAGAGGTAGATGAGGGCCAATTCGCAGATGCACTTATTGAGTTGTTGAATGAGTTGCCAAAGGATTTGCAAATGGATACCCTAGTGTGGTTGTCAAGGGAATGTGTGCATAGATATAACATTGTCTACAAGCAATGGAACACCATACTTTCATCCAACTACGTCATAACTTGTATGTGGGGTGAGGCACCTACCAACAAGGGATTATTGGTTTCTCTACATAGTAGAAACCCCTTGGATAAGCCTTGTACTTGTATCACTTTATGCTTCTACACATGCTACTAAAAGTTGTGTTTCTCCCTCTCTTTCATAATAGAGTCTCCATGTTTACCACAATAAATATATGGAGATGTCTTTTGTAGGGGTTCGATGATGAGCCACTTTCTAGTAGATTTCCCTATCACTATTCTCGACTCTCGTGATGGTAAAAACATTTCGTGAATGTGTGCAATCCTTATACACAAACGTCCCTTAGACTTCCCAACATGTTGAAGATAACCACCCTCATCAAGAGACGCATCATGGTGGAGGACGATACTGACATTAATAATAGAGTTCAACATTCAAGATCTTACCAAGTGGTGGAATTGGGGTAGGGCCGTGGGGGAAGACGTGCAAAGTATGTGGAATATGATGGGAAAATATGACGACATACAACTAGCCCAAACTCTAGACCATAATTCAAACTAGTCCTCCTAGGAAAGCTAGTTTTGAGAAGAGGATAGATAGATCGAAAATACATGTGGATAGAGAGAGACAATGAAGGAGGAAACAAAAACTGCTCTATGTAAGATATTCATAATCTAATTAATATGAACAACCAATCCATATAAGAGCTTCATAATCTAATGAAATAGCTTAAAAATATATGCAATGTTTATTTATGATAGATATTAATATTATCTGAAGGTGTGCATGCAACATGTCAAAAGAAGCGAGAGCATACAAACTATTTGTCTTGAACATGCACACAGAGATGTATACTACATAAACCAATTATAGAGTTGGCTAGTTGTAAGGGAAAATAAATTGTGAGTCGGTCTCCAAAGTAGCCATGGAATAAGTTTGAAGACAAATCTCTACATCCACACCACCTCCTCCTCCCCTCTTCGAACATATAGACATTTTCCCATCAAATTTTGGTTTCCCAACCACTCCTTAAGCCCATCGACTTTCCCCATCCAAAATTGTTGTCATACATTGGAAATCTTAGAGAGCTTCCCATCATCACATTGTTATCACATATTGTTCTATCCAAATTCAGTATAGTGTGATGTTGCTTATATCTTTGAAGCTTGGTCTTGATGTTTTCGTTGCAATGTGGTGATATGATGTGATGCAACAACCATGCTATGGAAGAGATATCACAATCTAGGAGCTCCCTTGATGTGACTTTGGTGCTAATGAATTGGATTGTGTTACTGAAGTAGGAATACGGCAACAAAGGTATCAATCTTGGTCGACAATTCAGTGTGAGCTCAAAGGTCATTGGCTCGTCAGGAGGAAAATTGCGAACCTGTGTGATGGCCTACCATATGTGGGTAGAGAGAGGTTGGAATGAGGATATTAAAGTTGGGTCCTTTAATTCATCTTGTTAGCTCTGTCCTTTAGCCTTGATATCATCTCCTTGCTACGTGAAATATTTTTTCGTCAGCACAGGTGGGAAGAATTTATCGATCGTTTGGGTTTATGCAGGTTAAGAGCTATGTGGGAGCCTTTTATGTTGAAACATTGACAATGAAGTGGCGGGTGAAATATTGTGGCCACTCCTCTATAGAGATCTACCCATAAGTTTATGAAATGCTAGATTCAAGTCCCATATACAACCATTTTGTTGATTGTGAAACCTATTGTGACTCCATTTCTTAGTGTCACATGTTATAGAATAGTGGTTATAGAGACAAATTGCACGCTTGCATTAAAGGTGGATAGATGAAAAAGTCTTGTTGAGAAATCATCCCTTAAAAGAACTCATTCGACATAGTAAACATATTCTAACTAAAAACAATTTATCACCAAAACATTTCCATTCCATGTTATTATGAGCTTCATAACTTCAATGTGAAAACATTCTTATTAGGAAGATTGTAATATAATTTCCCAAAATATTGTATAAAGAACTTTTACATTTTTGAATGCTAAAAAATACGTTATAACTTTTTATGAGATATTTTATTATAATTATGAGATATTTATACAGTCTGAGTGGGCCTAATGGTCAAGAACATGTGTTTCCTCTTAAGAGGTCACAAGTTCAAATCCAGAGGGGGGTAGGGTATGTATACCTCCATAGACTTTACTAGTAAAATCGTTGGGCAGATGGGGGTCCCTTGTCCCACAAACAAGGGAGTCTCATACACCAATTTGTCGTGGCGTGGTCGTGACCTTAAAAAAAATAGACAGATAGACTTATTATTATTTCATAAATTAAATTTATATTTCAATGTGATTCTATATTTAACTATATTATATTTATCATTGTACATGTATTTAACTATATTATGTAGATGAAATATTTTATTGGTATGTTTATAATTTTTTCCATGTTATAAATACTTATAATTTTATATTTATAATATTTTTTTATAAATAAAGATTTAACTATTTTTATAGGCATAGGCTATTTGTTCTACGTTTTTTCTTTCCCGGTGGTTGGAGTTGTCCCATCTCTGACGATCTCGGCGTTCGCACCTCCAACATCTCGATGTTTTCTCCTTGCTCATGCACATACCTCATCTCCCTTGTCGTTTTCCATTTCCTCTGTCCTTTGTTTCCATTTCCATGCCATGCTATGCACCCATGGATATCCATCCATGCATGCAACATGAAATTTGAATTTAGGCGGGCTTGAAATTTGAACTTAGAGGCGGGCTTTAAATTTTAAAGCCACGCAGTTTGTGCTTTGTGATCCAACCCTCGACCTGGTGATTCTCATTGCGGAGAAAGAACATGAGGTTATTTTAAAGCTGGGAAGTTTCCCTCTGAGGAAGACGGTGATGGTTGTGCAACAATGTATCAATCAAGAATGGTCGACACTACCTGTCGACAACCTTCGGATGCTTGTCATTAAAGGAGAATAAATGTCATTAAAGAAGTTCATAAAATCTTCTTGAACGAGTTTCCCTCACTTAGGGTATGCATAACGTCTTTGTCAACTTGTATCAAAATTCTAAACATCTTTCCTCCCTCCAACTATATAGTTGCAGGGGCATCCAAGAATTGCTAGAAACCATTGGCGACCTGAAAGAGCTTCAATTCTTGAATGTTAGTAACTGTGATCAATTACGGTGCCTTCCAGAGAGGATAAGTGAACTCAAACATCTGAGGTCCCTCAACATAAGTAAATGCAACTGGTTGAGCCATCTTCCATGTCAGATCTCGAAATTGGTTTCATTGGAAAGATTGACGTTGTGGAAGACCATTCCATTGGATTTGAGGAGGAAACAAGTGTGGAAAAAAGTATTCTTGTTTAAAGGACCTGCAAAGTTGGAGTTGTCTTAGGCTTTTCAGGGTACACATAAAATCACAAGTGAAGGAGTAGAATGGTTGATGATGAGATATCCCTTTCTGAATTTTGACAATGCAAATCAAGATTACCTTCCGCGGGATATGGAGGCGATGAAAAATATGGAAAATTCCTCTCTTTGGCATTGCGATGTGGAGAGATTGCCTAGTTGAGTTAGTGAATACCGAAAGCTCGCATGCCTTATTCTCGTTGGTTGCTGAATTCTGTCAAGGTATTTGCTTTTGACAAATTGAAGACAAGATAAGTGAAAGTGTCCCTTGTAAATAAGAGGTCTTGGTTATTGGTGGGATGCGATCCCAACTTGAAGGCATTAAATTAATGCTTAATATATAGTGATTGGTTTATGGTTTGAATATATTGTTTTCATTATTTTATTTATTAAATTGGTTTTTAAAATTTAGGGAAATACATATATCTTTGTTTTATTTTTTATTTTTTTTGGATCTAGGGGAATTGGTAACTGGCCAGGATTACTTGGGAGAGGCTCAAGTTCAAATCGGGTTGGTTGCCACTATAACCCCTAGGCTATGTTCACTCAAGGAAGGCCCCTATCCTTCCATTTTTTTTTTTGGGGGGGGAGAGGTTTAACCTCCACAATTTCTTTGGTTTACATCCTTCTGTGCCTATCCTTCCATCCTTGTCTTTGTTTTATTATTTTTAATGTAACATATGCTTTCGGAATTGAGTCTCATGTCCATCGATCAAGTGTCATACTTTATTTTTTAATCCTAATTGAATAATTTTGATACTTTATTAAATATTTTTAAATTTTGCATTCAAAGTTTAAAAACATATATACATGGTATCGTTTATCATAAATTTTTATTTATTTTCATCATTATTTTATTTAATTCCTGTTATAATTTTATTATTATTATCATTTAAATTTATTATATTTAATTATCTAAATACAAAAAATAATTATTTAAATCTCTTATATTTAATTATCTAAACACAAGGATGGAGGAGCAACAAGAGAGCTGAAGAAACCGCAAGCTAGGGTTTGACAATCGCGGTCTCAATAGAGTTTAGAATGGTTACCAAAGGGGGTCGGAGTGGCACGCCATCATACAATCAGGTAGTGGTGGACAGGGGGAAAGGCCCACGAGGCGTTGGGTTCAAAGAACCGCTGACAAGCACCTCATGATCAGGATCGGAAAAGAACCAGGAGAGCAACCAAGAAAAAAGGGATCGTGTGGGGGAGGAAGCCAGAGAAACCCATAAGGTTTCCCAGGAACCAGCGAACCCCAGTGGGGAATATGGGCACAACCCATGTAAACCTAAAACAACATCGATACCCGAGGTTATACTGGAAGACCCACAAACACAACTCTATCGGGACCAGATGAAGACGCATGTACTAATCTGGAAGTTCATGGGGTTGTGGCCCACAGAAAGAACATTGCGCAATTGGATACAATATCAATGGAGGCCAAGTGGAGAAGTGGAACTCCACCTGGGTTTGAAAGGATTCTTCACAGCAGTCTTCATGAACCTGAAGGACAGGGATAAAGTCTTTGAGGGGGGGGCATACTTCCACGCCTCAGCAGGGTTGTACATGCGGCCATGGAAGTAAAACTTATCCCCAGAGAAAGAAACCTTTAAAAATGTCCCAGTCTGGCTGAGGTTTTACTTCTTACCGCTAGACTACTGATTGTCATCCACCTTCAAAGCAAATGGAAACAAACTTGGAAAATATGTTAAGACATCGCAAGCAACCCTAAAAGGGAGATATACATCCGATGCAAGGATCTGCATAGATATGGATGTGTCAAGGGCACTTCCGGGAGCCATAAGCCTGGAATTCAGGGATGAGGAATGGATATAAAGCATCGATTACGAGAAGATCCCATTTAGATGTAGAAGATGCCATGAACCTGGATACTTAATCAGAGAATGTTCGCTCAATAAAAAACAAGAAACGAAAAATACCAAAGCACAACAGGATGAGGACGGGTTTGTAAAACCGAGCCACAGAAACAGAGAAAACAAGAAACCAAGGAAAGCCCCAATAGAAAGAAACATGGAAGCCAGGACTAGACCAGAAGGACGGAATAGAGCTAACCAAGGGGAAGGAGGAGGAAAGGAAAAGACAAAAGCTAGAGTAGCTAGGGAACAAGCAACTCAGAGGAACATTGATATTCCAGGCAATAAGAGAGAACAGGGAGATAGCGCAAGTCCTATGGAAGGATGAACCGAAGACGCCAACACCCCAATGCGAGAGGCAGATGGAGATTTGAGGATGGAACCAAGAGAGGTAGGCACGGAAGACCCTGATCTCAGAGACATTATGGAAAGGGAAGGAATAGATCTCCTGAACATCTTGGAGCAATGGAAAAAATAGGGAGTAGACAATGTGTCAGCAGAACAACTAGATCGTATCCAATGCCTTTTCCTTCTAAGGGAGGAATAAAAATCCAGAGGGATCAAGCGTATGCACGGTGAAATAGGACACATGGGAATCAAATCAGACGAGGGAAACCCACAACATTCACCCAAGTAGACGAGACGGAAGAAAGGCAGGGAATCAAATAGTGTATCCCTACAAGAACTAGGATCCCTGCTGATAAATTCAGGCAAGATTAAAAAAAAAAATCCCAACTCCCCCCAACATGTTTAAATGAATATTATAACATGGAATATAAGAGGCCTAAACAACCCACGAAAGCAAAGGATCTTTAAAAATAGACCGAGGAAGGAACAACCTGACCTTTGTTTCATTCAAGAGACAAAATGCATTGTAGACAGAATGGAAACAATCAGTAAAAAACAATGGAGAAATTACCAGATGTTGGATGTCGAAGGCCAACAGATGGTAGGCGGTATACTCACCTTATGGAACCCACATTCACTTAACCTATTAGCAACTGAAGCTACGAGACACACACTCTCAGTTAACATGCAAATTATAGGTAACACCGAGACGATTCTATGCACCAATGTGTATGGTCCCCAGAGGTTGGAAGAAAAAAGGAGAATACTCGAAGACCTAGAAAATCTAAAGGCTAGATCCCGCAACCTCCACTAGATCTTGACAAGGGACTTCAGCATAATCAAGACACTTGCGGAGAAAAAAGGGGGCACCGGGAGACTAGATAGAGATGTGGAGGAATTCTCATCTTTCATTGAGACAATGGAGATGGTAGACATCAGAACCAACAATGGTCAGTTAACCTGGAATAACAAACGAAGTAATCACTACCAAGTAGCTACAAGGCTAGACAGATTCCTGGTGTCAGAATCCATCATTCTACAGGGACTAACCTTAGACTGCAACATCCTGCCATGGGGGGGTTCAGACCATTGTCCAGTCCAATTGGAAGCAAACTTCCAAACCACTCTGAAGAACATACTTTTTAGATTTGAGAAATTTTGGATCGAACATCCCACCTTCAAGGAGCACATCAACCAATGGTGGCGGGAGGAATTACTGGATCAAGGGACAAGGATGTTCAAACTTTATAAGAGACTCAAGTACATCAAACACAAACTCAAAGAGTGGAACAAGGAAATCTTTGAGAACATAAACCAAGAAAAGAAACAGATCGAGGATAGAATGAGGATACTCCAGGAACTCTGCATAGACGAAGGTTACACAGAGGATCGAAAAAGAGAAGAGATCCAAATGACCCCGAAATGGGAAGCAAGATGCCAGCAGGAAGAAACTCTCTGGTGCTAGAAGTCCAGAATTAGGTGGCTAAAGGAAGGGGAGCGGAATACCAAGTTTTTTCATAGAACCACCATTGCAAGAAGAACCCACAACAAAATCTTGAAAATTAGGGATCAGGATGGGATCGAAAGAGAATCCCACAAAGAAATTGAACATACATTGGTCAATCACTTCGAGGGGATAGCCCAAGAACCCAACCAAGACAGAACTGAGGCCATACAAAGGATAACTCAACACATCCCCAGTCTGGTCACAGAGGAACAAAATGTCAATCTAAACAAACCCATAACAAAGGAGGAAATCGACCAAGTTGTCCAGGAAATGCCCATTGGAAAGGCCCCGGGCCCAGATGGCTTCACAGTGGAATTTTTCAAATCTTGTTGGGAAGTGGTTAAATATGACGTGTATGGGGTGGTGGAAGACTCCAGACATTCGGCCTCTGTCCTCAAAGCGTTAAATGCCAAAATGATCACTCTAATCCCAAAATAAAATGAAGAAAGGACCCCAGATCTCTACAGGCTGATAGATTTATTCAATGTTGTTTACAAGATAATCTCCAAAGTAATAGCCAATAGACTGAAACCACTCCTACCCACAATGATTTCACAGGAGCAGGCGGGTTTCGTAGAAGGAAGACAAATACTAGATAACATCATCCATGCCCATGAACTTATACGCATGCTAAAAATCTAAAGGAGAGGGGGGATGATAATCCAACTTGACCTGGTGAAGGCTTATGCCAAGATTAGCTGGCACTATATGGCCAAAATGTTGGAAGCCTTTAGGTTTGAAAAACATTGGATCAACTTGATTGTCAATCTAGTCTCAATGACAAGCTACTTGCTCCTAATTAATGGAGCCCCGACGAAACCTTTCTGGCCTTCAAGAGGCATCAGAAAAGGAGACCCGTTATCCCCCTTCTTGTTCATTCTGATGATGGAAGGGCTTAGCAGAAGCATAAAAAGCGCAACTATAGCAGGGGAACTAAAAGGAATCAAACCCTTTGAATATTGTCCAACCTCCAGACACCAGCAGTTCGTTGATGACACCCTCCTCCATGGCACACCCACGGTCAAGGAAGAAAAAACCTATAAAAGAATATTAGAAGACTTTGGGGAAGCCTCAGGGGCAGAGATCAACCACTCAAAATCAATGATCTATTTCTTCAACACTAATCCTGCAATCTAAAGGAACCTAGCCAATATTCTAGGGTTTGAACGCAAAACACTCCCAACAAAATACTTGGGAATTCCCCTGACGGACAGAGCTTGGAAAATGGCAACGTGGGAAGGAGTGATCAACAAACTACAGGAGAGGGTAACAAACTAGACTTACAGATCTCTCAACCTAGCAGGGAGGCTTATCCTCACCAAAGTGGTCCTACAAGCAATTCCGACATATATGATGTCAGTGTTCCCTGCTCCCAAAGGAATACTACAAAAGATAAGAGCCATTCAAAGAGATTTCCTATGGCGAGGTGTTAAAAATAAAAAGAAATGGGCCCTGGTAGCCTAGGAGAAGGTTTTTCGACCAAAAGGCAAAGGAGGCCTGGGGTTACAAGATCCACAAGTAACCAACGAAGCTAGTGGAGATGGGTCGAGGACAAATCAATACCATGGACAAACCTTTGGAAGGCCAAGTATGCCCCGAACATCAATGATCAAGACCGAATTCGACTCATGGTCACAAGGGAGGGGTCAACCATCTAGAATCTCATCTGGCACAAAAAGAACTGGATTCATAAACACAGCTTATGGGAAGTCAGAAATGGTCAAACTGCTAGATTCTGGGAGGACGTGTGGCAACAAGAACCTGGAATGGAAAATCCAGAGAGGGAGGAGCTCCAATAGGAAATGAATGCACAAGGCAAAACAACAATCCATCACTATTGGAAGCCAAGAAATGATAGTGACAGATGGAGGACTTGGGACAAACTCAGTCCACCAAATAGAGACTATATCAAAACTCTAGCGGAAGAGGTGGAAGAGGAATTGGGGAAAAGGAAAATTGCAATCTCAGAGGACGAGGACCAATTAAGGTGGGGCAAGGAAAATGGTGGGGAATTCAACTTAAAAGAAGCATGGTTTTACATCGCAGACTAGGATCAAGAGGACCTGGCGCAACAGTAGGGAAAGATCTGGAGCATCTCCCAGTGGCCAAAAATCAAAATGTTCAAATGGTTAGTTCTCCACAACCGAATTCTAACCTAGGAAAACCTCAGAAAAAGGGGTTATATAGGCCCTTCTCGTTGCCACCTCTGTCAAGCTAGGGAGGAAACAACCAATCACCTCCTCGATGAGTGCAGTTACACAATAGATCTATGGGATTGGGCAGCGGGCATCTACCGCCAGTCCAATAGAATCCGGGGCAACATCAACGCAACCATCAACAATTGGAATGAGAGCTACAACGAAAATGAAAAGGTGAACCTCTACTGGAACCTAACGTCAGGGATGATCATCTCGACAATATGGAAGGAGAGGATTCGACACATCTTCAGGAATGAAAGCCTACCAGAAGGAAATCTCAAGGATGCAATTATCTCCCAAATATGAGAAACGGTGCAGAGCTGCAATTGCAAGAAGGAAACAACGCAACTCATAGATTGGGACTCCCGTATCCTGAAGGTTTTTCACCTAAAAGATGGGCTCAACAACACAATGGTAGGGCGAGATCCACAACTCCAACTAGGAGACCATAACTGGACCCCCCATCCTTTAAGATTCCTCAAATTAAATTTTGACAGGGCGAAAAAAGGAAACCCAGGAGTGGTAGGGATGGGAGGGGTGATCAGAGACAGTGGTGGTAACATCATCCGACTGTATGCTAGGAGTATGGGAAACTCCACCAACAACGCAACGGAATTTGGAGCGTTGGAGCTTGGCCTTGAAATCCTAAGGCACGAAAGGATGACAAACACTATCATGGAAGACGACTCCACCCTGGTCATCAACATGATGAAGAGACTCCAGAACGGTACTAGAGTGGGCAAGGTTTAGAGACACTGTCGCCTGGATCTCTCCCTACAGAAAATCCAGGAGCATCTAAAAACTTTGAACGTAATGGAGTTGCGCTGGGTCCATGGGTCAGCGAATGGCCTGGAGGACAGACTAGCCAACGAGAGGGTCGGAAAGGACAGTTCAAAAGTAGACACTACCTGGCTCAATCTCTCGAATGACCAACTAAGAATAGACTGCATCCAACTAGCAAAAAAAGATCGTGAAGGCAGGTTAAGCAAGGAAGGTCACATCGAGAAGGGCAGCGAAAGACCTGGCAACAGGCAAGCAGGACCTAAGAAGGATGTGATTGTTGAAAACTTGATCACCAATGACCATGCAGGATCAACATAAACAACCAGTGGGGGTACGACAGCAAGACCTTGGCGACATAATGAATTGTGGGGAAAGCACATGGGAAAGTATAGACAACAAACCACATGCAACAAGTGATGTAAGGCATGAGGGAGTTACATGGTTCAAAATCGATATTCTAGGCCAAAGTGCAGGTATGAAGAGCAACACAGTAGGATCTCAAGCGAGAAGGGATCTGCACAGGGATAAAGGTCGAATCATCGCGATCATACGAGCCGCCACCGGGAAAAAGGACGGGAGGGATCACCACTACGGACAAGCCATGATTGGAAGGACAAGATTGCAGCAGGAGAAGATCAATAAGAGGAAAGACAGCAGGAGTAGCTGCACACAGAAGGAGCGCAATTGTAGGGAAAGGAAGAATCCCTGTGAAGGGAGGCACAGGCTGAGTAACCAACAAAGGAGTTGTGATAGACCAAACGGAATGGTGAGAATGAAGCGCACGCGCAGGAAGAGGAATCACCTTGGAAAGGAAGTTTCGAATAGTCCACAACGGGTGTCAAGAATGGAGTGGGAGACAAAAGATGCAGAGGGCACCTTCCAAACTCTGGTTGCGCTGAAAGGAAAAGCGGCCATCACCTGCTAGGAAAAGGAAATCAAAGAAAAACACAAAGGTAAAGCTTGGGATGCACTGGAATAGGAAGCGGACTGGGTAACTGATCTGGGATCCATGCAGCCCAAGGAAACCCTCTACAATAAAACAATGGAGATGGCGTGGCTAACTAAGATGATGATCGACAAAGTGATTTTGGAAATGGAAGAAGCCAAGTGGGAGGACAACACGGATCACAAAAAAATGTTGGACGAAATCCTGAGTCGCCTCAGTAGCCTGGAAACTATTACCAAATTGCTAGTTGAGGTCGAGAAGGATTAGAAATCCAAGATGGAGCGATTAGCTGCTCAATTTCACCTCTATCTACGCTATGTCCATCACATGGAAATCACATAAGTCGATGGACACGGCGCGCCAGCCCACATTCGGAAGACTCACATGATCTCCCAGAAGGAGGATAACAAGAACCGGGTGGATGACAGGAAGAAACACATCATTGTCCTGGACGAGTGAACGATTAGTTGAATGGTTAGTTTGGCCACTAGCCCCCGGGACTAGTGGGTAGTCTCTGCGTCTGTTTTTTTATGTCTATGTTGTTTTTTCTTTTCAAATTGGTTATGGGGGCACTGGCTTGGTTTCCCCTGGTGGTAGACCAGTCCCACCCCTCGTACATTTCAGTAAGCGCAACTTGGGAACTCCTGGTCTGGTTTCCCGTTAGACATGCTACGAGGCCCCCCTTTTTTGTATCATAATGTATTCTACAGTAATACAACTTTTTACATTCACTTACAAATTTTTTTTTATCTAAACACAAAAAATAATTATTTGTCTAAATCATAGACAAATATTTTTAAAATATTTAAAATATAAATAATAAGTGTTACTATTATTTGAGATCTAACTCTAATAAAAGATGTATATATTTAATATGGATAAAAGATGTATATATTTAACATGGATATCTTAAAATATTATTGAAATATGTAATTCATATAATTATAAATTATTATATAAATTTATTTTTAAATAATTAATAATAAATTTTAAAAATGTAAATTTAAAAGTTAGTAGGGTAAGTATAATGTTTATGTTAAATATAATGTAAATAAAGAAAAGTAACTTTTATATATATATATATATATATATATAACAATACACAATTTAAGTCAACCAATACACAATTTTATATATTTTTCAATAATATGTATCCAAATCATATATGAGAAAAGTTAATAAAAAATAATAATAATAATAATTTTAAGCTTTATAAATAAAAAAATATTTTTATTTATGCAATATATTGTTTACAAAGAAATTTGTACCACACTATTCAAATCATATAATCATAATATATTGTTCACGAGAACATGATTGGAAAAAATGTTTTATTTGTATCACACTATTGAAATCATATAATCATAATCTTATTATAATTAATTAATATATATATATATATATATATATATATATATATATATATATATATAATCTTATTATAAAATCAAAATATTATATATATAAAAGTAATAAATTATAATTTATTGAAATTATATAATTAATTTAATTAATTCAATTAAAATTATATTTGATATATTTATATTTATTATAAAATAAATAAATTATGTTGTTTTCATTGTTTAGATTCTAAAAATATATATTAGTAAAAATATAACTAGAATTATATATATATATATATTCAATCAAGAGATTTTGGGATTTTGAGGTGAGTTTTATATTTACAATTTTCTCACACTAATATCGTAAAGGTCATTCCATGCAGTGGTTAAATTTGACCCTAATTTCTCATGAGATTTGAACTTAAATCAAAATAATTAATGAATTACAAAATAATTAGTTTAATCAAAATTTGGAGAACATATTGTTATGCATTTATTGTTTAATTGATTAAAGTCATTTAATTAATTTAATTATACCAATCAAAATATAATTTGATATTAGTGAATTGCAAAATAATTAGTTTAATCAAAATTTAGAGAACATATTATTATGTATTTATTGTTTTTAATATTTAATAAGTTTGAGTAATAATGAGTTTCAAATAGCATGGTCCATTAGCATCAATGTTAGTGATTTGGCTAATTAAATAGATATGGATCCCTCAAAAGCCTCAAAATCAAGTCCTCTAAAACCATAACCATATTTCTTGGATAAGTTTAAAACCTCAAAATCAAGCCCTCTTTTCACCAAAGTGCTTCAACCTTGACTTTTCAATGAGTAGGCCCGACTTCAAAATCATGACTTCCCTTTACAAATGATAGTGATAAAGGGTCCCAATTTTGAAATGGGCCTCCTTTCCCATACCTCTTTGTTTGCATCTTCAAACCTCATTACAATATTCAAACTTTGCTCCTTGGGTCATAGTTTGTGAGGTCAAAGTTCTTGAGGTCATAGTTCTTGAGCAATTACTGAGTACCTTGTCAAATGGAAGAATCTACTAGTGGAAGAGGTGATATGGGAAGATGGGTTCTTCATGCAGAAACAACCACAGTTGAGGATTGTGACACTTGTTTGAATGGAAGGGGCATGTTAAACCTTAGACCCTCATAGATTTAATTTTGTAAGGGTCCACTTTTACACCTTCATGAGATGCAATATGGCCCAAATATTCTACTCTTTGAACCCCAAAGGCACACTTGGAAGGCTTCACATAAAGTTGTTGCTCTTTCAAAAGTTGTAATACTCTATCAACATGTTGTACATGTTTTGAACAAGATTTGTTGTGGATTAGTACGTCGTCAAAAAATAGTAACACAAATTTTCAAAGGAAGGGTTTGAAATTATAATTCATCAATCTTTGAAATGTTGAAGGTGCATTAGGGTGAGTGCAAGCTAATGATGGTCTCTCATGACGCATTAGTGGCAATGCAAACCTGGAAAAACAACAATATGTTAACTTGGAGGGATTATTCAAGGTACTTTTACAATGAATTTGAATATGGTGTAAGAAGATGAAACATAGGAAATTGAATTAGTTTTCCGAATATACAACTTTTATTCATAGACATTGTGAATAACTGGGTCAAATTTGATTTTTTCTAAAAGTGGTATCTTATTTTTCCAAAAAAATATAAGGTATATGTTTCCGTTCGTGCTGATGTTGATTGTCTTAACGATGGAATTTTGTTCCAAAAACTTGTATACTTGTAGAGAACCCATTTTTCTTGTGTTGTGTATTTTTTGGAAATTTTTAATATTAAATTAATATTTTTTTTAATTATCAAAGTTAACATATGCCTGAAATTACAATGTTTTTTGTTCATGCATGATAAAAGGGTCTTAAAATGATGAAAACGTTTTTTTTTTTTTTAGATCGTAGGTATCGATCTCCTCTTGTTCCGCATATAGCTCATTTAAGAAATGGTTAAGCCAGGAAAATTTTATAACAGAAATAAGAGAGGTATGTATTCTAGGATTTTGATACATGTGAAGACAAAAATACATTAAAAATAGTAAACAATAATAATTTTTAAAAACATTATATATTTGAAATCTACATAGCCAACTCGATCTATCTTTATAATTTTTTCAACAACTAAATTGTTTGACCTATAGAAAAAAAACGTCAAAGACAAATATATAGATGGGTTGTTAGCACATAATCATGTATGGGGTACTTTCCTAAAAGAAGTGTCCCCTTGGGCGAAGAAAGAGATTCGAAAAACCCAATTTTCCCAAAGTTCAGAGGGTGGGCGTGTCATTTTAACGAGCAGGTAGTTTTGGGCGGCCAAGATCTGCCCGCCTAGATCTACGGCTGAGGTTTCATTCCAAAGCCCCCTCGCCATTTTGCCTTTAACGGAGGGGGCGGGGGGTCCGGAATTGTGCGCGCATCTCTCAAACGGTCAAGATTCATTATGATTTTTCCAAATCAAACATGATATAAAAAAAGAAAAAAACATTTCATTATGATTTTTCCAAATCAAATTCTTACACTCTGCTCTCGCCAAACCATTCGTTGAATCATAGTTTTAACATTGATTAAGATAATCTGGGTGATACTATCGAAAGATGCACAAGTTTTATAAAAAATGACTGAAAGCAATTTTTCATGAAACTTTAACAGGATACACTGCAAATCCACTACAAATATGATCATAATCACCTACCTGTTGATGGTGGGCCTTGTTATGTTTTAGATTGCTTGGCACTAAATGCCTTTGAGAATAAGAAAATATGGTGCATTTCTATTATGGAATGGTTTTTCCTCACATGCAAATGCTATTGTTTGTAAGGGTGGTGTTTGTCAATTGTGTAGAAGCCATTCTCATTATGTCATACCAAAACCGTTGGGCTTCTGTAGACTATGGTCATCCAATGCCTCATAAACGGTTGAAGCCATTCTCATTATGTCATACTAAAAACATTGGGCGCCATTCTCATTATGTCACACTAAAAACGTTGGGCTTCTGTAGACTATGACCATCAAATCCATTATTCAATATAACAATCTATTGCCAACAATACTATAATGTATTGAATCTTGTTTCTATGAAAATATAGGTGATTGTTTTATGTGCAAGCTTGGATAAGAGAGTGAGATGCACTCAGCTATGGACATGTTGGACAGGGAGATTGTATGCATTCCCTCAAAAAATAAATCGAAAGTTACGTGATATCGGTCGAGTATGGTGGCCAAGTGTTGGTATTTGATTTGAATTGTTATTGTAGCTTATGATTATAGTGTATGCATATCATGGTTTTTAAATTTGACTGAATCAAACCAATTAGTATTGAAATTTGGAAATTTGGTTCATCTGGTGAATCTAGTTTGATTTGGTTCACTAGCCATACAAAATTTGTCCAATATTGAAATTTAGGGCTTAGTAAAAGAGAATTTCTACTATAGTTCAATCACTATTCCCTAATAAAAGTAGCATTGACCTTTCACTTGGTAACATACTCTGCTTGTTATCTTATGAGATGTATAACGATGTGTCATTTTGATTCTGCCATATAGAATGTAGCCCAGACTGATAAAGGCCAGATTATTGGTTTAAATAAAAGCTATGTTCCACGGGGACGCGTCCCTCACGTCTCGGGGACGGGGGGACTCCAGGGGGGATGTTTCCCCACGTCCGCTTTTTGGGGAGATGCGGGGGGACTTGAGGGGACGTGACTCCCCAAGGTGGGGGATGAGACTCCCCAAAAGGGGGTCTCCTGGAAGTCCCCTCCAAA
>ML779794.1:0-17704 GCA_009831015.1 Picea engelmannii
AGAATTTAGAGAAGAATATGATGGTGATGTCTATTTTGTGTAAAAATTCTATGTATAAAAATTCTTAGTCCAATTTGTCATGTATGAGACACATGGTCTTGTTATGCGTGAAAAAAGGGGTCTTTAAGCACCGTTTTAGAACATAGTCAAGTTTATACTCATTTTTCTCATAATTTCGTGAGGAATTCAGTAAAGACCTCTATTTTTGGGATTGAGCATCGAAATTGAAGAGTGACATCAAATTTGGCATTGTAAGCCCTTTTATTGTAATTTGGCAATTGAGCATTAAAAGAACGGTCAATTTCTTTCTATTTTGTCATGTTTATTTCCAAAAATTATATTCATCAGTTAATGAAGTTTTATGGATACATAATACATTCACATGATATTTTTCAAATAGTTAAGTCGATCTTTATTTCCTAAAATATGGTCGGATGTTTAGTGTCTTATGAACTAATTGGCATCTAAGGGTTTTCAAGTTGAATTGGTATCAGAGTTTAGTTAATATTTCAGATCAAGTTGGTATCAAACATAGTTTGTTATTTTCAGATCACTCAGTATACCCCAATAGACATCACAAGGAGAACACCTTGTAGCAGAGGTTTTTACAAAACCTCCCTAGAAAAATTATCCTTTCTCTATCTATAGTGGAGGTTATTAGCAGAGGTGGGCGGTGTGATGTTTTTGCGAAGGATTTTTTACCGATGTGCATATAAGGAACAGACACCATGATGCACATATAAACATGACATCCCAGTGCTTAACATTCATAAGAACCATCATACATTATAATAAAAAAAACAAGCACTGAATAAAGCGCCCTGGTGTCGTTTTACATTACGACCCATTAAGTATATTTGTCATCCGTTGCATTGATCTAGGTGGATATTGGTGGCCACCCACCTATTCCACTTGGACCCCCACCATTTCTTCTTTCATTTTTTCAGTTTCCACACAGTTTACTATTTTTAGCAGCTTTTCGGGTCCTAAACTTCTAAAGCCATTTTGAGGCCCTAAACGACGTTTTTTGGGAAAACAGGGAGCAACATGGTAATTCCTTTGATGTTGCTCACATAAAAATTTGTTGTCCTCGGATATATATTTCTAACGAGGTATTGAGCATGTCAAATAAAGATCGTATGCCAAAGTTACGTCCATGGGAAGTTGATGTACCAATTTACCCAAACGGGGCCCATAGTCTTGGTGTTTCATCTTCTAGGGTTAGGTATTTGGATGTTTAGGGTTTTCCATTGTTTCTCAATACTAAATAGGCCTTGGAGCCTCATTGTAACACAAATTTCAGAGGCTAGTAGCCACCACATCTCTTCTCATAGATAAGCTACCAGTGCCCTAGCTAGTTTATTTTCATTCTGTCTGTAAGCATATTTCAGTCATTTGTTATTAATGAAATGAACTTTTATTTCCGCTGCATCTCTTCGTTTATGTGTATTTCTATATTTCATTGTGTTCCTTCATAAATTCGGATCAGTGGTATCAGAGCAGTCTGCTCATTCTCGATCCTTCTTTGCATGTCCCCAACGAGGTCAATGTATAAGGAGTTAGGGCTCGATCTGGTTGAACCTTTGCAAGATCAACCTCGCAAACCCCGACAGTCGCCCATGGGGGAAGAAAAGAAACATGAGGGAGTAGGATATCCTATCAAAATATTGCTCGAGGAGGCCCTAGAGAAAAAAAGGAACGTGATGATGGACAACTTTTCCCAAATCCTTCAACGACTGCCCACTGGTGGTGCATCTACATCCAACAGCCACTCTGGAGGTGCCACTCCTTTTGAGGTATAAGTAAACTTTAACATTCCCATATTTGAGGGCCAAACAGATGCAAATGTCATATATAGATGGTTGAATCTGTTAGAAGGATATTTCTCGGTTCATGACTTTTTCGACTGAGAAAAGATTATTTTTGCACTCCTCAAAGCCGCCCCCCATGTCAAGGACTGGTGGGAAACCTATTGGGAGAAATAGGGTGAGGGGGAACCCTCTCTGTTATTGGTCACACCCACTTGGAATTATTTCTAAGATGCCATTAAGGAACAATATTATCCTGTGGGGAGCTATGAGGACAAATACATACAATGGACTACGTTGTGGCAGCAAAGGGACCAAGATGTGCATGAGTTGACGAATCTGTTTCATACCCTACGCAAAAAGTTGGGTATCAAAGATTTGGAGAAACATTTCGTGTTAAAGTACCATAGTTTTCTACACATATACATTCATGAGGAAATGTATTTCCTCGACATCTCCTCGCTTGGTGCGGCATATTGGTATGCTGCCAAGATTGAGCAGAAGTTCAAATAGAAGAAGAGAGACTTTGGGTCTGCAAATCAGAAGCAAGGGAAAGGTACCCCAAAACTACAGAACAAAGGACCAAGCCAAGGCAGGGCAGCCCAGGACAACCTGTCAAATACACAAGAAAATAACAACACCACGAATCCAAAGAAGGACATGAGGAAGTGGTGTGAGTTCCATAAGAGCTCCACTCACAACATAAGTGAGTGTCGGGCCAAGCAGTCACTGGTAGCCGAGTTGAAGGATTCTGAATCTGATGCATGCTCCAAATCTGAATCAGAACTCGACAAGGGGAATGATAGGGGGAAGAAGATTATCGATGTGGAGCCCAATGCCACCATTTCCACCACAAAGATTCAGAAGGAGGAACCAAAAGATCCAGAGGAGGCAGAGCGCCTCTTCCATTCCAAGATGTGGTTAAAGGGTTCCCTGTTGCAGTTCATTATCGACAATGGGAGCCAGAAGAACCTCATCTCAGTAGAGTTTGTGAAGTGGCTAGGCTTGTTGACCATAACACACCCACAACCATACACCATCGGGTGGCTACTCCAAGGACGAAACCTCTGCGTCAGGTAGCAACGCCGCCTTCCCTACAACATCAAGCCCTTCACAGATGAGGTATTATGTGACATTGCTCCTCTTGATGTTTCTGATGTATTATTAGGCCAACCATACTTGTGGAAGTGACATGTTTTGTATGAGTCCAGGCCTCGTGTTGTTATTATTAATTTGGGAAATAAGTTGTACAGGATACCAGAGATAGCACCACCTACCGCCATCTCTTTGGTTAGTGTGAAACAATGCAATAACCTCATTTCCAAAACCAGGAAATTTGTTTTCCTAATGATCCACCCTCAAGGAAAGAAGAATATTGTGGCCACGACCTCCACACAGGGCCCCTTTGCATGACAACAAAAAATGGATAAGGTCATGGAGGAGTACGAGGACATATTCCCCTCCCCCGCATGGGTGCCTATACACTTCCAGGTCAAGCACCCCATCCATCTAACCCCAGGTGTGTCGCTGCCCAATGGACCAATCTATCAGTGCTCTATTATGGAGAATGAAGAAATCAAGAGGCATATTTAGGAGATGTTGCAGAAAGGTCACATCCAGCCGACTTCATCACCCTCTGGGAGCCCGATCGTGTTGGTGCAGAAGAAGCATGGGACTTGGAGACTCTGCATTGACTATCAGGTGCTGAACAAGATCACTGTCCAGAGTAGGTACTCGATCCCAGGGATTGGTGACCTTCTGGACCAACTCAAGGGGGGAAAATATTTCAGTAGTATCAAATTGAATTTTGGGTATCACCAGGTACCAATCGAACCCTCTGATGTGTGGAAGAATGCCTTCAAATCTAAGGAAGGCCTGTTCGAATGGTTGGTCATGCCTTTCGGGTTGATGAATGCCCCTGTAACCTTCATGATGCTAATGGAATACATCTTGCAGCCATTCACCAACCCATTTGTAGTGGTGTATTTGGGTGACATTCTGATCTTTAGCCATACTTGGGAAGAGCACCTCCACCACATTCGACAGGTACTCCAAACACTGCGGCAACACATGTTGTGTGCCAATTTGGAGAAGTGCACTTTTGGCATGACCCAGGTTTAGTATCTATGATACATTATTGATCAGTGGGGGTTTCATGTTGATCCAGCCAAGATCCAAGTCATTCGGGATTGGCTAGCCCCAACCACCCTAACAGAGCTCTGCAATGTTTTGGGTCTTACCAATTTCTACTGCAGGTTCGTGCTGGGATTCTCTCATATCACTTGACCCTTGATTCAAGTCACCAAGGGAGGAGAGAAGTCAAAATTATTTTGGTCTGAATCTCAACAGAAGGTGTTCAGAAATTTGAAGCATCGCCTCTACTCTGAACCAGTGCTCACATTACTAGACTTGCAACAACCATTTGAGATCGAGACAAATGCCTCTAACTATTCTATTGGGGAAGTCCTTACTCAACAGGGGCATCTAGTGGCATATCATAGTGAGACACTTTTCAACATAGTCCGGAAGTATCCCACTTATGACAAAGAGATGTATTCCATTCTGCAGGCTTGTCGACAATGGAAGCATTACATTTTGGGAAAGAAAACGATCATCCACACATACCACCAACCCCTGCAGTTCATACATACACAAGTGAAGTTACAAAATGATCGCCATTAGAAGTGGTCCACATACCTGCAACAGTTTCATTTGAACATTAAGTACAATAAAGGTAGCACCAATAATGTTGCAGATTGCCTCATCCAACCACCTATCATGGCGCTAACCACTTTTCTCAACTCATGTGGGCACGAGACTTCTAATTGGCCGCTTCTCTACAAAAGTGATCCAGAATTCAGCCACACATACAATACACTCTTGGAGGGTAAGCAAGCTCCCAATTTTCACCTCCAAGATGCCCTGCTATGTCACTTGGGACACTTTTTTGTTCCTTCAAGCGAGCATGCCAATATGATTTGGGAGGTGCACTACAGTTGGGTTGTTGGTAATTTTGGGGTCGATAAAACTGTGGCAGTACTGCAAAACTATTTATATTGGTCGAACCTTTGACAAGATGTCAGGAAGTACAACAAATCCTGCACTTCTTGCGCCATTTCCAAAACGACCATCAAGAAGCAAGGCATCTATACTCTATTGCCTACCCCTAGTCTACCTTGGGAATCCATATCCATGGATTACATGTTGAGACTTCCTTCTACTAAGAATGGCAATGACTATGTTTTTTTGGTCGTCGACAGATTCTCAAAGATGTCCATTATGATGGCTTGCAAGAAGAATATCTTAGCAGAAGCCACTACTAAACTCTTCTTTGAACAAGTGTGGGTACACTTTGGGATCCCACGGTCTATCATCTCATATCGGGACAGCAGGTTCCTCAGTAAATTTTGGTCCAACCTCTGGTCGATGTTGGACACCAAGCTCACCAAGTCCACAACTTTCCATCCGCAAATTGATGGCGAGACATAGGTCGTCAACCAGATGATCATACACAGTTTGCGCATGTACAACTCAAAGAATCCATGCACAAGGGATGAGATCCTCCCCTATGTACAACACAGCTACAACCGGGCTCTCCATAGCTCAACCAACCACAACCCCTTTTAGGTGGGCTTGGGATTCCAACCACTATGTCCCATTGACGTAGCCATGCCATGTGTGGCTACTCGAGCAGATTCATCTCATGTTCAGTCTGATGCTAACAAGGAAAACAACTTCATTGATCACATTCAACACATCCTCCAGCAAGTTCATGACATATTGGACAGAGCCAATGCTAAGTACAAGCAGTGACATGATCAACATCAGGTGCCACACAACTTCCAGGTGGGCGACAAAGTGTGGCTACATTTGCAAAAGGAGCACCTCTCTAGACCCCACCACAAGATCTACCCACTCTGATATGGGCCATACACCATCACCAAGGTTGTAGGGGACAATGCCTTTGAGCTCAGTATTCCACCATTCCTTGGTCTGCACCCAATGTTCAATGTGGATGGCCTTCCACCCTACTTTCCACCTCTACTAGACACATCAAACATGGCAGAACAACTCACACCAACATAGTTAAATCCAGATTGCATGGAACAATCCACAACTGATCAGATCATGGATACACAAATCAATAACACTCGACAACTAAATATATCGCTATATCGAGTTGTCAAAACAGGCCAACTCCTTCACCAACACAAGTGGCTCACCAGGGACCAAGTTCAACAAAAGTTTCCTCATCTCATGGAGGAACTCAACGCAATGGGGACCATTGCTTCCTAAGGGGGGAGGAATTATCCAGGTGGATATTGGTGGCCACCCACCTATTCAACTTGGACCCCCACCATTGCTTCTTTTATTTTTTCATTTTTCACACAGTTTACTATTTTTAGCAGTTTTTCAGGTCCTAAACTTATGAAGCCATTTTGAGGCCCTAAACAACATTTTTTGGGAAAGCAAGGAGCAACAGAAAATTTCCTTCAATGTTTCTCACATCAAAAGTTGTAGTCCTCGGATAGATCTTTCTAACAAGGTATTGAGCACGTCAAACGAAGATCATATGCCAAAGTTACATCCCTAGGAAGTTGATGTACCAATTTACCCAAACGGGGCCCATAGTCTTGTCGTTTAACCTCCTAGGGTTAGGTCTTCCGATGTTTATGGTTTTTCATTGTTTCTCAATACTAAATAGGCCTTCGAGCCTCATTTTAACATAGAGTTTAGAGGCCAATAGTTGTCACATCTCTTCTCATAGATAAGCTACCAACGCTCTAGCTAGTTTATTTCCATTCTGTCTATAAGCATATTTCAGTCATTTGTTATTAATGAAATGAACTTTTATTTCCGCTGCATCTCTGCGTTTATGTGTATTTTTGTATTTCATTGTGTTCCTACATAAATCTGGATCATGCATCGAGGTAGGGTAAATAAAAAAAATACCAAACCGATTTTCATTATTACACTTCATCCTATGCTTCCAATCTATCAAAAAAGCACCAATGCTCACTCTCCTTTCAAGGGATCCCTCTTTTCAGTGCTCTATAGCGAGTTTGATAGCTTCATTTCTAGATTCCACACATTTCCAAATTTTGGAAACTACCACAAAAAAAAAATTCCTCTCAATGGTGGAACCATGCCTCCTCGGAACATAAGAGTCCAGGTAAATTCTTTATGACCTTCCTATTTTCATTTTCATCCAATCAAAATTTGCATTTGGCTTGAAATTTGGTAGTTTTTTTAATTTATTTTCCATTTCCATGCGATGCGCCTTAACAATTTGACTCGCCCTAAAGTGGTGCATCCTATGCATATATGCATAATAAACACCACAACTAGTGCATAGACTCTAACAGTACGCACCAGTCTCATTTAGAGACAGGCACCATGATTAATTTTAAAAATAACCATATCGGTGTGTCTTTTGTGGTGCCCTGTTTCCGATGCGTTATAAAAGACAACACACCACTAACCAACATGTCAGTGCTCTGGGAACACTAGAGCACCAGTACATTATATTTAACAAAGTGCAAAGCTAAGATTACATTTCATAAATGTTAGTGTAGCACTGCGTCCATTTTAACCAAAGGCACAAATGTTGTTAAAAGAAACGCATCAGGAAAAATAATGAATGACTTGGCATAGTGGGGCATCTCATTGGACGCCTTGTTATTGGTACTTTATACAACACAATGCACTGCTAAAAAAACATCGGTGCTCCAATAATGAGGTAGCACCAATGCGTTCATATTAACATGTCGTCTTTCTTAATTTGCAATAAAAAAATTTAACCTAGCAGTGCCCTTATGTCCAACAAACGCACCAATGTTGTAAAGAGCACAACATTGGGTTGAATATTTCACAATTTAGTAGCATAGTGCATGGAGGCATCACTAAAATATGTGTCGGTGCGACAATAAATGTGGAGCACTAGTGGATAAACTCTACCAGTACCCATCGGTGTTGTTCAAAGAAAATCACCATGATAAATTTTAAAAAATAAACATAGTGGTGTGTCTTTTGTGATGCCTCGTTACCGGTGCTTTACAAAAGACAAAGCACCGCTAAATAACATGTCGATGCTCTAGGAAAGCTAGTGCATTGGTGCATTCAATTTAACAAAGTGCACCGCTAAGTTTACATGCCATAATAATTAGCATAGCGATGCATTCATGATAACTAAATGCATCGATGTTATTAAAAGAACCACACTGGGAAAATATTGAATGACTTGGCATACCGGGGCGTCTGGTTGGATGCCCCATCACCAGTGCTCTATACAATTAAATGCACTGCGAAACAAAATGGTGGTGCTCCAATAACATGGTATCACTAGTGCATTCATATTAACACATTTCACCACTTAATTTGCAATAAAACAATTTAACCTAGTGGTGCCCCTAGGTCCAAAAATGCACCGGTGTTGTAAATAACATGACACGAGGCCGAATATTTCACAATTTAGTAGTGTGGTGTGTCTTGTGGGACACACCACTAAAATACATGTCAGTGTGATAATAAATGTAGAGCATCGTTGTGTGATAGTAACAACACTGCATAGCAATGTTGTTTTTCTAAAATAGAGCACAGGTGGCGATGCGTAGTGACATTTTTAGATGCACCAGTTACTCTTCTACAGTTTCTGCAAACACAAATTAATTTTAGTTTTTGTTAAATATAAGTTATTTATATATGTATGTGTTTTATAATTTCAATTCATTTTATGTATATATATGTGCCTAAAAATATTTGTATGTGAATAAGAGATGACGACGATCAAAGGAGGAAGAGCAACAGCAGTGGGTCGAAACATACACCTTTGTATGTGAGTGGGAGGTCCGAGAGATGGAGAGGGAGTTTCTCATTCACCCTATTAAACCACATACATGTTCCCTTTTGATGGATGTTTTCCTTCTCAAGTTTTATGAGGAGGGTACATCCCTAAGGGGGGACTCTCCATGGTTACAACAATTGATCAGTCATTGGGATCATGGTTGACATGCATTCAAGGTTGGTCCTGATCTATGGTATCAGCCCAAGGAGGAGGATTTTTATTTCATCATTGGGTTGTCTAGGAAGGGGGAGGTTTGGCCCCAGTTCCCCGATCTATTTCCTAGTGTTGTAGGAGAGACCCAATTGGCATATGTGCATAGATATGTCAGTCTGAACATTCTCTCTGCTTTAGGATTCTAGGTTCCTGGTGGTCAGATGCGGATGATTTCATTTCATAGAAAGGAGGTTAGGTGCATGTGTCTTATTATCATGAAACTATCACACTTTAACTCTAATGGGAATCACATTATTTACCATTTGATGCATTATGTAGATAGTTTAGTGCAGAGGCTCTAATTGATTAAGCAGATGGAGATTTTTTTGAGACAATTTTGTTTTGTATTGGATCATTGTCATGTCATTTTAGATGGGAGGTGATTCTTCCCATTCACCTTAGAGTTATTTACATTATTTTTTGAGAGGGTGCATGCCACTCGACCAGGAGTACCCTTCTTGCCTCCTAGGACTATGTTTAATGTGTGTATGTGCATGTGGGGGAAGTTGTTTCCCAAGAGGGGCCCACTAGAATGGTTGTGTACTCTGGTCGATAGGGAGGTATGTGACTTTTTGGATGGACCAAAAAATCCTATCCTCAATGTTGTATAGTACCCATAGGCGGGGATGGATGATCCAAAATCGGATCCAGGAGCTTGATGAGGCTCAAAAAGGCCTAAAAATTAAAATTCTCAGAATGTATTCAAAACATACATGTGCGTAAATCTCATCGATATGAACCCAATGCAACTTGAATGGGCTCAAACGGATGTTGTATGCTCAATTTATGGCAATTTGTTTGTTTTGCAAAACATGCAAAAAAATGTTGATTGTACAGTCTGTATAGTGCCACATGGCAGCTGACTGTACATGCCGTACGACCATACAAATGATGTGGAAGGCATAGGTGGAAGATTTTGGAAGTGACATGTGGTAGGATGCCTAGGCATACGGATGATGACATGGACAGGACAGGTGGACCAATCTAGGAGTGACATGTGTCACCACTGCAAGGGTGACACGTGGCATGCCCATAAAACTTGCGTGGCAGGTACGGACACGTGGCATGAGTGATGACATGGTCATTATGCATTTATTAGTTGATGATGTGGCATGTTTTCAACCAAGGGTGTGGTGCCACGTGGCCCAGACATGGGATGTCACATGGCACCCATTGGTTGGCTATAGCATTTGGTGAAATTTTAGGAGTTCACCGGTTTTGAACCCCTGACCTCTCGTACAAGCAATGTCTTGGTGGGGTCGGGTCTACCAACCCGGTTTTCAATGGTGCTTATTATGTATGTGGTGGAAAATATATTTATGTTGTAATATATGGTATGACCAGGCAATAAAGGGTTGTGGCCTAGCCCCAACCCTCGGCGCAAAAGCTACATGCGACCATACTCGATGTGACCATTTCCCAGCCAACATTTAGCACAGTTTTTGGTGCTGTTCCAACCCGACCCCCGATCCTATGAGAGTTTCCATGAGACCCAGATGTAAATCGTTATGGGTGCGGTATTGCAGGCATAGCTCCCGGTTCCTCCACAAGGCACACTTTTTTTTACACCATGTGACTCGGGGGTAAGACCAAAATGTCAGGTGCTTAGTTCGGGACTCGGTCCCATCTAATTTTGACAGGTGACCAGGGTTTGCGGGGTAAGGGCCAGTGCGCAACCCCTAGGGGGATAGCGCTTGGCCATATGACACCATATGACCATGCAGAGGGGGCATGCGCCCAGGATCAGGGGAATATCCCCAATAATATTGCAAAAGTGGTTTTTTTAACCATATAATAGTGATTTTAAATGGATTTTTAGCCAGATTGAGGGGACTTAATCCATTATTGGGGGATAGTGGGCCCTTTTTGAGGCCAGATCTTGGGAGGAAGTTGGGAGGTGGTTACCAACTTCAAATATATAAAAACTAGATCTTCTTGAGGCCATTAGAGGAGGTTCAAGATAGGTTTATGTTGTCGAATTGTTGAGCCAAGGTCATTGTTATGCAGGGAAGCTATTGAGGAGTGCACCTTTGTGGGCCATTTCTGGGAGCTTCGTTCATCCGATTTGGGTGCCGTCTGTTTTGATGGGTTCATGAGATCTGGTAGAACACGACCATCTCATTGTTGTAATCCATTGGCACTTTCATGATGTATATTTAAATCTTTGAACAAAAATAAGAAATCCCACTGAGACAAGGCCCGGAGACATAGGTGAGATTGTCGAAATCTGTTATCACATTGGTGTTTATGGTTTGTTGTTGTTTATGCTTCGTTTCAATTCTGTTTATGTGCATATGGTTGTCAGAATTCCTTCATAATTCTTCCTCTTTCTTTAAGCTTCCTAAATGGTAATTTAACACATGCATAATAACTCAACCATTGTCGTGTAAAATATATTTTCGGATCAATTTGGTATCAGAGATAGTTGACATTTGGAACTTGAGTTTGCATGTTAACCAGGGAAGAGCTCATCTCAAGGGAGAAAATGGCATCTATAGGAGGACTTTCTCAAGATGAGAAGGAATTCAGAAATTTGGTGTTTTGCATGGTCGAGATGGTAAAAGTGTTGTATGAAGACTACTTGGAATGAAAGAGAACAGTTCAAGAGAAAGCTTCAAAGAACAACAAAGGAAAAGAAGGATTGAAGGAATTTCCTTCTGCATCTATTTCAGAAAACATCTCTGAGGTATGCAGTGAAGATCATTCATCAAACTCTCTGTGTTCCCATCAAGATGGTTTTGGTGCATTTGAAAAACATACAAGAGGTATAGGTTTGAGATTGCTAACCAAGATGGGTTATGAAGGAAAGGGCCTTGGAATTGAGGGCCAAGGTATCATTAATCCCATTGAGGTTTTGGAAAGGCCTCGATATTTAGGATTGGGATATGGCGAAGTGGATATTGGAGCATCCTCCAAAATGGGTTCCAAAACTTCGGAAGCAAGTAATGCTTCAAATGGCCAGATTAAGACATTACAGGAACACTTCAAGAAAGGTGATGGCATATCACTCCTTGATTGTGGTAGTGAATGCAAGTCATATCCAAAGCAGAGTGAAGATCAGCAAGGAAGGTATAATGGTCATGATATTTCCAATTCTCCTTTTTATTATGAAAAACATAATCATGTAATCTAGAACTTGTGGAATATGTACCCATGTACTTATTGTCTTTCAACTTTGCAATGTGTTGCTAAGTGTTGGAAGAGACAATATTTGTACAGGAATTTTATGTCGACCAGGAAGGAGACACGACATAAAGACTCAACTCCACAACAGAAGAAAGAGAAGGGTAAACAGGTCTGGATGCCAAAAACTCACTACACGTTTTGCAACAGGCGTGGACATCAAAAGGCTAGTTGTTGGAAGCTTAATCCGGAGCTTCATCCAAAGAAGGACAAAAGGATTGCACATGTACTCACGAAGGAAGAAATATTACCAGAGAAGAAAGAGGAACACCATGAATAAAATAAACCAACCACTTTGTTTTTCTAGAAGTGGATGTCACAACTTCATTGTATTTTGCTTCCATTAATGTAATCACACATGTTGAAATGATGATCTGTTATAACATCATTTTTGTACAACATAGTGTTTGTTCTTGTCCTTATGAGTATGTAATCAGTCAAAGTCCATTTTTTTAACCTTTTGTGGGACCAAAAGGTCCTTAGTGTGAAGGTGTGATCTAGAATCGGATCCAGGAGCTTGATGGGGCTCAGAAAGGCCTAAAAATCAAAGTTCTCAGAATGGTTTCAAAACGGACATGTGCATAGGCCTCATTGATACAAACCCAACACAACTTGAACAGGCTCAAATGGACATCGTATTCTCAAGTTATGGTGATCTGTTTGTTTTTCCAAACCTGCAAAAAAATGTTGACTGTACAGTCCGTACAGTGCCACATGGCAGTTGACTATATAGTCCATACAGTGCCATGTGGCAGCTAAGTGTACATGTCATACGATCGTATATCTGATGTGGCATGCACATGTGGCAGCTTCTAGAGGTGACACATGGCAGGATGACTGGGTGTATGGACACTGACGTGGACAGGAAAGGTAGACCAATCTAGGGGTGACATGTGTCACCACTGCAAGGGTGACACATGGCATGCCCATACAACTTGCATGGAAGGTACAGACATGTGGTAGGAGTATTTATGTGGCAGTGGTTGTTGACGTGGTCACTGGGCATTTATTGGTTGATGACGTGGCATGTTTTCGACCAATGGTGAGGTGCCATGTGGCCCAGACATGGGCTTCCACGTGGCACCCATTGGTTGGCTATAGAGTTTGGTAAAATTTTGGGAGTTCACTAGTTTTGAACCCCCAACCTCTCATACAGGTAGTGTCTTGGCGGGGTCGGGTATACCAACCTGGCTGTCAATGGTGCTTATTATGTATGCGGTGGAAAATATATTTATGTTGTAATATATGGTATGACCGAGCAGTAAAGGGCTGGGGCCTATCGCCAGCCCTCAACGCAAAAAATACATGCGACCATACCCAATGTGACCATTTCCCAACCAACAGTTAGCACATCTTTTGGTGTTGTTCCAACCCAGCCCCCGATCCCGTGGGAGTTTCCATGAGACCCAGATGTAAATCGTTATGGGCGCAGTATTGCGGGCATAGCTCTCGGTTCCTCCACAAGGCACAGTTATGTTTACACCATGTGACTCGGGGATAAGACCAAAAGGCCAGGCGCCTAGTTTGGGACTCGGTCCATGTAATTTTGACAAGTGACAAGGGTTTATGAGGTAAGGGCCAGCGCGCAGCCCCTAGGGGGATGGAGCTTGGCCATATGACACCATATGACCATGTAGAGGGGGCGCATACCCAGGACTGGGGGCTTATCCTCAATAATATTGCAAAATTGGTTTTTCTAACCATATAATAGTGATTTTAAATGGATTTTTAGCCAGATTGAGGGGATTTAATCCATTAATAGGGGATATTGGGCCCTTTTTGAGGCCAGATCTTGGGAGGAAGTTGGGATATGGTTACCAAATTCAGATCTATATAAACCAAGTTATCTTAAGGCCATTAGAGGAGGTTCATAACAGGTTTATGCTTCCTAATTGTTGAGCCAAGGCCATTGTTATGCAGGGAAGCTATTGAGGAGTGCACCTTTGTGGGCCATTTCTGGAAGCTTCATTGATCCGATTTGAGTGTCGTCAGTTTTGATGGGTTCATGATATCTGGTAGAACACGACCATCTCATTGTTCTAATCCATTGGCACTTTCATGATGTACATTTAAATATTAGAACATATATAAGAAATCCCATTGAGAGAAGGCCCGGAGACGTAGGCGAGATTGTCGAACTCCGTTATCACATTGGTGTTTATGGTTTGCTATTGTTTATGCTTCATTTCAGATATTTTTATGTGTATATGGTTTTCATAATTCCTTCATAATTATTCCTCTTTCTTTAAGCTTCCTAAATGGTAATTTAACACATGCATAATAAATCAACCATTGTCGTGTAACAGATCTTTTTGGATCAATGGATAAAAGAGGATGTCCAAACATCCTATTTAAAGTAGTCGAGCCACCAGATGAGAGATATAATATTATCATTATGTTTTGATAAATCTAGTTGCATATTTTTATGTCTTATTTAATGCATATGTAATCTATTGTAACATTTTGTTTCAATTATCTTATTATTATTATTATCTATTTTTTGCAGATATTGGCACATATGTTGGGGATGAGCCTCCTCAACAGGATGAAGAGACGTAGGAGACAAATAAACATTTTGTAGTACATAGACCTCGCATGCCATGCAAGCCGGATCAGAGAGTCTGAATAGAGGTTGTGGATCACCTATGTGGTGTTATGGTTAGTCATGGAGTGGTACCTACACTGGTCAGAGACATATTAGGGGTACTAGACCTGCTTACGATACATATGAATCTCCCTCATGACATGATGTCATTGATGCATCATATTTTTAGTGTTTTCAACGTGATTGATAGGTTGAGGGATCCTTCTCACGTTGCTCATGATTCTACTCCATTTGGCTCATCACCTAACCAATCGACATTCTCTACTCCACCACATGGGCCTCCTCCTCCTCCTCCTCCTCCTCCTCCTCCTGCTTTTCCTCCACATGTGTCTGCACCATTTACTGGTCTTGCTAGTTCCCCTTGACATGTGTCTGCACCATCCATGTATGATCCTTTTCCTCCTCCTCCTCCTCCTCCTCCTCCTCCTCCACATGTTTCTACACCATACACCGATCCTCCTACACCTTTCCTCCACATGTTTCTGAACCATCCATGTTTTATCCTCCTCCTCCCTCGCCCCCTCCACATGTGTCTACACCATCCACCTATCCTCCTTCTTATTTTCCACATGCATCACGATCAATAGATCCTCCTACTCCTCCTCCACTTGACATGTCACCATCCATCGATCCTTTTCCTTCTCCTCTATATGTGTCATCATCCATCGATCCTCCTCCTCCTCCTCCACATGTGTTATAATTTTTTTATGCTTTGGACACTATGTTCAAATTGTTAGAATGTTGTTCTCGTTTCACCATAGAAAACACTACACCATTGTTACCCAACCATAGGCACAAAGCCACCCTCGAACACCTTAACATTTTACAGAAAGAATGATTCCAACAAGCCACACCATAACCAACAAATAACCAATAGAGTGCACCTTTTCCAAGGGTAACGCACAAGAGAAAGTACCAAAAAAACTAAACAAAAGAAAATCATACAACTGCAGCTAATGTTGCTCCTCCTCCAAACTTGTGCATTGTTTCTGGTTTCTTGAGTGAGAGTGAGTGAACAAATGAACCAAGACATCGTCTATTTATAATAATATGTCCAGTGACTTTTCTGGCTGGGCCAACCTGACTTTCTGGTAATTATATTTTTTGTTTATATTTTTCTTGTGAGGATGACTTGTCTTCCTGGATGATAAAACCTATTCTATGGTTTTTACACATCTATGGTTTTTACACATCTATTTAGGGTTTCTCTTTCTTTCAAAATATTATATTCTAGTCAAAGGTTACATATGGAGGTTAATACCTCCCACAGCTACCATAATATCAATACTCCCTCTTAGCTAGGGAGGTATTAACGGTCTCAAACACATCCATCCATATTCACATGGCATGGGAAAGACTCACATAGTATTGTAGACCATTCTACAAGTAACATCATCATAAGTATCATCATTACTATCAACATCATCTAGTAACAATCATCAAAACATATTGTCATACTTGTTCTTGGTGTTCTTCTATCATAGACAATATCATAATGTCCATGAGCCTCATTTAGCTATATTGGTGATCCATCTCCACCACCATGTGTATATAACCTTAGGTAATTCTTGTCCCATGAAAAGAATCATGACCTCATCAGAGCCACATTCACCTCATAGTTGATCCTCTCATAGGATCACTCTGCGAATGTATTTAGCTCGATGTTATCAGACATGTGTGTCTAGAACCTCAGGTCGTTATTGTCCCATGACAATAATTATGACCACATTGGAGCCACTAACACCTCATGGTGATCCTCTCATAGGATCACTCTGTCAATGCAGTCATCTCGATGTTATCGGACATGTGGAATTGCACCTCGAGTCTTCAGTCTGTCAAAGACTACATCGGGGCACATCTACTTCGGATGTAGATGTTCCCTATCTCCTTTGTTCTGCAGCCTACTTCCTATCGAGATAGAGTTGGCCCGATGCTTATTGGGGCTGCTCACCTACTCGTGAGTTAACTACTCACCTACTCATGATATTTTCAATGTTGGTTGTGGAGCCTGATTATCTTCCTGATTCAGAGGTCTTTTACTTTGAGCTGTGTTTATACCTCATGAAGTATTTACACCCCAGAAGTATGTACATTCTTCCATGCAGGGGAGTGCAAAGGGGGGGTACCCCCTCTGCGGGGTCTGGGGGGGCTATCCCCCTGGCTCGGGGGTTTGGGAGTAAGAGGGCCCCCAATGGGAGTTCGGGGACGAAGCCCCCGAAGGAAAAATTGCCTTGTAAATGTATATTGTAATTTCATTATAAATTTGGACCGTTCAGTATAAGGTCACAGATCTAATGGTAGAAATTATGTTAGGGTTTTTTTCCCTAGAAGACATCCCTCTTTTATGAGGGAAATGTATTGCGGCTATGGTTGATGGCGAATATTGTATTCTGAGTAGGAGACTGTGAGAAAAAGAAGAGGAAGTTACAACGGGTTTGATGTAGGTTGTATCCCTTCATATGCTAGATAATAATAAAGGAAGGACATAGCAATTTCTCTGGGGGACGTAGCCCACACTGGGTGAACCACGTAAATCTGTGTCTCTATTGTATTGTGTATCTTCTATGTTTTGTTTCCGCATTTGTTTTATTTTATTGCTCCATGGTCCTATTTTTCTAAAAACTGGTATCAGAGCGAAAGGTAACTTGCAGGAAAAGAGGGTTCCTAGTTTGAGTGGGAGAAATGTCGGAAGATGGAAAGTCTAGGGTTGAGAAATTTAACGACCAAAACTACCAGTTATGGAAGATGAAGATGGAAGATTATTTATATCAGAAGGATCTATTCCTACCATTGGGCGGAGTAGCAAAGAAGCTGAAGGCCATGAAGGATGAAGAATGGGAGATTCTTGACAGAAAGGCTCTAGGAATGATACGGCTGAGCTTGGCAGCGTCGGTGGCTTTCAATATTTTGAAAGAAAAGACAATGAAGGATCTGATGGACGTGTTGGCTAAACTGTATGAAAAACCCTCGGCGTCCAATAAGGTATTTCTAATGAAGATATTATTTAATATGAAGATGTCAGAAGGTGGGTCTGTTGTAGATCATTTAAAT
>ML779794.1:17804-36670 GCA_009831015.1 Picea engelmannii
TGTTCTAAAACGGTGCTTAAAGACCCCTTTTTTCACGCATAACAAGACCATGTGTCTCATACATGACAAATTGGACTAAGAATTTTTATACATAGAATTTTTACACAAAATAGACATCACCATCATATTCTTCTCTAAATTCTGAGAAACATGATTATAAACACCCTATACTTCCCTCAAAGAACTCAATAGCACACAAAACGAGACAAACCCAAAAAAGGGACACCTCTTGCACGCAAAATGAGGCAAAATTTTGAACTTGGCACAAAATTATATGATTGCCCTCTCTTTGGCACACATTTCCATGTTCTCAACATTGATTTTCGTTCCCATTAAATAGGCCTAGGTCAGCCAAACCACCAACCAAAATTTCGAGCTAAATTGGTTTAATATTAAATATATTGTTTCTGGTTTGTTATAACAAGTAGGATTGTTGGCACAATGGTTAAGTCTTCGAGAATATATCACGAAGGTTTCGGGTTCAAACCACCATAATAGCAATTGTATATTTGTTACATGGTTATAACTTAATAACTATATGTTAATATATATATATATATATATATATATATATATATATATATATATATATATATATATATAAACCAATTAAAAATTCATAATTATCCAATCCAACGAATTACTTGACCACCTTGGAGTTCGAACCTGAACCATTATTGGCCAATCCAGGCTTGCCACATGGCAGCCTGTGATTGGTCCACCTCACACCATGCCATGTCACCTGCCAACTGTATTGTACGATCACTGCCACATGGTGCTTGCTGGTACTGCCACATCACTTCCCTGCCATTGCCATGTCAACCACTGTACCTTCCACGTCATCGTACAAATGCCACGTCATCTATATGAATGACATGTGACACATTTTTATTGGTCCACATAGACCTCTAAAAATGCCAAAAATGAGTGACATGTGGCAGCCTCTAGTGCTTCCACATCACCCTACTGACGTCATCCTGTGACCTGTATGGATAGGCCACGTGGCATCCCGTGGGCCTGCCATGTGGCACCCCTGCTTGAGTTTTTCCTTGATTTGACCAAACTTTCACCGACCATAACTTCTTCATACAAACTCCGTTTGAGGTGATTTTTGCACCGTTGGAAATCTATCGCCGAGATATAAAAAATGAAGTGGATTTAAAAAGAATTTGAGAAAGTCACATTTTGAGAATTTATGGGTCCTTTTGGTCCTCTGTGAGCATTTCAGATCCTCCTAGATCACTGTGAGCATTCTTGGATCTTTCTAGATCACCGAGTCCTATAGGAATTATCTTACACCTTTTCTATTACCTCTAAAGGACCATACTGTAGAGCCTTGATCTTCTTACTAGAACCTTGTAGTCTTTCCTTGTTCAGTTGTAACCAAACTTTATCTTCCACTTTGAATGATTTCTTATTCCCATGATGATCATGTTGAGCCTCTTACTTTTCCTATGATTTCTTCAATGTCTCATGTACTTGAAAATGCATATGCCTAACCTTTTCAAAAAATTTCTCCACTTTGAATGCTTCTCCTATGATGTATTCCCTTACTTCTCATTGTTGTCCATAGACAACCTCCAAGGGTGAAGGTGGAAAATACCCAAAACAAGTTTCGAAAGGAGACTTTCTGATAGCAGTATGAACTGCTATGTTATAAGAGTGTTGAATGTAGATTAGATTTTCATCATAGTATTCCAATGCTTCTGATTATAACCCCTCAAAATTTGAAACAAATTCTTGTTGACTACTTATGTCTACCCATCTGTCTATGGATGAAATGTAGTACATCTCTTCAACTTGGTGTCCATATTCTCCCAAAGTGTAGTCCAAAAGGCACTAAGAAATGGGGTATCCCTATCTTAGATGATGCTCCTTGGTATCCTAAAGCAAACCCATACATAGTTAAAGAACATGTTTTCTACTTCTTGTCCTTTGATGGTCTTTTTACAAGGCATAAGAATACATGTCTTTCTAAACCTGTCAACTGCCACAAATAGATAGTAATGTCCCTTCATATTTGTTGGCCAACCACCCACAAAATCCATGGAAATGCTTTCCCAACGTCGAGTGGGTACAAGTAAGGGATGATATAAACCTTTCTTTGTATTACCAGGCTTTCTAGAACAACACAATATGCATCCTCTAACATACCGAGCTATAACTTCTATCCTTTTGGGCCAATACACATATATTTGTAAGTTAGAAATTGTCTGCCCCACCAAAATGTCCTGCAACCTTGGAGGTGTGAGCCTCTCTGTTAAGATGCAATATTTCACCTTTAGGGACATAGAACTTGTATAACAACCCATTCTAGAGATGATAGTCAACCTTACTATCACCTTCTTCTACACAAATTCGACCCTATAGATTTTGAAACACCTCTTTGAAGTCCTTATATTTTGTGTATGCCTCTTTGTATGCATCATGGGTAAAAGGATTCATGTGCATAAGAGTTCCCAAATATATAATATTAGACGTGGGTGGCCTTGAAAGCATTCCTACCAACTTATCAGTGTTTCCATTCTTATTTTTGATGACTAGATGGAATTTTTGTAGAAACCCCATCCAATTGTAATGTCTGGTTTGATGAAGTTGACTCTAGGCTTGACAATACTACAGTGAATGGTGATCAATGTGGATAATGGTTTCCTTTCCCATTAGATGGTGCTTTCACTTCTCAACAACTTTAACTAGGGCATAGAGTTCCTTATCATATGTAGGGTAGTTCAGGACTCCCCCATGAAACATCTCAAAATGATAGTATATTGGATTACCTCCCTCCATCAAGACTGCTCCCATAGAATATCCAGTCGCATTCATATCCAATTGGAAGGGCTTCTACAAGTTAATAAATGAAAGGACCACTGCTTGATTGATCTTCTTTTTCAAATCATTGAAAGATTTTTGTTGATTCTTTCCCCACCGGAAACTCTTACCACTAGTTGTTATGGTATGGAGCGATGCAACTATCACTGAAAAGGATTTTATGAACTTTTTTAGGTACTATTTTTCCCCAACAAAGATCCTAACTTTAGTGACATTAGTAGGAACTAACCACTTGATGATGTCCTCCATCTTCATGGGATCTATCTTAATTTCCCCTCCACCAATCACATACCCTAAATACACTAATGAATGCTAAGAAAACTCACATTTCTTGAGGTTTTCCAATAGTCGATGATTTTTCAAAGTCTATAACACCTACATGAGATGTGAGATGTGATCTTCCTAGGTAGAGCTATAAACCAATATTTCATCCAAATACAATATTAACAATGAATCTAAAAAGGGATGCAATACATCATTCATCAATCACATGAATGTAGCTAGTGCATTACATAAACCAAAAGGCATGACCAACTATTCATACAGACCTTACCTTATCTTAAAGGCAATCTTCCAAATTCCTTCTTATTTCACATGTACCAGGTGGTATTTCAATTTGAGATCCATCTTGGTGAAGTACTTGGCATGTTGAAATTAGTCTAACAAATCATAGATCCCGGGAAGAGGGTATCGATTCTTGAGTGTGATCTTCATAAAATATTTGTAGTCAATACACATTCGCCAAGTCCCATCCTTATTGGGCACTGTGATGATAGGTGACCCACAAGGTGAGGTGCTTGGTTGAATTACTCCCTACTCTACTAGCTACTACAATAGTTTCTTCACTTAGTTTTCTTCCAGAACAATTTTTTTATACAATCCAATATTTAGTAATGGGGAGTCAGGAAACAATTGTATCTTGTGCTCCACTTCCCTCTTAGGTGGTATCCCATTTGGTTCCTGAAAAAATCACACACATACATATTACACCAGTATTTTACATGGAAACCCAATGTGGGAGAAAACCACATAATGCTTTTTCTTATGTGTCTTTAAGAATTACATTCATTGGAAGCACCAACTTCCTTTGTTTTCCAGCTACAACTGGAAGGAGGCTCTGGCCTGCTATTTTCAGCCTACAACCTGAGGGAAGCTCCAACTCCCCAATTCTCTAGCTACAACCAGAAGAAGGCTACAACCCCCTATGTTCTCTGGCTACAACCAGAAGGTGGCTATAACCACCTATCCTTGCCCTGTCCAACCACCCTGAAATATAAGTGCCAAATGTAGAAATTGAATATGTCACTATCACAACCTGTTTAGTCAAATCTGTCACTCAGAAACTTGTCACTGTATACTCATCAACCAATCTGATCTGATCACATAAACCTCAAACACTATACCACAAGTTTGAACCTCAAACCATGTGTTAGAACATCACTGTTATACAACCTCTATCTGTACCAATAACTTCAACAACATACCTCAACCAAAAGACCTCAAACATGAACCAATACTAAACTTCAGTAGATCTGCCTCAGATCAACTTTGCAACAAGCCCTAAACTTCCAAGAGGGCATCCAACATATTTACAAGGAAAACCCTCAACCAGATTTATAGATTCAACACTACACATATGAAAAGCATGCATTTTTCTTCTTGTAGCGTTCTACTGCCGCGGTTTTGCTTCCGTGATTCTACTATCGTGATTTTTTTGCCACACTTTTTCTACCACACTTTTTCTGCCGCACTTTTCCTACCGTGATTTTCTTGCCGCGATTTTTCTTCCGCACTTTTTCTCTATCAATAATACCAGCCCAAATAACCTTTCACAAAATAAATATTCAATGATATTCAATAGGTGATAATATGAGAGCCTTGCTCTCTTTTTTATACTTCCATGTAGCTTCCTTAAGGGGTTATATTCTAACTAACTTAACCCAATTTCCTTCTTTTAGAGTTAACCCACTTCTAACCACTTGTCCAGTTCTAACCCACTTTGCTACAAATAGTAAATTCTCCTCTTCTAGTTGCAACTAATTTATTTTTAATTATTTTCTTATTACAATAATTTAACCCATGATTAACTCCTAGTTTTACTCACTTGACTAGTCAACTTCTTCTAGGATCTTCTAGAATAATTTTGACTTCTTTGACCGTCTAGATAACTCATGAGGGTTCTCCAACTTCACAAGGCCATAACTCTCTAATCGTGAGGAGTTATGTGGCATTCGACATATCACTGGAAATGGAATGACATGTACTATCCATCTAGAATTGTATTACCTGCAAATATATTAAACTTCATACCATTATACATCAATCAAACTGAATTCCCTTAACGATACTATTGGGGATACCAAAATTTTCTACCAGACTTGCTTCAAGGGTTGACATCAATGAAAACTAACCCAATTAATCAAAAATCTCCCCCTTTGGCATTGATGGCAACACTCTGATGCAATTATGAAGTCATATCGCTTATGCCCCCCCTGCAACCATCGCTCCCCCTGGATACATGCCTTTGTGCCCTCTTTTCAAGCATCTAAGTCTCTGACCTTCATCTGGTGAATCTCTCCCCCTTTGAAATCAATGGCAAAGGTAACTTCCTATCTAGGGATGCTCCCCCTAATTGAACTTTCCTTGGGGTTTCTCCCCCCAACTGAACTCTTCCTGAACCTGTTCCTCCAACTTGAACTGTCCTCTTTATGATGCTTCCTCATGTAAATCTAAGACATATAAGATAAGCATTCAAAAGAATTCATTTGTGAGTAGAAATTACTCCGAGTCTATGGAAAATATACTCAAAGGCTTCCCTTGGAAGCGGTTTTGTGAAGATATCTACAACTTGTTCCTTTTTCCCCACATATTCAACTCTGATGTTCTTCTCTACAACATGTTCCTGTATAAATTGATACTTGATCGGAATGTGCTTCATCTTGGAGTGCATCACTGGATTATTTGAGATAATAATAGTTCTTGTATTATCACAATATATAGGAATGGGCTCATCATACTCAACCTATATATCTGTCAAAGTTTATTTCATCCATAGAACCTATGTACAACATGCTACTACTGTAATATACCCTGCTTCAGTTGTAGACAATGATATTGATGACTATTTCTTGCTTAGCCAAGATACCAAAAAATCACCCAAGTAGAATACCACTCCACTGGTGCTTCGTCAATCATCAATGAAATCTTCCCAATTTGCATCTATGTAGGCAATAAGTGATAGATCCTTTCCTTTTGGATTCCATAATCCAAACTCTTATGTGCCCTTGAGATGTCTGGAAATCCTCTTCACTGCTAAAACATGTGCATGGATGATTTTAGGGGCTAAATTTCACTCATGGGCTAATTTTCCATGGTTTTTCCAAAAATGAGATTCGCTATTTTAAAAATCGTTCGCCCAAATTCTATAGGATAAAATTATTTTACCTTAAAAATCGCCAAAAGTTTATAAAAACTATATAAAATCCTTATAAATTTGAATATTTTTAAAATAATATCGCCAAAAATTTATAGTTTGCATATGAAGGATTAGTAAGATTCGCCAAGCTTTCTACATTTTAAAACAAATTTCCATCCTTAAAATCATCCTTGAACATGTGATTCCTTTGGTTCTGCTTGAAATCGTGCCACTTTTCTGACTTCCTGCATTACATATGGTCTAGATGTTGTCACATATAGTAAGTTGTCAATCATTGACCTGTACGGCCTCTGGTCTATAGACTTTGAATCATCATCTTTTCTCAACTTGCAACTGGTTTTCATAGGAGTGTTAACTGGTTTGCAATCTTCCATTCCAAACCTCTTTAGCATTTCTCTGATATAATTAGTTTGAGAAATAAAAGTTCCTTGGTTTCTTTGGAATATCTGAAGACCCAGAAATAAGGATAGTTCTCCAAGTAATGACATTTCAAATTCATTCTGCATATCCTTTTCAAATTTCTAGCTTGACCTGTCATCATCACTTCCAAAAATAATATCATCAACATAAACTTCAATTAATAAAATACTATCTTGATTTACCTTGATGTAGAGTTTGTTGTCTACACTTCCTTTTATGAACCCTACCTACTATAGATATCTATCTAGTCTATAGTACCATGCTCTAGGAGTCTGTTTTAGACCATACAAGGCCTTCTTCAACCTGCACACATAATATTCATTCTCTAAGAGCTGAAATCCTTCTGGTTTTTCAATGTATACTTCTTCTTCAAGTTCCCCATTCAGAAAGGCTGATTTCACGTCCATCTGATACACTTTAATATTCTTGGAGCATGCATAAGCTAAGATCAATCAGATTGCTTCCATTCTAGAAACTGGGGCAAACATCTCTTCAAATTTGATCCCCTTAACCTGTGTGTATCCTTTACATACCAATATAGCTTTGTTCCTTGTAACCTGTCTATCTTCATTCAATTTATTTATGAAAACCCACTTTCTGCCAATCACATTCTTGTACCTCAGTCTTGGAACCAATTCCCAAGTGTCATTCTTCTCTATTTGATCCAATTCTTCATTCATGTCCTTTTTTCAGAATTCATCCTTGTTGGCCTCTTCAAAACTGTTTGGTTCAATTGTAGATAAGAGTGCTAGGTGTAGTTGTTCTGGTGAACACATTCTTCTTCTAGTCTCAACTCCTACATCCTTGTTTCCAATAATCTGATCTGAAGGATGATTCTTCTGTACTAATTTGCTAGGTGTCTTTGGAGGCACTTGATGAACTTTCTCTTCTACTTATGTGTGATCTTCTTCATATTCCCCTTCTATTACTTTTTCATCAATTACTTCTTCTTCGTAAACCTATTTCACTGATTCCTTTTCTTCTTTCTTTAATTTTTGTCCACCTGTTTCATCAATTGTTACATTGATGCTTTCCACAACTTTGTTGAGACTTAGATTGTAAAACTTGTATTCTTTCCTTGTACTTGAGTAATCGACAAGTATGTCTTTGTCCACATGAGAGTCAAACTTTCCCATTCTCCCATCTTCTCTTTGATATAGCATTTTCTTATAAACACTCTAAAGTGCTTCACATTTGTTGGTCTTCCTTTCCATAGATCGTAGGGAATTTTGTCACTGTTGTTTCTGAGCATTACTCTGTTTTGAATGTGAACTGTTGTATGCACTGCATGTGTCCAAAAAACATCTGTCAATTCAGAATCCATTAACATTTTTAGATCCATTTCCTGTGTTGTCTTGTTCTTTCTTTCAATAACTCCATTCTGTTGAGGTGTCCTAGCAATGGAGAATTTCCTTTTTATTCCATGCTTGTAGCAGAAATCCATAAATTCCTTTGAAGTAAACTCTCCTCCATTATAATATCTCAAACATTTGATTTTTGAATCCATTTTATTTTCAACCATTTCCTTGTAAACTTGGAAGTTTTCAAATGCTTCTGACTTATTCCTGAGAAAGAAAACTACAGTCATTCTTGTATAATCATCAACTAATAACATAAAATATTTTTCACCTTTTAAACCCTTTGTTCTAGTTGGTCCAACTAGATCAATATGCACAATTTCCAGTGGTCTTGTCAATGAGTATTCCTTTTAATTGAACTTGGTCTTTGTTTTCTTTCCTTGTTGATAATGCTTGCATAATGTGTTGGTTAGTTTCGTGATCTGGGGCATTTCTTTGACTACTCCCTTTTTGCTGACTTTGACGAGGTTATCGAAGTTTATGTGACCCATTCTTCTGTTCCATAGACAACCTTCATCTTCCTTTCCTAGACAATGCTTTTCATTTCCAATTTCACTTAATACATATATGTTGCTTGAAGTTATTGCAATTGTTGCAATCAATTTGCCTGAACCTACTTTTCTTATCTCACACTTCTATGAATCAAACGTAAGTTTATGACCTTGGTCACACATTTGACTTACACTTAGAAGATTATGTTTCATATCTTCCATTAGTAGAACATTTTCTGCCTTGGTATTCTTATTTCCAATTCTGACTGTGCCCTTTCCAATGATTCTAGCTAAGTCATCATTTCCAAACGAAATTGATCCATCTCTTTCCTTTCTTAATGTAAGAAACTTGTCTTCATCACCTGTCATATGTTTTGAACAACCACTGTCAACATACCAACCATGTTTCTTGTGTTTATCCTGTAGAGTGAGTGTGCATTCTTCATTGTTAAACTGATCCTTCTTTCTTATCCATATTCTCTGATGAGGTTCCTATTTGTGACTGTTTTTATTCTGTTGTGATTCTCTGGGAGGGACTGTGATTTTACAATCTTTGGCCATGTGTCCAAAGTTGTTTCATTTGTAGCATTCCACTTCAGTGCTCAATGATTCAAACATGTTGTAGCTTCTTCTTTGTGTTTCATTAGGCCCTATTGGATAACCATTTTGTGCATGACTTTCAAATTTGTTTTTGTTCCTACTATTAGCTCTGCAATTTGCAACTTTATGTCCAAAATTATTACATGCATAACATAAACAAAAAAAGATAGTTTGATACCTGGGAGTTGAAAATCTTCTGAAAGGAGTTACTCTTTTGAATCCTTATTTGTCCTGAGGCTTGCTTGTTTCTGACTATCGCTGATTTTGAAATCTAACTCTTCTAGGTGGAGGAGTGTCCCTGTGATCTTCCCTGTAAAACATCTTGTCTCCTCTAACTTTTTCTTCATATCTTCTTGGTTGTGTTTCTTTATTTGTAGTTTTGGAACTTGAGTCTCTTTCTATTTGATTGTATCCTAGCCCAGACTTGTCATGATCTGACCTTTGAATTTTGATAATATTATCCAAAACCTTTGAATTGTTCTGCATATTCTTCTGTTGAATGCCTTTTCTCAATGTAACAACCTCTGTTTCCAAATTTTCAATGATCCTGTCTTTTTCTTCCAATTGTTCTTTGAATGCTTCTTCGATTATTTTGTCTTCTTTTATTTGAAACTTTAATTTAGTGATCATCTGCTCTAGTTCTTTAGAGTTTGAATTTTGAATGTATTCTTTCTTGTCTAGTTCTCTTTTTATAACTTCTATAGCACTCAATAGTTCTTCTCTGTAGCCAAATTCTGCTTCTTCATACACCTCTTTGGTGTCTTCTTTATCAGATTCTTTTGTTGCCATGAATACAACTCTTTCTGTCTCACTTTCACTGACTTCATATTCGTCTAATGAGGAGCAGTCTTCTTTGGTGCAAAACCTTTTCTTGAAGACTTTCTTTTTGGTTCTTTTTCCTTTAGATGTTTGTTTGTTGTTTGAATCATCATATTCATGTATTTTCTTTTTCTTGTGAGGAATTTTTTTAGAAAAATGACCAAAACCATCACAGTTAAAAAAAATCAATGGAAGCTTACCTTTATATCTATCGTTGGTTCCCTTTTTCAATCTTCTGACAAAATTGGCCACTTCTTCATCATCTTCCGAGATGTCACTGTTTCTTCTATATTCTTTTTCCTTTTTCTTTGACCTTTTGGATTCTTTGAATGATGCTTCTTTTATAGCTAGATTTTCCCATTCTATTCTCATTTCATATGCTGTGAAGATTCCATGTAGTTCATCCATGCTTATTGAGTCTAGATCTGCTCTTTCTTCTAGTGTTGAGATCTTAGGATCAAATCTCATTGGAAGAGATCTTATTATCTTCTGAACAATTACAGATTCATCAACTTCTTCTCCCAATCCTATGATTGCATTCACTATTTCATCAACTCGTAACAATTAAGTTGCAATATTCTCATCTTTCTTCATCTTTAGCTGTTCGAATTGACCTTTGTAAGTTTGAAGCTTTGTTGCTTTGTCTTTTGAATCTCCTTCATAAATATTTTAAAGTTTGTCCCAAATATCTTTAGCAGAGCTACAATGTATAACTTTGGTATATACTGAATCACAAAGACCATTAAGAAGTGCATTTATGGCTTTTGAATTATTTAGACTGAGTTTCTTTCCATTGTCATTTGTTGGTGGATCTGCTGGTTCTTTGTATGCATCTACAACTGATTGCAAAATCTCAAATCCATGTGCTTGTACATATGTTTTCATCCTTCTTCTCCAGAATGCATAGTTTTGTCCACCAAACTATGGTATTCCATTTTTATACATATTGTTTCTCTCCATGATCTACCTTTCAGTGGTTAAACTGATTTCTGAAGGAACCTACTCTCATACCAATTGTCGGATTACTGAGAGGGGGGTGAATCAGTAATATAGAAATTATAATCCTTTTCAACCATAGTGTATAAATGTTATTTTTCTTTATGATCAATTTACCAATATCATTCAATCATATGCAGAATAAATAAACCATGAACAATGAGTAATCACACACATACACAATACACCAGTGTTTTATGTGAAACCCAATGCGGGAGAAAAACACAGAATGATTCTTCTTACGTGTCTTTAAGAATTACATTCATTGGAAGCACCGACTTGCTTTGTTTTCCAGCTACAACTAGAAGGAGGTTCTGACCCCCTATTTTCAGGCTACAACTTGAGGGAAGCTCCAACTTCCCAATTCTCTGACTACAAACAGAAGGAGGCTACAACCCACTATGTTCTCCGGATACAACCGGAAGGTGGCTACAACCACCTATTCTTGCTTCGTTCAACCGACCTGAAATATAAGTGCCAAATGTAGAAACAAAATATGTCATTGTCACAACCTATTTTGTCAAATCTGTCACTCAGAAACCTATCACTGTATACTCATCAACCAATATTATATGATCACATAAACCTCAAACACTATACCACAAGTTTGAACCTCAAACCATGTGTTAGAACCTCATTGTTATACAACCTCTATCTATACCAATAACTTCAACAACATACCTCAACCAAAATCCCTCAAACATGAACCAATACTAAAGTTCAGTAGATCTGCCTCAATTCAACTCTACAACAAGCCCTAAACTTCCAAGAGAGAATCTGATAGATTTACAAGGAAAACCCTCAACAAGATTCATAGATTCAACACTACACATATGAAAACCATACCTTTTTCTTCTTGTAGTGTTTCGTTGCTGCAGTTTTTCTTCCACAAATTTGTAGCCGCGATTTTTATGCCGCACTTTTTTGCCAAGGTTTTTCTGCCACGGTTTTCTGCCATGATTTTTCTGCCGCACTTTTTCTGCCCCACTTTTCCTGCCATGATTTTCCTGCCGCAATTTTTCTACCGCATGTTTTCTGCCACACTTTTTCTCTATCAATAATACCTGCCCAAATAACCTTTCACAAAATATTCAATGATATTCAATAGGTGATAATAGGATATCCTTTCTCTCTTATTTATACTTCCATGTATATTCATCAAGGGGTTACCTTTTAACCAAATTAACCCAATTTCCTTCTTTTAGGGTTAACCCACTTCTAACGACTTTGCTACAAATAATAAATTCCTTCTAAGCTATACTTCCATGTAGCTTCCTCAAGGGGTTACCTTCTAACCAACTTAACCCAATTTCCTTCTTTTAGGGTTAACCCACTTGTCCACTTCTAACCCACTTTGCTACAAATAGTAAATTCTCCACTTCTAGTTGCAACTAATTTATTTTTAATTATTTTCTTATTACAACAACTTAACCCATGATTAACTCCTAGTTTTACTCATTTGACTAGTCAACTTCTTCTAGGAGTTTCTAGAATAATTTTGACTTCTTTGACCTTCTAGATAACTCATGAGGGTTCTCCAAATTCACAAGGCCATAACTCTCTAATCGTGAGGAGTTATGTGGCGTTCCACATATCACCGGAAATGACATGACATGTACTATCCATATAGAATAGTCTTACCTACAAATATATTAAACTTCATAACATTATACATCAATCATACTGAAGTCCCTTAACCATATTGTTGGGCCTACCGGAATTTGATACTGGACTTGCTTCAAGGGTTGACATCAATGACAACCAGCCCAATTAATCAACACATATAACCATACCATATTGTTATTGGATAAATCGGTAGGTGCGGACACTAACTGATCTCCCTAGATCCACCTAGATCTAGAACAAAACACACCAGAACATGAGGCTTTCCTTAAGTTTTAGATATTGAATTTACTAGCTAAAGAGGGATAGGTGACATACCGTTTAAATTCCACTTCCTCTCGCCATCGCCATCTTAGCTCTGTTCCAACACTCATACAATGATGAACCTGCAAAAGAACACAACCAACCAAAGTGATAGTAATAGCATAAACTCAATATAAACTTATGTATGTGATCAAGGAATCATACAATAAAACACAACAAGCTTTATAGGAAATAATTATATTATTGTATCATATTAAATGTGAAAGAGAGATTACAACCATGGCTTTGATGTCGTAAGGTCCCTTCCAACTATCCTTCATTCCCCACACACTTTCACTCCAAGAATTCTGAGAGCATCGATCTGATAATATTCACAATCTATCTTGACAAAGTGGCTCATCTAGCCAAGCTAACAATCTCCAAATCTCAATCCAATCCAAGCTAATCCAAAAATCTCCAAAAGATAATCTCATCCAAGCCAACTTTCTCCGTGAGAGCTCCTCTCCTTTTATAAGTTGAAGAGGATAAGGTGAGGAGGTTAGGATGATCCCACTAAATCATGAAAGCGAGTAAGATCCAAACCATTCAGATGCCACCTCACCATGGACGTTTCTCCTTCTAGTGGCATCGAGAAGATGCTCATTTTTCCCACATATGAGCATTCTCATACCCTGCTTATAGAGCAACCTGCGAACCGCTCACAACCTAGCTATGGTCCAGCCTACGAGAATTAGGCATTCTCTCACCCTAGCCATAGTGAAACATGCAAAAATCATTGGTAATAGGGTTTTCATAAAGGAAAATGCAACTTCTTTTCTCAGGAAAAGTTCTTCTCCCTTCTTTCTTCAGGAACTTAGGCCACTGACCCCTTTGAAGAATACAATTAGGTTTACATCATTAATAGTCATAGGGATGACGAAAATAATGTGTAACACATATCTTCTGTAGTAGATCTGAATTAGTAAACTATTGTTCTGGGAAATTGCTTTAGACTTTAGGAACCTAGCACTAGCACTTACTTAATATTTTCATTTCATTTCCCAACTATATGTGCCCTGCTCTCCTTCAGCTCGCATATGTACATGCTCTGGCCCACTCTAGCCTATGTACTGTTTTAGAAAACTAGGGTTTTTTGAACCTCCGAAACTTTCACCGTCAAACTTGAGACTTACAAAACTTCTGATGCGTCCATGAGTACCTGTAATGAATCTTCCACCAAAATAGATCTTCAATATGCTCAAGAGAGTCACGCATAAGAGGCCCTTGATCTCTTATTTATACTTCTCCAAGTAGCTTCCTCTATGGGTTACCTTGTATCCAGCTTATCCCAACTTCCTTCTTTTAGGGCTAACCCACTTCTAACCACTTGTCCACTTATAACCAATTTATCCTCAAATAGTAAACTCTCCACTTCTAGTTGCAACTAATTTATTTTTGATTGTTTTCTTGTTGCAACCACTTAACCCATGACTAACCACTTTGACTGGTCAACTTCTTCTAGGATCTTCTAGAATAATATGACTTCTTTGACCTTCTAGAGGCTTCTAAACAATACATGAGCGTTCACCAACTTCACATGGCCATAACTCTCTAACCGTGAGGAGTTATGTGATGTTCCAAATATCACCAGAAATGGAATGATGAGCACTATCCATCTAGAATAGTATCACTTGAAAATTCAACAATCTTCATTACATTATTCCACAATAAACCTTGGTTTCCTTAACCACACATCTAGGATGACTCAACCACTTAACCATCTAGACTTCACAAAGCGTCTTCCCGTGAGGGATTTCACCATAAGGGGACCACTTTGGAATTCATCCATTTGGTACTTCCTATCAACCATGACATGATGTCAATGATACAACTTATTCCTATCAACCAACATATCACTATGACACCACTTGACATCAATTACATCAATCCTTTGACATCAATTACATCAATCCTTTGACACAAAATACATCAATGAAAACATAATCCATCAATCAATACAAAACATATTACTATGAAAAGGAATCAACCCTTTGACATCAATCCTTTGACATCAATGAAAACATGATACAACAATCTCCCCCTTTGGCATTGATGAGAACACCAACATTGATGTCAACACCAATCATTGATGGAAACACTTGGACATGGAAATTCTCCTCATCAATATCCATATCACCACATCAATGTGAGTATCTCTCCCCCTTTGAAATCAATGGAAAAGGGTATATCTCTTTGTGGCTTCTCCCCTTGACTAAACTGTCCCCGAGGCTACTCCTCTCGACTGCACTATCCTGTGGGTTGATCTCCCTATCTGCTGCTCCATTATCTAAATGATATCTCCCCCTTTGGATGAGGGATATCAATATGATGTAATGATGATGGCATGTCTTCCAATCATCTCTCCTCCTGAAATCATGCTGCTGCAACCAATCATGGGAAGAAGAATAACTCCCCATGTGGGTATGTATCCCCCTGTCTTCTCTGCAAGATGAACACTATGCTACCATTGCAATCTCTTCTGCTGCAAATGATGTTGCTCAACTTAATCATAGATCAACTTCTCAAGAATGATATGCTCTTCCTGTGATGATCCTTGGACCTGTCCATGCATCAACCATCTAAACGCGTTCCATAATATACATCAAGTGTATTCCAATCATACATACTATCTCATGCATCAACCATGAAGAAAAATATATGTCAACAATTAATCAACCATGTACATCCCGTGCCATACCATGTGTCAACCATGCACAATACCCATGTACATCAATACCATACAATATGCCAACTGTGTACCAACCATGTATCAAGATCATCAATTGTATAGCATTCCAACCATGTGCCTCAACCAAGTGTCATATCACTCATGATATACCTGTACCATGAACTGAGTGCCACGACCACATGTGTCAAGAAATGTGTCTCAACCATCAAGCATCAATCAATGTATCAAACAAGCATCTCAACTATCTCATCCCATACATCATGTACGAAAAAAGGATATTCTAAACAAGTAATACCAATGGTGTACTTTAACCAAGTACTATCACCCACAATCATCTTCCATATACAAGTGAATCAACCATAAACCAAACATGTATTACTACCTATACCATAGCAAGTGCATCAACCATGCACCAAACTTCAACAATATGAACCAAAATCAATATGTGTTCCCATACATGTATGCCATATCAGCCATAAATCATGTGCTAATCATACTGCTAGCAGGTTCCTCTACCAAACAACCAAGTCTGCATCAATCATGCATCAACTGTATACCAAGAGATGACTCATCAATGATGTAAAACATAACCACCTCATCAACTCATCAACTACATGTCCCAATATGTAGCCCAACCACATGCCAAATGCATACACCAAGACATCCAACAAATATGCCTTTAACAATACATCATAAGATATATCAATGGAGCTCACATATGTATCAACCATGCACCATAATAGATCTGCCTAAAAAACCATTTAGTACATCAAATACTAAGCAACCAATAGTTCCTCTAAAAATGTACCAAGAGTGTGCCTCAATAGACCAATGATATACCTCTAGCTATCATCACATCAACATGATAGATCTCATAAATAAAGTTCCATAACTTCACTGACATAACCAACATTGTTCTTCAACAGAAAAATACCTCAATCTACACTCTAGGGTTAGTACCATGCATCCAAGATAGGCATCAATCATATGCTCCAACATTCAACCACATATTATCACCATAAATTCACTAAACAATCATATAATCGTGAAAATCTGAATCAAACCATCTCAGATACTGCATAAAAAAATTTAGATAATCAAACCATGTTGCAATTCATTTGTACAACCCTCTTCTTGAGGATTTTACCATAGGTACTTGCCCTATTCCTCAGTTAAATCACATATGTACACAACCTTTCTATATGTCACCTTGTGTATGTAAGTGACTTCTACCATAGGATCCCATGTATGCCTCAAAAAAAGTAATGCTTTCCTGATTCTTTACATCTTTCTTCATGTCTGGTTGTTTAGTCCTCTTCATCCACTTCTGAGAGTGTCCCATCTTCTTAGAAATTGTACTCTGAGCTTCCATATTTTCAACAATATCTTTCTTCCTAGTTTCGTGTGCTCTTCTTGCCATGATATATGAAGCACTCCCCATGGACTGTCTTCTTGTGTTCCAAAAATCCTGGGATTTGTGCCCAAACCCACTAAAACTGTAGCATCTCATGGTGTGATAATGAGCAACAATGTGTCCCACTTGATTACATCTCCAACATCTTAGGGTGTTATGAAACCTTCCAACATCTTTCCTTGAATAATGTCTACAATCCAAAGCTTTGTGACCATATTCATTACATGAGAAGTAGTGACCATTAAAAACATTTTCATACCTTTGCTTTCGTGTCCACCTTGAAGGTGTCTCTCTTTTGAATTTTCTTTGAGGTGTAAATATGACTTCTTGATGTCTTCCTTACTCTGTTCTTTTGAAGGTTTCCTTGCTTTGTGTAGGTGCTTGAGTTGCATATTTGCTTCCACCTTTTGAGAATGAAGGAATTATCTCATGCTTCTTGGAAGTGCTAGCTTCCTTGTTGTATCCAAGACCTGATTTATCATTTGGATATCTTTGGCTATCTAGGATTTCATTCAAGATGGTTGAGTTTTTCATGAACTTGATGTGAGTGTTTTACTTCTCTACTTTCTTTCTTAGATTAACAACTTCATCTTCCAACTTATGGCATGACTCTTCCTTTTCATTTACTTGATTCTTTAATAGTTCCTCTATCCTTTTGGCTTCTTCAAAATGCGTTATATTGCACGTTCCTCCCAATCCATGATAGATCTCCCATCGAGCCTGATAGATTGGTTTTTTCTTAATGCATCAGATTGTCTTTTTCATGCCTGAGAAGAAATAGAAGAATTCTCATGCTCATCTGAGCCTTCCTCAGTGTTGGGTTAATAAGAATAGAATAGAGAGCGAGATGATTTAGACTATCATGAATGAGCCTTCCTCAGTGAAGTCAGTAAATACAAAGTATTCTCTTTCATGCTCATGTTGGTTGGTTAAAGAATAGATATCATCTCTGTTTGGTTGGGTTAAGAATGAGATTATCTTCTTCTTTGCTTGTCTTTTGAATGAGACTGACACCCACCCCGGAAAGTAGTTCCAACCACCCCTGCCAGTCAAAATAAATCTATCCTCTCCAGTAGCACGGGTCCAGAAAGCTAGTTTTTAGATTGACATTTACTTCAAGGATTTTTATAAGCTCATCATCTACCTTCTTCTTTTCTTCTACTTGACTAATTATTTCATTCTTTAGTCTTTTGATCTATTCTTCTTTTTCTTCTAATTGAGTCTTTTTAGTTTCTTCTTGTTCTTTGAACATTTTCTTTAGTGCCATGGTATGCCTTGGGTATTTTTCTAGGACTTCCTCGGTGAATTTTTTAAGATACTCAGAATAAATTGAATAATGTCCTATTTCCATGCTAACATCGCCTAACTCAGATAAAACATTTTCTTTGAACTTCAACAAATCTTACTCTTCATCTACACAAAATTCTACTATATATTATTCTTCATTTGCAGAGGAACATTCAACATCATCACACTTAGAATTATTGCAATTAGAGGATTTTGGAGAGTCTTTAACTTCATTTTCCTTGATGGAACTTTTGTCTTGATATACCTTCTCTAGATTCATCCATAGATCCTTGGAAAAGTACATTTCCCCATGCTTTCTTTGATAGAACTTGAGACTCCATTGAAAATGGTCTTGAGAGATATTGCATCACTCTTCTTTGCTTCCCTTTGGGCTACAAACTTTGACTTATTCTTCAAGGGAACTGATCCACCAATAGCTACGTTCCAAACACCTACTCCTTTTGCCTTCAAAAACCCTTTCATTTCTATTCTCCATGTCGAGTAATCTGTCTCATCAAAGAGGGGAACTTCATCTGCATGTTCATCCATTTGTGTGTCCATGAATATCCTTTAAGCTTGTAAAGGATTATGGTGAAGGCAT